>JAOTIZ010000201.1:26862300-26873048 GCA_027123425.1 Erythroxylum panamense | reverse complement strand
TTAGTTTAGGTTATCCAACGCATCTCGTTTCGTTTCTCGACCAATCTTCGTTGCCGGATGTCGGACACTGGTTTTCGTTTCGCTTCGATGTGTATTTCGTTTCGAGACGTTCCGAGTTTTCTGTTTGCTTCGATTCCGCACTTTGTTTCGTTTTTCGTTTTTCCGTTTTTCGGTTGGGATCTGGTTCCTGAGATCGGGTCCCAACATTTACCAAAAATTTTGAAATAATACTAATAGTCTCCAAATAAATTTTTAATGCAAATAATCCATAATTCACATTTAATCACATTTATAAATCAATTATACCTGAAAAATGTCAATGAATGTATGTACAATTATTTTAATGTATCATAAATAAATATTCATATGTGTGTGATTATACAACGATGCATGAGCATGCAATGTACTTCTAGTTTCTCACAGTTCACTTAATTCACGATTTTGGGGTCTAGCCCCGAACATGGGATGTTACAAAAGGTTTCACTCAAAGAGAAAGGATACGACTTTAATATTACTTTCTCTTTTGTATCTTCCAAAAGATGAATTTAGAATAATAATGACAATAGTAGCTCATTATGATATGGAACTACATCATATGGATATTAAAACTACCTTCCTCAAAGGAGAACTTTATGAGAATGTCGATATGTTATAGCTAAAAGGGTCTTAAGAAGATGACAAAAGTCATCTTATTTGTAAATCGAGGAAATACATATACATATTGAAACAAGATTCTTATCAATGGTAGTTGAAATTTGAAGAGGTAATCACCTCATTTGACTTTATGAAAAATAAAGTTGAAAGATATTTATACTGTAATGACCATGTTGCATGGGATTAAATGATTATTTCAAAAAAATTTAACATAAAAGATATTAATAAAGCATCTTTTGTCCTTTGTATTCAGATTCATTAGTACATATCTCAAAATGTTTAGGTCTCTCTCGAATATCATACATCGAGAGTGTGTTACAAAAGTTTAATATAAAAAATTATAAATCTTGTGTAACATCGATCTCTTTTAAAGAGCGATTATCTTTGACAAAATGTTCAAAGAATGAAGTTAAAATAGAGACCATAAAGAATTTTCTATATGTTAGTGCACTTATTACTCTAATATACACTCAATTTTGTAATAGAACAAATATTATATTCATTACTAAATTGTTAGGTAGATTTTTAATTTAAACCAGTCATAGACCATATAAATGCAATTAAACGAGTATTAAGGTACCTTCATGGAATAAAAGATTATAATTAGCTATAAAGGAAAATTGAGAAATTAAATACGATTGCCTGTATAAATTTTAACTTTTCTATATGTTTAGGTGATAAAAAATCTATATTAGGTTAATCTTTATATTAGTATATGTAATTGTTTTATGGAAAAGTATCAAAGAGACATTTATGACCTTTTCAACTGTACATACTGAGTTTGATGCATATTATGGAACTGCTTTAAGCGTACTTTGGTTAAGAAAGTGGACATTTGATTATTTATGGTTAATTAAGTTGTTAGTCCTATTTGGTTGTATTATGATAATATTTTTGTCGTGTTATTCAGTAACAACAACAAGAATATCATAAAGTATAAACATTTAGAGGAAAAATATTTAATCAAAAGAATTTATAAAGAAAGGTAACATTATAATGGAACATATGTTGACTGAGTATATATTGATTGATCCTCTAATTAAAGGACTTAACCATGATATTTTGATAGGCATATTAGTAGTATAGGTACTTTGAAGTTCTTTGATATTGTTAACTATAAATGATTATATGCTTTAGATACAAATTTGTTCTCATGTATTATGATTGTATTTTTGGTATTGATGATCATCATTTCATTTTTAATCATACATATTATTTCCCACTGTCATAATAAAGGTGAAAGTCTATTTATCTATATGTTAAACATATCATAGGTTATTGGATATATTTACAATTTGATCTTTATCCTATGTCTCTTACATAAGAATTTTATAAGAAAGAGAGATATAAAATTTAATCCCATAAAGGTTTCTCTAATGTACATTAGTAACAATGAGAGAAAATAAAAATTTCTCTTATAATATAGCATAAAGTGCAAACAAATCTAGACCAACAAACATAACATAGTACATTATAAACCATTTAGGTACTATTTTTATTTGTCACGGTCTATTTCCTCATTCATGTTAGTATGATTATTGGATATATGTAATTTTATTAAATTTGTATCATATATGATGTATATTTATGATATCTTTTGGTACTAAAAGGCTTACAAAATATCATTAGATCAAATGTTATGACAAAGGTTAATCAAGTTAGTGTATTCTTATTGTCTTATCCTTTATTATTTTTATTTATTATAGAAATAATAATTAATATTTGTATAACAGGAGAATATGAAAATATTTTTTACTAGACATTTTTCAGTTAACCATTTTTAAATTAAAGCTAAGAAAAAATTTAAATTTGAATTAGGATAAAGATGATGAAGTGATCAAATCAACGATCTAATTGTGTAGGTTAAAGTTTAGTGAAAAAAATGACACCCTATTATTGTTGCTCGTAAGCTTATTAGACTTATAATGGAGAGATTTGATAAGATTACTATAAATAGTTGCCAAGTCTCATCACTTGCTTAATTAAATTTCATATATATCAATTTTTTAACCTGTTACAAGATCTGCTTGTTAAGAAATATGCAAAAGGATCTAGTATATGTTATTTTTAACAAATTATATACAAGGTGACCAAAAGTTTTGTCTTGTTCAAAATTGAACAAGTACATTTGGATTTTTAACTGCTTACTCAAATATAAATAAAAAAGGTGAAACATGTATATTTTCCATTTTCTCTATTTATACAAGTTTGCAGTTTATCCTATAATGATCAATAAGTTCATACTATATTTAACATATATAGGGTAATTGGCTATAATGTTCTCTTTAATGAAAATGCATGTTATGAAATTTATGCAGAAAATAGAGTTAACAAGATTGATATGGAATCATATAAAGCATGATCCATAATTAATCCAGTATTTTAAGCAAATTCATAATTTTCTATCAAACAGTAATGCCTTTTTAGTTCACATACACACATATTATGTTTTGTTGAGTTCCAATCAAGGACATCAAGTTAGGATTGACAAATTAGCTTAGGTTTAATAGTCCAGCCTGACCTGATTTGAAGTTAATGAGTTTAATTCAAGTTGATCGAGATTCAAACCTAATTAAGACTATATTTTTAAAAAATTAGGTTTTAAGTTGGGTTCATTCTCGAGCTCCATGGCCTAACTAGCCCTAAAGCTCAAGTACATATATAAAAATTCATAAATTTACTTATCCTCCTCTATTGTCTTTCAACATCTATTGATGTTCTCTCCACCTTATGTCTCCAGTGTTAAAGATATTCTTACTTGTAAATGAGAAAATTAGTTAGTCAATAATGGAGTTCAACCTTTCTCATCTTCCATTTTCTTTCATTCTCCTTACAGCATTCTCCATTCTTTGGACCCCACCTTGTGTCTCGAATGTTAAAGATATTCTTTCTTGTAAATGAGGAAATTAGTTAGTCAGTTCTGGACTCCAAGCTTGCTCATCTTCCATTTTCTTCCATTCTTCATATATCATTTCCCTTTCTTTAGAACAAAAGGTGGATAAATTTGGTATTTGAAAGGCTTTTAGCTAGTTCTTTTCTTGGGAGAAGATGCAGTGATAATTAAGTTGAGTTTTGTGAGAAGATGAAGTTGAATTTATAATTAGAAACTAAAAGGTTTGGTGATTTAGGAATTTTAGTGTTGATTGGAGAATGGTGATTCTCGTTGGAGAGAGTAGGGGTAAGGATGGCAATGGGTCACACTTGACAGGCCTATCTACACCTTTTTTAAAAAAAAATTTGAAAAAACAGTGTTATTTTGCACATTCCCTTTGGCCTGAGATAGCCTGGTCAACCTGAGCCAAAGTTGGGCTGGAACGGGCCAAGCCAAGACTGTCATCCCTAAACAAGGGGAATAATGGTAGGTAAGATCGTATCAAGCAAGCTCAAGCTCAATGTTATGAAGATCATATTGAACGTCGTACTAGATTTTAGTTCTAGTACAGTATGGAACCAGTACTATATTTGATTTTAGTATGGTACAATTAAAAGCAAATTGACTTTAATAAATCTAAACCAATTCATACACCCATCACTCCATCTCTTCCCTTGTCTGAAAATCATATTGTTCCCCTTTTTGGTCCTACTAAATATTGTAGCAATGTTTGTTCTCTTCAATACCTTTGTCTCATCCATCTTGACATTCAATTTGTTGTGAATAAGGTCTTCCAATTTCTACAATGTCTTACTGACATTCATTAGTATGCGGTGAAATGGATTTTACAATTTCTCTGCTCCACACCCTCTCATGGTATTCATTTTACCAAAACTTTCAACCTTTCTTTACAGGCCTATTGTAATACTGATTGAACCAGTTGTCTTGATAATTGACATTTTATATCTGGTTATTGTATCTTTTTGGGGCCTAATCTTATCTCTTTAAGTGCCAAGAAGCAACTCTCTATTATTCGACCCAATACTGAAGCTGAATACTGTAGCGTTGCTCTTGTTTCTGTAGAATTACGTTAGATTCCTGCTCTTCTTGCTGAATAGGGTTTTGTCAATCTTTCTTCTACCCTCTAGTATGACAATCTCGGTACTACCATCTTAGCCTCATATTCGGTTTCTCATGCTACTTTTTCTGTAACATCAATGCTTATAGATCTATCCTATGCCCAACTCATTGTTTCCACCTGAAATGTAAGCCAATCCAGTTACTGTCTTTTCCGTCTGTTAAATCTCCTATTTAACGTTGTTGTCCCATTTCAGGTTTTAGCACAAGACGTAATTTACTCCTCCACTGATCAATTGCAAGTGTAGAAATTGTTAAGCGCAAATGGTCTATTTGTGATTGCACTTGTGTGAGACTTAATCCGAATGTGTAGAAATTGTTAATCAAAATTCTTTAATGACTTTCTAATAATTGAGCGGGATATGTAGTTTGTTAGAATATATTATTTAATTTTGAATGATAATTCAACAAATAATTTATATAAAGATCGTGAAGATTTGTTCACTGAAAACTAGTAATAGTAATTACTAATTTTTCTGTCAGTGTTCAAAGGAAACACTTGATTTGGTTTGTAAAACATTAAATTTGAAATGCAGATAAAGGATTTACATCAATCAAGAAACGTCCCATTCAAACAGCCAAATGTCGTTAGCAGTGACGGTTAAAGGCAATAGCATCCCATTCTGTGGAGGAGGAGTTAGCTTGCGTAGCATGATTTGCTTGAATGGTGCACCAATTCATCCATTCCATTGCCACTGTCAGTCAACTTCACGCTTTGATCCAGGGCTTATGTTTGGATTACGTTTGGTGAAGCTCAAATTCTATAGAAGGGTCCAGTGCTCTGTGTCCATGGATCCTCTCGAAATGAGTGTGGCAATTCCGTCGAAGGAGAAGGACAGGACCATACCCTGATACCCACCTCTCTTTATTACTGAAAAAAAAAAGAAAAGAAAAGGATACAATAGTTTGTTACAATGT
Organism: Erythroxylum panamense; assembly: GCA_027123425.1. Classification (NCBI taxonomy): domain Eukaryota; kingdom Viridiplantae; phylum Streptophyta; class Magnoliopsida; order Malpighiales; family Erythroxylaceae; genus Erythroxylum; species Erythroxylum panamense. The sequence goes on along the minus strand of JAOTIZ010000201.1, from coordinate 26,867,467 downwards.
CTATCGGACTAGACGACGTGCGAATTGTTACTGTTGCCTGTGATGTTGTCTTCTCCGTGCGGAATTGAAGCATATAACAATAACGCGGTGTTGCTGGCAAAAACTAAGCTGGAGATTCTGACTTATGCTTGGGAGATTGGACCCATAAAAATCTGGAAAAGAAGATACAGGAGGATCTTGTCGGGATATTACATGTTTTCTTTTTTTTATTTTGTAAATTTTATGCCAAGTTTTAATCACATCCACTTCGGGAAATTAATAATTATAGATCTGTCTGCTTTTGCTAATTTTAGTTTTTTTCTTCTTTTTTATTATATTAGGTATCCCAGTTTAGGCGGATTAATCTTACTCCCTTAAGACCCCACCCCAAGAGCTCTAAAGGGGGTAAACCTGGAATCCCGAGATCCTTCAGGTTCCTACGGAGCCTGTACACGTCTGCGCACAAGGAGTCTTCACATACTTGATTGTTCAGCTAATGATTGATCGCTGACCTCTCCCAGCTCAGTATCAGGTTCTCATCAGCCCTCAGGTTTTCTAGTAGCTCCAACTCTCACATTACCGCTGAAAGCGAGACGTCCGTAATTGATTCGATCAAGGAACTTTGTCCAGGAGACTAGAAGATCATCAATAAGAATATTGTCTATTTCTCCTCCTTTGGTGTAACTCGAACTCAAAACCTCCTGAAAGAGAGAGCCTTAAGCTTTAAGTGAGGAGCTTTGACCACTCAAACCACTCCTACTAGTCTAGTTTTTTTTTTCTTCTTCTTGTAATTCTTCTTGTAATTATAAAGAGACGATAATTTATTCGTTAGATCTTATTTAGATTTGGTGTTACTAAAATGGAATGATTAAATTATACACGAACACCCTCTTACGTTAAAATTTTTTTGTCTATCCATTACGCCCAACTAGACAAACTGGGACACAAACAAAGCCGAAATTTCAGTCTGCTCTGGATTTGATTGATGATAACAAATTGAGATTTTTTCCATAATTGAATAAAAAATCTCAATCAAGAGACAAAAGAGCACTTGAACTGCCAAGTTACCGAACTGTGACAAGCACCTACAACTACAAGTGATCTAACTAGAATATATTCCTAGACACGTTGCCAAACTTTTGATACACCGAAAGTAAGGACCATAGGGTTACCCTCACTTGCATATTTTCAAAACCCAGAGTAATCATGAAACAAATTTTATCATGAGAACTTCGCTTTTCTCTCAAGTGAAACTACCAGATCAAACAAGACTCTTTTTCATAATCATGGTTCGGAGACTTTGTGTAACGTATCAAAGCATCATGTGTTAAGAACTTTCAACTAATTGAGGGATTTGGCATGTTAATGTATGTACAGTCTTATTATACACAGGGCCACTTGAGCCACCAATTCCCATGACTGCTCTGTCTCAGCTAACGTCAGTTGTATAGGAAATTAAATCTCTACTTCTGTCTCCTACTCATTTACAATATGAATAAAAGAACAAGAAATGTCACTCAATCATTATCAAAATTCAACTGAATCTCAAAATCTCTTGATGCGACCTGGAAAGAAAAAGAACCCCGAGAATATCTCACAAGTTGCTTGATTGCTTGATTTCCGTTCCCTGTTTAAGCTCCAGTCACCTCACATTGACCCAGCTCACAGAACGCGACCAATTGCACGTCTGATCACTCGCCAACCGCCGGACTCTGTCTGCCGGCGACGTCAACGAATCAAACCTTGATTCCACTGCCCTAATGGACCATGACTCAGACGTCGTGGGCGATGGTTGGCCACAAACCCAGTCTGGAAAATCAAAGGGACCTGTTGGAGACGATGAGCAAGATCGTTGACGAGGCTTTGATGAGACAACAGAGTGATCGTTTGTTGTTGTACAAACAAAAGGATGTTCCAATAACATCTCAGCAGTCCATCTCTTCCTAGGATCCTTAACAAAACACTTTGACAAGAAATCCTTTCCCAGTTCGGACATCTCTACCGGGATTGTCGGTAATTCATCCCCTACTCCGATACGGATTAGTAAAGCCATCACGTTGGACTCCGGCTTGCAGTTCCACGCCGGTTTGCCTGTAAACATTTCAACTACAGCACATCCAAGTGCCCAGATGTCTCCCGCTGTTCCGTACTCGTTGTCGTTGACTGATTCCGGTGACATGTACAATGGCGTTCCTCGAATTTCCGCTCTACTCTGTTTTTGCCCTGTTCTCGTCGCCAATCCAAAGTCTGCAATCTTCACTTCATCGTCTCCTAACAGTAAGAGATTATGAAGTTTAATGTCACAGTGAGCAAACCCATTCGCGTGAATGTGACGTAGACCCTTTAGTATGGAGTTTGTATATCGTTTGACATCTGACTCTGGCAAGAAACCGCCGGCTTGTTTGACTCGATTTGCTAAACTACCACCTGATGCGTACTCCAACAGCAAGTTGTAAAATCTCACGCCATTTTCGAAGCTGCAACAATCGCCAAAACTCTTGATAATATATGGACAAGAACCAAGTTCATTCAAAATCTCCTTCTCGTTCTCGACCAAAGAACAGTCCCAAACGCTGCACGATTTCACCGCCATCATCGGAAGACATTGATTAACAGAGCCTTTCTTGGGTATCGCAAGACTGACGGTGGACGTACTGCCACAACCAATCGTCTCTCCTCGAATCCACTCCATTGGAGCGACCGGCACCAGAAAAAAGTGTCAGTTTTGAAGGATTCGATTCGGTTTCTTGAAGAACAAAAGAGAAGTGTGTGAGCAGAGGATACAACGAACGAACTAGTGACGAGAAAGGACAGTGGGGTTTTATAAGTGATGAGTGGTGGGTTTTTAAGGGCTAACGATATTTCTTTTTTGGAAATTAATAATCAGATATGAGAGCTCGAATGAAAACTCACGGCGGGAGTACTTAATGCACGTGATAGGCATGGATATTAATTTTTATATGATAATTGGAATCCTGATTTAAGTAGAATTAGTATTAACCATTTGAGTAGGATTACTACAGTATACTCGATGCAATAAACCAAAATAAGTCCATTATAGATAATCCAATAGCATATTAACTGATCAAGGTTGAGACCGACACTTAAAAAAACGTGCAATTACGCCACGCCAAGAAAAGAGAAAGGTCGTTCTCTTGCCAAAGATGCAGCAAGCAGGTACACATATATTATTATGAATGAATTGGAAAGAAAGATATATGTAATTTCACTTCTTTGTGCCTCTTGTAACTCTAAACGTGATTGTCCTGCAAGAGCATGCCAAAGCAGTAGCTTTCTTGCGACGCGAAACGTCCCAAAAGGCGTGTCTTACATGCACTTACAACCCCCCAAAAGGCACATCAACTTGAAAGCTACTACTATTCAACTTTTATTCAACATGGGCCAACTCACTTTCGTCGTGAGAACTTACTTAATACTTAACAATCATATGCTATTAACAAAATTTCTGTTCGTTAGGTTCCTATTTGTTGAATTTTAAACTTAACTTTTCTAAAATTAGATGTTAAACAAATGACCAATTAATTTAATTTAAGATATCTTAACACACAAGCTCTCCTAAACAAATCTAACGTTACTATTACCACAGTTTATCAAGACATTGTAATAATGTGTGTGTTCCTTTATTCTTTCTTTAAAGTTTAGAATCTATTCGCTTAGACTTTTGATAATAAATTAAAATTGCTAAGTTAACTATGATCTATAAGATGATATGTTTAAACAAAAGTTTGCTCAATTTAACTGAAATTATCCTAACACAAATAAAAGCATAAAGTTCGGGACTAGAACAGCTTGTATATTGACAGGAGAAAAGGTTTCCCAGATACATGCAATTGCTTCATGATTTCCTCACAGCTCATTTACGGTATGCCAAGTTTTATACAATTCATAACCGTGTATTAGTAATACCAACAGCGAAGTAGTCCTTTTTTATGGGATTTAAAGAAAGATTCTGCGTACTATATGACCATAATGTTACCCTGGCAACATCCCCCAGTGTCACGGATAATAAAATTCAAAAATCCAACTGTTTTGGTACAGGATAACATGTTAATTTATTTCAGCAGACTTCCTGAAGTATGAAGAAAGGAAATAATAGCGTACATTAGCTAGAAATATTAAGTGTCTTGGAAGTAACGACACTGTTAAACGAGATGCAAAGAAAAGAGACAACCAGATATTGTCTCAAACTATTAAAATAAATTTGGAATTATCTTCACCCCAAAAAATACTTAAAAGGGAGATTCACCCTTGATTTATAAACCATTTTATATTACTCCTTCTTATCTAAAATATTAAAATAAATTTGGAATTATCTTCACCCCAAAAAATACTTAAAAGGGAGATTCACCCTTGATTTATAAACTATTTTATATTACTCCTTCTTATCTAAAATAAGTGTCGTTTTAGAGAGATATACACTTATTAAAAAAGCTAGTTAAATGTTTGATATACCCTTATTAATTGCATGTTGAATTGTCTTAAAAATATAATCTGTATAACTAGGATGAGAGAGAAATTAAAGGGTAATTTTAGAAATATAATTATAAACATACATAAAAAAATTGTTAACGACACTTGTTTTAAATAATTAAAATCACTCTAAAATGATAATTACTGTTAAGTAGGGTGGAACATTTACTAGAACAGACCGTTTTAACATTCCTGACAAAAATAAACAGTGCATATAGTACATGGGTACATATCTGGGATAAATAAACTAGAAGTGAAGACAACAAGGAGTTAACTAGAAATGCGTGCAAAATAAAGCCCAAAGCATTAACGTGTTTGAACTTCGAAGTGCAAAGGTTGATCAATCAATTGGCAGCTCAGCAGCAAGTTCTGCGGCTGCATGGTAACAAATTTACAGTAACAATATAAAAAAATATTTACAATAAATGATTGTCATAATAAATTCGACCTTCGTATTGCAGACATAATAGGAACTGTGACAAATTTACGAAATAATTATATTGCCTACATTCCACATTTTAATAAATTTTAAAGGTTTCTATAAAAATCGATGTCTGAATGAATAATCTCGCCGGATGTCCTGATCAATTTGGATAAATTAAAGAGGTTTTCAAAATCAAGAAATGGAGCAAGTTGAGCTTCGGGGGATGTGGTCATCAGTCTGTAATGTGTTCAGCATTGTATTTTAGGCTTCGAC
>JAOTIZ010000201.1:26725421-26740153 GCA_027123425.1 Erythroxylum panamense | reverse complement strand
ATGTAAAATATTTAAAAATTATTGTTATTTCATATTAATTGTCATTATTATTTATTATTAAGATTTTTGAAAATATGATTGATGTAAACAGTAAACTAGTAAAGTGTACAGTACAACTGCATAATATACCAATATGGACTATTTTACAATTTTTAAAAATTTTAGGGACTATTTCATAATTTTAAAAAATTTCTCGAAACGGTAACCGGTACTGACCGGTACTGGTACAGTTCCGTTCTAAAGCTCAATCTGGTATCGAACTCGGTACGGTATTCATAAATTTGGGTGTCACCATCTTCGTTTGTGATTTTAGCATCGTACAACCAAGGCGAGCTGGGTATTAGCACCTTTGCACATTTTCAGATTCTAAACACATTTAAGGCCTCCTCGAGAATGAGTTTAGCGGCTCTTATGTCAAAGAACATTAGAACGCTATATATTGAAGCATTCGAGAAAGAGACGCCTAACCTACAATAATGCAACAAACGAGTAGACTCTATATGTAACAGGTATAATGACATAATAGGCACAGTTCTCCCTGGGCTCTATCCTCTTCATGTCAACTACTGGCCACCCTCCCGCAATCATTTGGGTAAGTCCACAGCTCAAGATATTCCAAATGGCAACATCCTATTTCATCTACCACACAAAAGATCCAAACCAAGTGCTGTTGTCTCCCTCGGCATGACTCCATTGCCAGTTCCAGTGACCCTTACAAAGACCAGATAGGCCATCTCTCGACAAAAGACAAGCATTTACTGACTCTCGACCGCCCCACGTTATCAAATTTACCACATGATCAGTCTACTGATGGACTCATATGCTAGGATTCTTACGTCTTTATCTATCAATGTACAAAGGAGGGTCCTATCTACTGACGGACTCATATGCTAGGATTCTTACTTCTTTATCTATCAATGTACAAAGGAGGGTCCATACAACTAAATAAGTCACCATGTAGGCACTTCAAGCTCTGCAGGAGCACACGTGATAGAGGTGCATATGCCGTGGGATAGCCATGTGCCTTGAACAAGCAACAGTTAGTTAGTAGTTACCGAGTGGTGGTTGACGGTGGCAAGTGGCAGTAACCGTTGTTGCATTAATTGCCTTAATTACATGGGAATACTTCGTGCTTCTTTTATTTGTTTTTCTACAGGTCCTTCGCATTATCTGTCGTTATGATTCTTACTTTCTCCAACGGTGAAACAATAATTTTTTCCTGAAGATGATAATATAGCAGCTAAGTTACTATGATCCACCATCTGAAACGCAAGAGACTGATTCTAATAATCATTATCGACCAAACTCATCAAACTCATACAAAAGAATAAACACTATCTGCTGAATGTAAACTATTCGTTGAGATGCTGCAGAAATATTCCTTGCTTTGTCCTCACCAACATTCCTATCCCGGGATAAAAAAAGAAAATCACTTTACTGTTCTGGTACTGTACTAATTATTCCCATCATGTCCAATTACCCAATAGGAATAAGGACAAGGATGGAGGAGATTTTTTCTTTGTAATTGAGATATTATGTTCGAGCATTCCAAGAAGCAAGCCCTGACCAAACTTGCAGGGGTCTCTCTGATCTGCAGGGGACTTGGACCCATATAGACATTCCAGTCATGAGTGAAATCAAACTTGGGAGTTCGAGTTGGGACTATAACAGCTCTTGCAAACCTTGGATGCTTAATGTCTAGTGAAGAATGTCACAGAATGGTCCAAGTAATGAAGTACTTCTCGGAACCCCAAAAAGGAAGGAAATTGAAACCTAGTGTAAAACTTAATGGAATAATGACATTAAGTTTCAGTGAGTAAGTTCAACAATAACCTATCACATTCCCATCACACGAGGAGAAGATCAACATTTTTTTGAGATAAACTGTTACCGAAGAACTCTGAAAATCAAGTTCTCTGTTGCTTAACTTTATTCCCTCTGTATTGTGTACGGTCACCTTCTCAAGTGATCCCTATTGCTCTTTTGGTCTTCTAGGACTGCGCACCAGCTGAGTACCATCTGCGTACCAAAGAGACAAGGCTTTCACATCTCACAAGAAAAAGATGTGTGGGTCAACAAACAAACTTTTGATCCAAAGACACAAAATAAGAGTTCTTCAACTTTCTTTAAGTGATTGCAGGTCCAATCTACTGTTTAAAAAAAAAGATGCGGATTTGAATCATGGTTAGAATTGTAGCGCGAGAAAAATATCTACAATTCATTAAAAATTTAAAGAAAATAATCAATCAAAATTGAAATAATTATGAATTTTAAATGTCGATTAAATCTAATTTCTTTTTTATAATTTTTAATTTTAATTTATTAAATAAATTTAATTATTAACTTACTTTAAAATACATAGTTTATATTTAAAAAACTCATAATTTACTTTAAAATGATATATAGAAGTTTCCAAAATATAATAAAATACAAAAATATATTTAAAAAAAGGAGATGACTCTCTTTATGTTATATGTCCATAATTCGGATCTCCGACCAAGATAATCTTATTGAATTTTATCCAATGTTTTGGGTATTCTATAAGATTGGACAGTCTATAAACATTAAATTCATATTTAATACATGATGCCGTTTTGGACTTTAAACTAGATTGGACAGCTGAGAATCCAAACTCATGTATACATTATATGACCGACTGACTAGGAGAGAACTTTCTTCCACTTGGTTTGTACTATCTCATAGCCCCATCACAATCACCTCAATAGACAGTAATTCAATTTGCGCCTTTCTTCCCATTCCTTTTCTTTTATTAAGGACCGATACTGATCGTCTGGTGAAAAAGTAAAAGGTAAAAAGTTAAAGAAAATGAAAGGAAAAACAAGGAACAAAACGACACTTTTCGAGAAGCTAAACGACGGGACTAAAATGGATGTCCCGCTGTCCCACACCAGCAGCGTACCATTGACAGTTTGACACCGAGCTCCCTCTCCCTCCTTCCGTTCTCCTCCATTGCTGAAAGTGGGACCCCCATTAACGTCTCTCTTTGTAATAAAAACAGCGCACACGTGCACTTAAGGCGCCTCATTTCAAAAGCTGGTTCATGGCTCCATTAATAACAACATTTCTGAAGCTGGTTTGGCTCCATTAATCACAACACTACTCTCAATCCACTCCTTTACCAAAAATAATTAATAAATACATTAATTATTACATTAAAAACAGGACAAATGGATTATTAATATTTAATGCATAAACAAATCATGTGACAGCTTCAATTTAAATATGTAATACATACGTAAGCATAGGAATTTATAAGATATACTATAAATAATAAAAAATAGAGAAAATGGAGAATACCAACAATCTCGGATATAAAATTCTGAAACCCCGTTTACTAGTCTCCTTTTTGGTGGTTATTTTGTGGTACGCTCCTTTTCGTAGTACAATATGAACTCGTCTGCCCGTGTAATTTTTTTTTCCTTAAGATATAAGATTTATAAAAATACATGTAAGCAGTAAGCTGGTAAGAATCTGGAGGGCTTTTCTACTTTTATTACCGGGCAACCGATTCCGCCAGTTTCCCGATTCTATGCACCAGCTCTGGCGACAGTTTCTTGACCGTTTTCCTTTCCTTCTCGGGTCGGAAATCGAATCCTAACGCATCCGACACCTCCTCGGAGCTCCATCCAGATTTCCGGAGCGAGTCTGAGAACCGATCTGCTTTCAATAGCAGAGCATCCAAAACCGCTTGGTTGTCCAACAACACCATCTCTCCTTCGAAAAAACCCGAAGCCGATACTTGAACCATTTCGGATATATCCGACTCGCTCCACCCGCCTTCCCTCAAAACCGATCCGATTTGCTCCACATACTCATCCACCCATTTCGGTACTTCGGATCTAGCTCGCATGTCAATAAACCGCTCCGGTGAGTTCCTTCTCCGACGGTTCACTGCAGCATCGCTCCAGAACTCGACCCATCGCGGCGTTCTTACTATCCCCGTATCCAAGCTCCTACGTGAAAAATTCGACGACGTACAGGCTGACTTCTCACTCACGGATCTTTGCTTCTGTAAAAGTATCGGGTCAGATACAGAGCTCCGAAAGGGAGACTCGCGGTCAAAAAAATCAGATAGATCCAGACCGCAACAGAAGATTCGATTCTCGTCGACGAAAAATATGGGGTTACCAGCTAGAGAAGGGTTACAAGGAATGTAACAATGGTTGAAAATAGGAATCAACAATGGAGCTCTCTTTAACGCATTTCTCGCAACACGCAATGCTTTTTCTGGATCAGACGGTCTGAGGCCCCAAGACTTAGACCAAAGTGCTTTACGTGCGATTTGGAATGAGATAGCCGCGATTGGAAGATCAAGAGATGCTCGGAGATGAAGTCGAGCGCCGCTGGAGCGCCAGTCGGGAAATCCGGCGCCGACGGGCAATCCGGCGGAGAGGACAGCTCGGAGGTCAGGAGGGAAGGCGAAACCGAACTCGGCCTCGGCTCGGGCGAACTCGGCGTCGGATAAGCCGGGTTGAACTTGGACACCTGAGCTGCGTAAATGGGTCATGACTTTATCGGCAAGTGAAGAGAAGGAGAGTAGGCCGTTGCGGACTGGGATAGTGGAGACGGTCGACGGCGCTGCTGCTCTCGCCGAGAGGCGGCGGAGGCCTGCTATATGTGCCGGGTTTAGACCAGTCATTCTCCGGTCGACATCGACCATTGTGAGTTAACTGCTGCTTACGAGCGGAGACTCTTGTTATTTCTGATATGTGAAATGGAGAAAAGGTGAATAAGACAGCGAGAGTTGAACAGAGGAAAGTTTATAATAGAGCCTGGCTTTTCATGTAAAGTGGATGATATTTATAGCAGGGGAAGAGTGGAGCCCACTTGTTTATATTTTGGATTTTGTATCTTAATTAACCCCGCAATGTTAATCTAATTACTTATAACGATGGCTTATCGCAAACGGTTGCAGGGTGTTGCTAAAAAGGATTATTGCGGAATTTGCAGTGAGAGACGAAGGCAACGGCTCTTAAAGGAGGGAAAAGGTTGGTTAAACAGGCGGTGTAAGTGTAATCCTTTTTAGTTTCCAAATGTAATTCCACTTACGGTCTAAAAGTTGTGAAATTAGGAAACAGCTTAATTTGGGGTGAGGACGGAGCTTCTGCTTCTCCTAAACTGTTTAGCTTTTAGTCATGTTGAGCAACCTGTGGACCTTAAGAAATCATGGGATTGTTGAAAGAAGAGATAAAGCTAAGCACACAATCATAATGGTGCCTTGTTGTATGCTAACGTTAACTCACCTCTTTCATTTGTTTAAGCAAAGATGCACAAAGTTTGGGGTAAAGCTAATCATTGGTTATATATCCACACAACTATCATTTTATTTCTCTCTATTGCTTAGCCGGAGCCTTGTCGAGTCCAAAGGAATTGAACGTAAGACCATGAATAGTTGAAAGTGCTCAAAAATCCACCCTAAGAGTTAATTATAATTCAAGTATAATAATTAAAGTTGTTGTTAGGACAATGTATAAACTAATCGTATAATTGTGGCAACCACCAAAGAATCGCCTTACATTTATTCCATGTTCTATATGAGAAAGTTGTAAACAGTAAAGGGTGAGGCCGGATTTAATTTTTCTTTCGGAGAAATTTAAATCTTGAATGGCGTTTACTGTGCAAATAGGAAAGGTGTCATAAGCAAGTAACGTCACGTTTGATAGTGAAATCTTGGCTTGGCCTTACAAACAAACTTAAATCTTGAATAACATTATTTGGCATGATCACCTTAAGTCGTCCAATCCCGAATTCTCCTCGTAAGAAAGTTAGGCCAGCCTAACCTTTTCACTTTTAACTGGATTATTGTACAATGATATTACCCAAAAATTAAATAGGATTAGGTATGGGATTTTAGTATTGTCCTTGTGACCTCTAGTGATCTTTCGACCACTCGAAGGCCAAAACTCTTGCACTAATCGCATAATCTCTCTGTACTTCATCCATAACATAAGGGTACTTAGATGTAAAGTTTCAAAGCCGGCTCCAGCCTGCCTCCGCCGTCTCTTACTTGCCCCGATCTCATTTGCGGGCAACTTTTTGGCAACCATCGTCGGCCAATGTAAATATAAGCTGGTCGCTTTCGAAATTGGTCACAGCTCACAATCCATTTTGTTTCGTCAAAAGCAGATGAGAAACAACAGCCAAATTGACTGAGTTGATCATTTACTGTACATATCAGATTTATTTACGTATTCATTAATGGATATAATTTATTGTCATTAGACAATCACAGCAATGGCTGGCTTGTGTTCAAAGGGGTATTAATTACGTGCATGGCAAACCATTAACAAATGAATCCAATCTTATAGGTTTTGAAAAGAAAATAAAAGAATCTTACGTAAATAACCGGTATACATTGTTTAACGTTAGTTCATCTCGAAGTTTACGATTGTTGTTTCTTGTAGTTGCAGCATCTAATAGAATTTTAACGGTTAGTTTTTCAGACTATCGCTCGAATCCATTAAAGAGGTTTAATTAGAGTTCCTTGACCTGGACTTTATTATTCTATTCAAAGAAAAAGGGTCAGTACTAGCTACATCTTGGTTTGGAACCTATACACCACTCGTACCTCTCTCAAAAAAGTCTACCTTGTTGGACTTTTTAAGTGCGAATGGGTCTATACAACACATTAATTAAGCTGTGGATAGTACGTTTTTTCCCAATCAATATAGCAAGTTCTCCATGTGAAAAGGATGGTAGCTTCGTAAATGTGTGGAAAAAAATTGATGGGACCAGTAAGCTAAGAAGGGTCCCTGACTCCACATCACAACTACAGAGGTGGATTAGATCTGCAGGCTTGTTAGGATTCCCATTCTTTGGACCCAACTAGCAATGTCACTGATCTCCTATAATAAGCTACTAAAGTCTAGGAAATGTCACCCACGGTTCTGATAATGTGGAACCAATTTGGTATGGAGGATTGGAAGTTAATGGAGGATGCCATTGTGTTGTGTTCAGAATCAATTGGAAACGTGGGGCCAAGTGATGAATCAACGATCAACCAAAGCGATCCTCGTGGACACGATAATGACATGGCTTGCCTAATCTGTCTCCGTTTATCTTCAATTATTTGTCGGAATCAATAGTTCATAACACTCCCAATTTGGTATTACACACGTTTATTAATGGCATATTTATCAATGAAACACCTTGTCGAAATGTCTAATGACTTGTAGATTTTCCATATTAATTGACCTAGCGAATCAGGAAAGCCATACATACACGTAAGGAATGGATGGTGATAAATGAAACAGAAGACACATGGGTTTCGGATTGTCTAGCAATGAATTGCACGATGCAAAATTTCTCAACTAATTTATACAAAAGGGGTTATAGATTCGAATAAAAGAAATTATAATTCATTTAAGACTAATTAGTGGTGAAGACATATTGAATTTATAAAGTCAATTAAATTAAATAGGTCGTATAATTTTAAATTATCAAACTATTAAGTAATTTAACTAAAACATATAATTTATAAATTATTATATGTAATTAATAATTTGAAAAGTAATAATTGTGGATTCTATAAAATATTATTCATGATTAATCTTTAACTGAACAAATTTTTTTGTTACAACTAAAAATAAATTGAAGCATAAATCAGTAATTATATTTCATTATAGTCTGAAATGAATAACGTTATTTTAAGATACAAAGGTTTCGGAAAACACAATTCCAAGCAGTGAACATGATTTCATACTTTAATATAAAAGATGAATGGACAAAAATGTAGTAATTAGCCTCGTTAAACAGTTTTTAAGAAAGTGACCATCGGGTTAAATTATAAATAATTCGATGATCATGAGTTGTATGTATAAAGGGTTAAAAGGATTAAAGTAAATTTTCGAGGATATATAATGATTTGCTTAATAGATATTATAATCGATACCTTTGGCATAAAAGGAGGCAAAAGATGTACTTACTGAGTTTTAAATTTACTGATAAGCATAACAACTCGTGCCCAATCATCAGAACCGTAAATGAATCATGTAACCCTAAAAAGCCGGGACTTGTATCCCATATGAAACGTAGAACTTATGTTTGAGGAATATAATCTGGTTCTTATACGTTATTAGCATATTTAAGGAGCAGGACTATGTCGTGTTTAATAGGAGTGATTAACCTTACTCAGTCGTTAGTGGAGTGTTCGCATCCTCCACACCTACCGCGAGGGAAGCAGATTTACAGATATATTGGCAAACTTAGCCCTGAACTTGTTAATGTCATTCAAACTTCATGCTTATTGCAAACAATGTATCTTAAGCCCCACCTTGCACCGTGTGATTGAGATCTCTCGACCCCCATACCCATTTCATTTATTTGGGGGAAGCTGAAAACGAAGTTTGAACTAATCAATATATAAGGGATTGTTACTGGGCTAATCCATGTCAGTGGCAGCAAAAGTCTCGCAAATTGTTAGCCGATGGCTTAAGTAATGAGGAACCAATTGGGATTATGTTGCACAAAATGTGATAGAAACAACAAAGTGCAGGGCCCCAGTAAAATCGACCAAATGTTTTCCCAGAAGGTGGCAATGGACAACCATTGCTTCTTTGTCTTTCTCAACCCTAAGAAAACTTTTACAGATAAGATAACCCATTTATTGGGAAAGAAGAAATTCTTAGAAATATTCATTAATGTCGAGTCTTACCCTGTCCCAGGCTACAAAATCTGTATATGGAAATAATTATATCGAAGTTGATTGATACCAGCATTGGCACTCATATATTGCCTTTTAGGGGTGCATCAATTGATCATGGCATCTCTCAAAAAATCTCTAATACTTGAAATTTTAAAGTTATCAAAATTCGTATTAGAGATATAATTTTTTTAAAATAAGGGTTCTTTTACTGGTAACTAAATTCAAATTTCACTTAATTTTAGGTCTTTGTTTAAATTTTTATTATCAAATTTAATTTATAAATAATGACATGTACTTAAAATCTTATTTAACACCGACTCGAAATTCCCATCAAAACAAGGAGGCAATCACATGTTTCTTGATTTGGAATTTGGAATATCCTTATAATTTATAGCATAAAGTTCGGCACCCAAAGCTTCTCTGAGTTATATAGGGGAGGAAAAGAGATTGTGGGATATGGACACTTATTGTGGAACCAGAACTAGAAGATAACAGTGAGATGCGATCTTCCATACGCACGAAAATCTAAGGAACAGGAACACAATATTCTTGTGTAAAAATTTAGAATTTGGTCTATAAAGTATCCATATAGAGATCGCGTAGCCATTTTGTAGCCTATAGTGGAAAACGCATAGAAGCATGTTCTTGTCCCTTCTAAAATCTAAAAATGCTTTGGTCGATCTAGCTAGACCTCTAATTAAATAGCAGCATATTCTTTCTTCGCGTAAGTGTTCAGATTAAAGAAGCAGAGAAATTGGCCAGTTATATGATCTATTCTTGAATGATACGGATAAATTATCAATCTACTCTAAACTAAGTGCACCCATCTACTCCTTTTCTCGCAAGTGAAGAGATTTCAGGAAAATAAAGAGAGATCCTACACATGTTTTTAAATTAATACAGGACTCATTTTACCACTTTAATCGTCACATGTGATAAATTGGTATTTCTTATAATACATCATATCAATTCAATATTAATAGTAGCATCAGGATGACGTTGAAGAATGAATGGAACGAATCCAATTTGATTTCATACTTTAATTTAGGATCTAGCCTTTAGCATAGACTGGAATTAAAGAGAGGGATATGGATGATGATTAAAAAAATGGAAAGTCACAATTATATGGGCATGCATGCTATAAAAATAAATGCATTTTTGTAGTGTAAGGACCGATCTTACCTACTTCTTGTACTATTTTATAGGCTCTCGCATTAAAGGAGATGGATCTAATAGCCTTTGTTAAATACGAGAGAGAATGATACACCATTGCATGTGCTTCATCCACTCTCCTAAACAAATACGTTTTATTATGTGCGTTCGGTTATTCTTGGTAGGAATCATCATGCACGGGTCCTTAAAGCCTACTCTAAGTGGGATTTAAAGAATTGATGGGTTAGGATTCACTACATAATTTGTTACATTGATGTCACCAATTTAAGCATTGATTTGGTTGGGCTAAAAGGGCTTTATGATGTACTTTTTAATAATTGATTGAAAATTCAAATTCTTAAAATTTTAAAAACTATAATAATTTTAAAATTTTAACACTAAAGAGTTCAAATATTTGTGTTAATTACTTAAGTGATAAATAGAGGATAGTCTTACATCACATATTATATCTTGACAACTATATATTATATGTTTGAACAAGTTCAATTTAATATTTATCTATATGTATTATGGAAGATTTTTATCTTCTATAGATATCTTAATTTCTTTATATATATGGTTGTTAAAAGGAATGTGTTTCCTCTCGATCAATCTCTGAAATAAAGTATATGTGGATTAATTTCCTTCACTATGAATAATTATTCAAACCCAACTTGACCATTAAAGAAAAGTTCATAGTCTATAAACAATAGCATTATAGCTATAGAATTGTAGTCGTATTGGTAATGAGAATAGGGCAATGGATGATTCTTAAAATTACATAGGAAAAGAAGCAAGCTTTCGTTGGCGATGAATCGATATACACGTGAGAACATGGGGACTCTCCATGGTCGCTATCGGATTCGGAACACTAATAAGAGAACATCTTGGGAGTGGATGCCTAGGCCATCCATGATATTTCAATGGTGTAATCTTGAAGCTAATATTTTTTGTCTGACTAGTCATTTAGCACTAGCCACGTGAGATTTAAAAGTAGGTTCGTGTCCCCTCGTGCACAGGGTTCACTTTTCTGTATGTTCTCATCTCATGATTCTTTCCCTTTCTCTTTGCACGGATTGATGCATAGGCGAAGTAAAGAATGGGAATGAGGCTAAAGCTATATAGAAATAGATAGACGGGCCTCACTTTCTAAGACTAAGAATAATGACAAGCGTGCGTGCAATAAGAATAGAATAAAGTGCTGTTTTAGAAGTTTGTTTTATGGCTTTCACTTTGCAAGGAGTACTTGGAACAGACACCTTGCACTACAAGGATTGCAAGAGGACTTTCTTCAAAGGGTCTTATCATCATGAAGATTAAAGGAAGTTGGTGACTGTCAAAATTCTTCAACTAGGATTCTTCCACACTTGCTTTGGATAAACTTAAAGATGAGATGAAGAAACAAGTTGAAATTTTCCCATCAATTGAAGTGAAAGCTCACTTGCCACTTTGTACATGGAACAATTTTCTTATCCATCATATACAGGGACTGAGGATTATGAAATTAGAAGGCTTGTTTTTAATATTGAATAGCATAGAATGAGAGGGTAGTTTAATCTTTTGCATTTGTTATGTATTTTTGTAATTTTAAATTATTTAAAATTTTGAAAAATAAATTGTTTACTCTTTTTTAATGAAAAATTGATCAATAAAATTTATAAAATAATCATAATAATAATAAAACTGAGTTAAAAATAATAATTCAACTAAAGAGTTCTTGATTATGTTTATTATTTAAATTTCACTTAAAAATGTACTATTACTTCTTTATTAAACAAAGAGAAGTCTTTGGTACAAATATTTTTCTTTAAGCAAAGAAAAACTTTTATACATATTTTTTTTTCAATTACTCCCTTAATTGAAGAAGAATTTTAACAATTCAATTACTCCCTCAGTTGAATTTTAGTTACTCAAATATAAGAGTTCTTTACTTAATTACATAATGCATTAAAGATTCATATCATACTTACTCGTGTATGAATAAAATCAAACTCTTTCCAAACTTCTCTTATACTTATAGTGTTAAAGATTGTTTTACAACTCATATATTATCTACTTATAATTAAAATTAGCTCAAATGATCGATAAATAAATCAACTAAACTAATCTTTACAACAACCAGTTTTTATAAACATTTGACTAGTTATCCATATACCTTTGATTAGGCTATTTGAAACTCTCTTGAAGTTTTCCAAGCTCTTCATACACTGCTAAAGATTATTTCCACAACTCACATATAACCTATTTTTACCTAAAATCAACTCAAATACTTGTTCAGCAAACTAACTAATCATTACAAAAAGAACCATATCACCATAAGAAAAAGGGTGTTTGCCGATGGAACTTACCAACGGAAAATGTTAACTTTCGTCAATAATTTAAGTTTGCAACGGTATTCACCGATGAAAAAATGCATCACAAAATTGGGCATCGGTAACGTTGCTAACGGAATCTCGTTTTCGTCGGCAAATATATCGACGAAACTTTCCTCCCATCGGTAAATTTACCAATGGAAAGAATCATTTGTGTCAGTATATATACAGAGGGTTTGTGATAAACCGTCACTGAATGTACAGTAAAAATCTAAACATATGTCGATGATTTGTTAATAACTATCGGTAAATATCCCTCAAATTATCGATGGAAACTAAACACCTGTTGGTAATGGTCTTAAGCATTTACCGACGGTTTACCACTAACTGTTGGTAAATATGACTTAATTTACCGATAGAGACTTAAAGTCCGTCAGTAACGACCATACTCATTTTCCATCGATTTACTACAATTATGTCGGCAAGTATTTTCCTTTTTAAAATCTCGGCATTAAATTTGATTTAATAATCTTATTATTAATGGATAATTTCAACAGCTATAAATTATCTGTGCATAATTTTTTGATTTATTTATATATTTAATTTGTTTAAATAGAAAATTAATTGATCATATAGAGGAAAAAATTTCTTAATTGATAATAAAAACATTAAATTGTACATAAATTCAAACCAAATAACTACAACAATCCTATTGTCCTGATGAGCGCGGATGGTCTAAATTGTACATAAATTCAAACCAAATAACTACAACAATCCTATTGTCCTGATGAGCGCGGATGGTCTGAGTCTCTAGCCCTCCCCTTCAACTACTCCATGTCATTTGGAGCTTAGTTATGTACTCCATTGTCTGTTGTAGTTGACTTGTCAAGGTCTACACTGTGCTCTTAAGCTTATGGATACGTTCCACTGTCGATCGTCTACTTGATGCTGTTGTACTAGACGTAGAGGAGTACGAATAACACGTGTTTCCAAATGAGTCTAGCCCGAAGATCTTTCCACGATTGTCCCTACCACCCACTGCATGAAAATATGCCTGGCTCTCATCAACAGCTTATTCTCCCTGAGATTGTCGCTGAATTGTTTCTTATATTTGGTCATATTAGGAAGCAATGCTTATATTATAATTAGTAAGTGATAATTATTAAGAATGAATATTAAAGCATTAATTTCAAGTACATTCAGTTCTCTACATCGACTATTGATGAATGTCACACCGTCATGCTTCTTAGTATGAGTATGCAAAAATAACTGACGAGATGTAGGTCTTATGCCCATAAACATCTCCTGCATAACAATAAATTATTCTAAGTTAAACTAG
This sequence comes from Erythroxylum panamense, assembly GCA_027123425.1. Lineage (NCBI taxonomy): Eukaryota > Viridiplantae > Streptophyta > Magnoliopsida > Malpighiales > Erythroxylaceae > Erythroxylum > Erythroxylum panamense. The sequence continues at coordinate 26,726,685 of JAOTIZ010000201.1, read as the reverse complement.
AATTTATAAAAAAATTTGGCAGAATCTCCTCTATTTTTATGATATTGCCTCCTATTGAACAAAGAAAATAACTCACCACAGCCATATATGACATCAAACATTTATATCATGATCATTATCCATAATACACATATTTTCATCAAAACATTTACACGTCAATTTAAATTGAAATACAGTAACGTAAAAAATTAGAATATAAGTGTAATAGTTAGATACTTACAAGTCTCTCTGCATGCTCGTAGTGGGTAATTGATTCTCTAGTATGAATGGGAAGAATGTCTCCCCCTAGGCCTCTACGTCTGTTGGTCAAGTTAAGTCATAAGATAAACATTGCCTTAGGTGATGTCCAGTACTCCTGCCAACGACTCCATATGCCCTAAAAAATATGGCGGTTGTACACCAGCCTTGTGTATCGCACCAATAAAGTTGTAATAATGTGTACGAACTTGCTTCCCATATATCATGTATGACCTCGTCAATACCAAAATCTCAGTAAAATTGTTTCTGAAATTAAAAGGAAAAAATTTGATAACTTATAATCTAATATTATTTATGTAATAAATGTATACAAATAAATGAAAAAGGAAATTATTTGCATATTGTACCTCAAACTCCTGAAAGTAAAATGCCTTTGTGGCCTGAGAGATCTTCTTCTATACATAACCCTCAGGATCAATCCTCTCCTTAAATGTAGATGTCATATGTCTAGCACAAGTTCCAGACAGAATCAACCTAATATAAGAACAAATAATTTTATACCATTTGCAAAAATGTAATCCTATAACTTAATTATAAACATATATAGTGTTTCATACGATTTCACTTACAGATTATTGACTATTATAATATACTTTCTTCCATCAGGTCCCCCTTAGCTCCAGGTTGGCGGTCATCTCCTTCATCTGCTATAGGGGTAGTGGATGAAGGAGTTGTGGATGGTGAAGCATTAAGAGTAGCAGGTGATGCTTCATTTGCAACTATAGGCCCTGGAGGTGGAGGTGGTGATTTCGTTGCAGCTGGAGACTGTGATGGTCCACCCTCACAGTAAGTACCTCCGAACATGCGTCTAAACCTGGGCCGCATTACATCACGTTGTCTCTTTGGTCTCATATTTCTACCTAAAATTTATTGTTTATTGAATTTTGTAGAAATATAAGAATTTGAATTTGAATCCAATATTTTACACGATATATGTAATAGGATATTGCGATTTGTTGAATATCATATTGAAGTACAAACTTTGAATTCAATTATGAGAATAATT
>JAOTIZ010000201.1:26662339-26707858 GCA_027123425.1 Erythroxylum panamense | reverse complement strand
GGTGTCCGATGATACGGTATGCTTACGATATATGAATTATGATTGTATATGAATATGCGTGATGATTGAGTTTTGATTGAGGAAAGTTAAGTTCGATTTGTATTCGATGGATTAAATGATGAAAGGAATGAATAAGAAAGAAAGGAGTTATAATTCCTCAAAAGAGTGATGAGGAATTATAACTGAAATATGCAACCTCTTTATACACAAATTCCATTATTGTGTAAATGGCCTACATCATGGTCAAATAACCCAGCTCTACCCCAAAATTTGTACATTTCTCCTTCTTTATAGCGCAAGGTAAGGGTAAATTTGAAGGTCCTACTATGCCAAAATTGATACTTAGTTTTAAAGTCTATCAAATAAGAAATATTAAAAAAAGATAGTGAATTGTTTAACTAAAACTTCAACCGATCTTTAAAAAGATAACTTCAAACTTAAACCAATTACAAATAGTGAAGTGTTTAACTAAAACCAACATAATATCTCAATGGTATGGGAAGTTTTACATAGATAGAGAATACTCATCTTTGGAAAAAAAATAAACATTTACTTAAGTTCTAAGATATCGTAAACATTTACATACATTAACACTTTAAAATTGTCATAATTAAACCTAAAAGACTAATGAAAAGCAATCATAATGTATACTTGGATTAAAAAAATTAGTAGAGAAGAAGAACAATTGCCAATGGCTGGCATTTCTATTTATTTTAACAGATAAAGAGAAGGAAAATTAATCTTGCAATACTATTGTAGTTTTTGTAAATAAATTATTAACATCCAGTATATATTGACTATTAAAATGAACCAAAGGTTAACAATAAAAATTACGAAGTTTTATTGACATTAAAAAGGAGTAAAGATAGACTACGATAATGAATTCCATGGATAAAAAGCTCAAATATATGCTAAGTTTGAAAATGAGTGAAGACCTAAATGGGGCATATAACCAAACTAGTAAAAGATATGGTTTCAAGAAGAAAGGAAGCTAAAAGATAAGCAATAAATATAACTTAAGGCACAAAAACCATGATTCTACTTAGTGGGACATTTTAAATGCATGAGATCAATCAGTTGATCACAATGAAATATGCGATACTAAATATGCAATAAAGTCATCAAGGTTAACTTTATACCAATGCTCACTTTCTTTTTTCCTAAAATAAAATAACCTATAAACTATAATGATGTTATTATGATCCATTTCTAGGTACTAGATAGTTTATATTAAGCTGTTTAAAGTGCCAAAATTAAATTATAGTTTCAGAAGGTGGAAGTGAAAAGAGAGTGGGACCTAATGAACTAATTTGGTGATAAGTAGCACTATTTTTTGGATGGTTATATTCTTATGAAATGCATAATGATTGCAGATCTGAGATAATTTTTCATTTTCAAAGCCATAAACCAAAACCAATAAAAATGTAATATATTTTTCGTATTGCAAATTATAGATGATGATATTAGAAATTTAAGTGTTGATCATGTTTATGTTAGAGATTCTTGCACATATATCCATAATCCCCAAAAAATGTTCTCTATTGAAACAATGTGGTAAAATAAGCATTTATATTTATAAAAATATAAAGCTTATAAATTTTGCTCTTACGACTTACTATGTAATGTACTATCTGAACTTTCACTCATTCCATTTCACTACTCTTTACTTTCACGACTCATTTTTCAAAAGATATATCTTAATATATATTAGCAAGAAAAAGAAAAAAATAAAGATTAATGAGTAGCCTATCAATCCCAAGTGAAAAACTCAAGAGATACGTACCTTTGATTAGTTTTTGAAATTTGGCTTCGCGATATTACATTCTTGCAACCTGCCCACCTCCTACCTAACTCATCTAGCTACAACCTAAATGTCGAGCAACCTACAAACTCAAAAAAGTGATGCCATTAAAAGGTGGATCTTGGTAGAAGATTAATCATGTCAGTCGAAAATGGATCTTATTAGACTCAAAATATGGAGAAATACAACTTGCAAATTCTTAAAGAGGAATTCACAAATAAATTTAGGAAAAAATTTTGGGTGGTTGTCCAATTAAAATTTGTAAAGAAATTAGGTTTAATCTAATTGGGTTGGGTGGGTTAGGTTTACTTATGGTCCAAATCAGGTTAATAATATGGTTAGGATGACATATTAGGCATAAATGATTAGTCTATATGTCCATATTTTATTATGTAAGATTCTTCATTAGTTTTACTAATGAAAGTCAATAATAGGAGACATTTAGTATATTAAAATAGAAGTTAAAGAAGGTATTTATATTGGGCATGTCAAAGATTTTTTGGAAAGGTATAAATTGGAAAGACTTTTTTAAGAATTTAAAAGATTAAGATTTTCTGAAGTTATTTAAACTATATGGCATGTTCTTGTCTTTCACCCTAATTCTATATACCATATACCATTTTTAATGTTTTAAAGGGAAAGAGAATGGTGATATTGAATATGGATCGTTCATGATAAATAAATTAAATGGAAATATTGATTTAACATATATGGAGCATGCCAAATACCATTTATGTTCTCTAATATCACCAAATATTTAGCCATCTTTAAAAAGGAGATGATTATTGGACTAAGTGAAGTCTTAACCCAAAGTTTTGATGACAAATGACAAATTACTTTTTTTTGTTGATATTAATAGATTCATTATAGTGAAATCGGACAGTATGTGAAAGATCATATTCAATAGAAGGCAAAAATGTCTAAAGAAGCCCAATGAATCATTAGGGAAATTAAAGGATTAAGAAAAAGAGCATAGCTAGGCAAGTATGCAACTTAAAAAATTATAATAACTTTATCTTGGTTAATGAAATAAGACCTCAATTATTGTGCAACCATTTTTACTTAGGGCATATTGCATATAATTTGTCATAATCAAAAGAAATTTTAAAAGATTTTAAAGAAAACTCTCTTAATGCAATAACTTTTAAGAAAATTTTGAAAGGTTTATAGATTAATTTTTTGTGAAAAGAGTGGTTTTGGTCTTTGAAACAACTTGAATTCAAAAAATTTTAAAGGAAATTCAGTTAACTAATGTACAGATTTAGGTGAACAAAGTTACAATTTTGAATAGACTGATCGACCAGTACAACAGTGTCATCAATCAGTATCTATTCATAATATGTATCATGAGATTATGACTATATTAGTAGACCAATTTACCAAATTGGTTAACCATTATTACTATGACTAGTTATTGCAATTATTAGTTTTTATTTTTTAATACTCTTTTAGGTTAATTTGTGTATAAATAGATCACATATGAATTATGAAAAGGATATTAGATATAAAAGAGAGTTTATAAGAGTTATGAAAGGCTAAAGAGAGTATTTTAGTGAATGAACAGTTTACATAATATATTTTTAGCATTAATTCATCAATATGAGCAAGAAAGGGAGATTTTGAGTTATGTAGTTGTGTAATTATTGCAATTTGAGAACCTTCTTTGAGATGTATCTGGTAAAGGTTCTTCTTAACCTTGAACAATATTTATAAAGGATTACTCTTTATTTGTAAAAAACTCAAAACATTATAAGGGTTTCTCTTCACCTGTAATAAAGAAGATATTATATAGAAGGTTCCTTTTCAGCCATTAAAGGAAGAAAATATCGAATCCTTAATTAGAGCTTGGTGAGCGACGGTAGGTCAATGGTTGTTTGACTGAACCACTATAAATCAATTTTCTCTCTTTCCCCATCACTCTTTTTACTATTATTGTATTTTTTATAATTATTTCATATGAATTTGTCATAATCATTCATTAGTTCAAAATAAGTTAAAAAGTAAATATACACAATTCACCCTTCTCTTGTATACCATCCTAAGACTAACAATAATTATTAAAGCGAGTATTATTCATTCCATATAAATTTTTAGAAAAGTTTGAACAAAGTTTGCTATAGCACTATTTGATTCTTTTTTTAAGATAAGAGGGTCAAGATATTAATATTGCTTTATTTTCAATAGAGATTATTACTTGTTTTAGAGAACTAAGATAAAAGTCTTTCCCATGGACAAAGATTTGATTTATGGGAGATTATGAAAAATAGTTAGTTAAATATGAATGACATTAGACTCATTTCATTAAATAGTAAGGCAATGCACATTTTTTTTCTACATTTAATATAAATGTTTAAATTTTAATGTGTCAAAATGTTCATGATATTTGACATATAATAATCTTATATAAGTTAGCAATTATCAATATGTTAAAAACCAAACTGAACATCTAATATGGTAAAGGAAATGTTTAAGGTTTCAAGGTTCAATAAGTATTAAACTGCTATAAAACCAGTATATAGTAAACAAGAAGTAAATTTTGTAAGAATAAGTAAATAAAATATTTTATTGGAATAAAAAGAATGCACCAGTGTCTATTATTTTACAATGAACTAATAATAAATCAAATCTAATAATTAAAACTAAATTTGAATCTAACATAAAACTTAAAATAATAATAAAAATTAAAATTGTATTTTTGTAGGAAGTTGTATCTCATCATCGTCAAAAATTTCAAATTTTGCAACGCTATATAAAGACTTGTAAACCACGCTTTCATCTAAAATATCTATATCAACTTCTTCTACTGCTTTTAAATAAATTACAAATTAGTAACGTATGAAATTTTTATCAATTGTAAAATTGTAATATATTATACATTTAAGTTAAATAAGATTAAAATAAGATATGAAATGATAATTAGTATATGTCCTTAATTCATTTATTGTGACAAATACATTTTGTTTATAAATTGCCTTTTTAAGTTTATTATAATCAAGATCAGGTGATGGTTATTTTCTTCGATCCAAATTAGTATGGTCAATACAATCAATATCAATTAAATCATACGTTCTCTTCTTACTAAATGCTCTGAATACATAATAAAGAAAGTATTAAGTCAATAATAAAATTACTATTAACAAAAAAATAAAAACAAATCAATAAAACACTTCTTTTTCATCCTCAAATTATAAGTAACATAAACAATGTCATTGAGTCTTTGATGTTCTAAACGATTTTGTTTCTTTATATGAATACATTCAAAAGCGCTCCAATTATGTTCATAACCTGATAAAGAAGTTGTTTAATTGAGTAATCTAATAGCGAGTTTTATCAATATTAAAGCATTTTCACCAAAAATATCTCCATCACTCATTTGAAGTTTAATCAATATTTATGAGAAATAAAAATATATAATATTAATAAGTAAGTGATGAAATAAAAGTAAAAGAAACTTACCGAGGTGCTATTTTTTCATCATAAGTTCTCTTTTTGCAAATGATTTAACAAAACTCCCTAAACCTTCACGATACAATTTAATTTCATTTCTTGCCTGTGATTGCTCTTTAATAGAGAAAATATCTTTGCATTCATTCACATCAAAGAGACCATCATTAATACATGCGTCTCCACTACATAAGCAAAAAAGATTAAGAAAATAAGCTACTAAGTTTAGTGAGATGCTTATCCCATCGTCGCTCAAGAATATTTATATAAGGTTTGTAAAATTTCTCCTCCCATTTAAAAAGACTTTTTTCTTTTGTAGTCTTTATATATACCATCATATAAATAATTTACAGATGGTCTCTCATCTGAGCTAATAATCCTCAATAACCTTATAAGCGGAATCATAATCTTCATAATGATTAAGTAGGCATCTAAAAATTTATTATTTAGAATAATAGCAAAAGCTTCTTTTCTTTTTGCACTCTTTGATAACTTATGACTTGAAAAATATATATTTGCCATTAAATTTTGAAGTAGTTATTTATGTTTACAAACAATTTTTAAAGTAACAAATATAATTACAAACCTAATAGCAGCAGGATACATGATCTCAACTCAATCTTCTTGCTTTCTTAACTAAGAAAAAAAAGAAATATGATTATATACAAAAATTATATACATGCACGTGAAGGAAGGCTATAAATATGATCCATACCACCAATATCTTTTAAAAATAAGATTTATACAATAGACAACATATAGAGACCAATAAATATGCTCAGACTTTGATTGTAACAAGTATCCATATGATACATAATTAGCTCTATTATCTTTAGTTTTATAAATATCTTGATAAAAAAATTTCTATATGATAAATATTTAAAACAGAGAGAGAAGTTTTTCTTTCTCTTTGATGCTTATAACTTTATATATTATATACTTCTTTTTTAAAGTTGATAAAAGGAGGATAGAATGGTGATACATAATTTGGATCATTAGTGATGCATGAATTAAGGGAGAGCATGCATTACGTGTAATTTTAACATATAGGGAGCTTACTCAATGCTATTTATTTTTTAATATCAATAAATATCTTTTCATTATTAAATAAGAGGATATTGTTAGACATGTAAAGTCATAACCCATAGTTTTAACAAAAACAATATTGTTATTAATGAATTTACTTTTGATGATATTAGTAGCTCTGTTATAATGGAATCAATTAATATATGAAATATTAAGTTCAATGAAAGGGAAGATGAGTAAAAAAGCTAAATAAATTATTTGAGCAATCAAAAGATGAAGAAAATGAGCATAGCAGAGCATATAGACAACATAAGAGAACTTTATTAAATAATCCAAATAAAAAGAAAACAAGGAGGAATTAAAAACATCAACATTAATAAATTATTGTAATCCTTCTTGTGATCTCATCTTGGTCATTTTAATGAATTAAAAGTTCAGTCATTATATAATCATTTGTAATTAGGACATATTGCGTATACTTTGTCATAATTAAGAAGAAACTTTGGAAGGTTTTAAAGAAAAGTCTTTTGATGCATTAAAATACTTTTTGAAAGCTTTTTAGAATTTTTTGTCAAAGAAGTGTGCTTTGATCTTTGAAAGATGTTTAAATGAGAAAAAAAACTTGTTTTAGGAAAGTTGATCAACTAATATAGGGATTTAAGAAACTAATATTAGAATTTTAGATAGACGGGTCACCAATATATCAATATGATCAATTAGTGTCTTTGATAACATGTACAATATTCGTGACCACATTGGTCAATAAATATTAATGTTACGTATCCTTGTAATGAATAGTTTTTGTTTTTTGGTGACTATTTTGAGTTGTTTAAAGAGAAGGATCTTGAACATACAATGGACTTTTTAAGAGTCTTGAGAAGTTAGAGAGATTATTTAATGAGTGTATGCATTGTCTAACATATAGTCACTCTTTGTTTATTGGTGTGGGTAAAGAAAGGAGTTTTGAGTTATATAAATGTGCAACTATCGCAATTTAGAAAATTATTTAAGATATACTTCATGAAGATTCTTCTTGTCTTTGAACAAAATTTGTAGAGGATTACTCTTCACTCTTAATAAATCAACACATTATAAAGGTTTCTCTTCACCCATAACAAAGATGTTATAAAGAAAGTTGCTCTTTATCTATTGAAAGAAGATAGTAAATCCTAAGTATAGGTCAGGAAGTGAACATAGACTGAAGATTATTTCTCTAACCTCTTTTGCTATCAGTTTTTGTTTTAAAATTGTCTCATGTAAAATTGTCATAATCATTCATTAGTTTAGAAATAAGGTAAAAAGTGAATATATGTAATTTATCTTCTCTTATATGCCATTTAGAGACCAACAACATTTAGCGAATCAATAATTTAATTAAGATTCGATTTAAGTGACTATTTAAAAAGTTGAAATTGCTGAAATTAAAGAAATTTATATGCTTAGTCTTTAAAGAATTTATGTGACCTAAGGCCACTAATAAAGAACTTTTGTGAATCCATCCCAAAATTTTAAAGCATGTTTGGTTCTATTTCCTGTGTTCTTTTTTGTTTTGTGCTCAAATTCTTTAAAAAAATATATTTAGTTGAATTTATGTTTTCTAATTTATGTTTTGATTTTTTATTTTAATTTATATTCATTATATTTTTATATTAGTCAATAATAAAATTATATTACAACAAAAAGTTTAAAAACTCAATTTTAAGGTTTAATAAACTATGAAAATAAAAATCAAAACAATTATAGAAAACATATATAAATTAATTTTAAAACTAATTTAATAAATCAAATTATTTTGAAAGTAAAAAAATTTCAAATTAATAACTTAAATAAATAAATTTAAAATTTAAATATTTTAGAATATATAGAATTTTATAGAACTGTTTATAAATAAAAATCAACTATTTAACCAAAAATTTATTAAGTTATCTCGAATCACTTTTTTTATATAAAAGGGAAGAAAAACTGAAAAATTACAAAATTACCCGTGAGAAACAAATCGCCGACGTATCCTCTAAAAAGATTAAGATGCACCCTATGAGTGTATATTCTAGAAAAATACTCAAAGCCAGGCACTTGTGCTGTCTTGAAGAAGGTCTCCTTATGTGGCTACAAAGGTTAAAAGTTGAAACTATCAGTGTTGCTTGGGACAATAGTTGTTTGAACTACTTTTCAGCTTAGGGCGGGAAAAAGGGCAAGGATATATTGGATTGCTTTAGATTAGATCCGTCGGTCCTCACGAAGCAAACTCTTAATAAAATCTGCTTAAGTTTGACAAGCACGTCAGCAGCTTCCGAGCAAGCAAGTTGTGGGTAAACAACGATATTTGGCTGACCGAAAGCAGCCGCCAACTCTTGCAATTTTTAAGTAGTTTCCATCTACTATATAATATAATGGGTACATCTCTAGTACGGCATTCCATAATTTAATTGAAAGATAATGTGACCTAAGTAAGCAAAACCCTTTGGGTGGTGGTGTATTATTGTGCCTGCCAAGTTGGCTAAGTGGGGCAACAGACCCATTTCTTCCATCTAAAAGCGACACCATAATGTGACTTGTAGCCAACCACACAAGTCAACTTATTAAAGATGACTCATGCAACTTGATGAATCTCTCTTTTAATTTGTACAAAGGTACAAGGAAAAAAAAAAAGGTAAAAACTCTCTTCATCACCTAACTATGATCGACCTTATCTTTACAAAGGAATAAAAAGCTATTAGCTTGTGCAATATATAAAACTTAAACGTATATGATTAATTATGGATGTGTAGAGTTGTATCTAATATCTATTTATAAGAAAACTCGATTGTCTATAGGTTTTTAAAAGTGAGAAAGATGTATAAGCTATATTGAGCTCTTCGGTGATATTTAAGAAACCAAGAGCCTCATGTCATGTCATTTGGACCCAATCAAACCAATTGTTTAATAGAATGTTCTGTAATAACGTGAATATCTATAATATTTCAACCCATGTCTAGTCGTAGAACTTCAAAGTCTTCCAATAATGTCGAAAATTGTTCAAAACTTGGACTGTTTCGCGTGGTTTCCATTGAATTCAATTTTCCACTGAATTCCTACAGCCATAGCCAAAGTTTAATATAATTGTTCAGTATACAAAATTCTCTGTTTTATAAGAATTGGATAGAATTATTAATCATACGTAATTTTAATTATACAGTATATAAGATTCCTCATTTTATAAGAATATGATAGAATTATTAATTATATGTAATTTTAATTGTGTAATATACAAAACTCTCCGTTTTATAAGAGTCGGACAGAATTATCAGTTATACGTAACTTTTTTTTTATAAAGTGGAATCATGTAATGTGATTAAATTCGATTATATGGTAAATTTGATAACATGATATGAGGTATTTTGTATCATAATTTGTATAACATAAATTCAGTAGTAATATGATTAGGAGACTTAAAACGGCATTCACAATTTGTAAGAATGAGAACAAGAAACTTCCTAAGAAATACAAAAGAAAGCTACAGCTCATCACTACATGGACCAATGAAAACTTGGCTTGTCTCTGGGCCCACCACCACCTCACCACTTTATAACCCAATTCTCTTCGCTTTCTCAGCAAAGAAAGAAATAGCGCCTATTTTCCAACAGCCATAGAGCTCTCTAGCGACTCCGGCGAGGTCCTCGGACCTCCGCCGCACACCCCACAGACGGGTGCTGCGCAGATGTCTCACCGACCCCCACTTTCCCTGGCACCCCAGGAGCAGCCATCCCTTTTCCCTCCATCACAACCTGTGGCCCCGACGTCCCCTCTCTATAAGCAGCGCTCATGGTCACCGGACATGTACCGCGAGGAGGCGTGGCTCCGCAGAAAAGGGAACAGCACGAAACAGAGAAGCAAGAGCGTCACTGACGATGATCTTGACGAGCTTAAGGGCTGTATTGAGTTAGGTTTCGGGTTTGACTCGCCGGAGATGAATCAACGCTTATCTGATACCTTTCCTGCTCTCGGACTTTACTATGCTGTTCACAAGAACTACAACGATACCATCTCCAAGTCTCCGGCTTTAACATCGACGTCATCGTCTTCCTACACGGCGTCAGAATGTGAATCGCCTATGTCTTTCGAGCGGCCGCACTCCATCTTCGGTTCTGGTACAGTTTTCTTTTGGCCTTTCCTTCATAAATTACATGAATGGTTAGATATTTACCTATAGAATAAAAAGAATAAATCTTGATCTTTCCTTTGGCCTATATTCTTTTATGTTTGGGTGTTAGGGAAGTGTTATGATATGGATTTTTTGTATGAATTATGGTGAATATGATTTGTTTCATGGGAAAATTGGATATGGGTTTTACAGGTGACAACCCACAGACGGTGAAGACAAGGCTGAGGCAGTGGGCACAGGTGGTAGCTTGTTCTGTGAGGCAATTTTCAAGGTCAAGAGATGATGGTCTCAAGGATTGATTGTTCATTGTGAGCCAAATTAATGAGAGGGTTATAATCAAAGCATTCAAATATCAAACTCATCAAGATTGATGACAACTTATTTGATAACGATATGACACTAATTCCCTCTGCTTCCATCCACCTACAAAATTGATTGCAGTGTTAATAAGCTAGAAGGATAAAAGAAAAATGGTTAGGAGGCAAAGTGAAGAAACTCCACCTTTGAAAAGGGTAGTAGTAGGATTGACTTTTAATTCCTTTCCTTTTCTTAGCTTGTTTTGGGTTGGCTACAGCTGCTGGAGTCTGTTCACATGGTAGTTTTTCTAATTAAGGGGGTCTAGTTACAGTACAGGTAAGTGTCAGAACGTATGATTGTGTAAAAAGGAGGGTCAAAAAGTTGTTTCTAGTTGGAGTGTGTGAAAACTGTTGTACGAAATCTTGCGTTTTGGAAGCCAAGGTTAAGGAAACAGACCACTCCCGCATAAAGCTGGTTGTATTGTATGCGTCTTTTTCCTATCTTGACAAAAGGGGAAGGAGCGGCATTCCCGAATAAGAATCGGTTAACTTCACGGATACGGCTTGGTTGCTTTTTCTTTCACGGGCATCAATGGTTTTGTTGCTTGAAAGCAAAGTTATGCCATTCGTTTTGTCCTTGCAGTTTAGCTCTAAGAATCTGAAATTTGGCCACTGGGATAATTTGGCAGATTTTATTCTTTGACATTATATAATCTAAAATTAAAGGTTTAAATGGAAGAAATGTTTAGGAATGAGATATCCGTTGGCTACAGCTTAACTCACAAGATAATAACCTTCGTTAGTCTGACCTGGCCCCTTCTTAATCCCCTGATCGAGCCGTATCAATAAAGTTAAACGTAAGCAAATTGATCTTTTATCTAATTGCAGGTGGGTGACATATATAATTAGGGAATAGTTGGTTCGCAATAGGAATGAATAGAATATGAATGAATAGAGCGAAGAATAGAAATGGATGAATATTTATATTTTAATTAGTTATATTTTAATTAATTATAATGTAATTAATTAATATTAATTAATTACATTTTAATTAATTAATTGTATGTTAATTAATTAATTATATTTAATTAATTAGTATTAAAATATTTTATTAAAAATGTCACTATTAAAGAATGAGTTTCAATCCTCTACTAGATGGATGATATGGAGGATTTCTCAAAAGTAGGATATTAAACTATTACCTCTATAATAATAATCAACAATTAATCACTCACTTTTTATCCCTTACTTATTGACCCCTTTTTTAAACTCATCAAACTAGCACCGCTTAATCAATATGCAAGACTTTAGCTGGTTAAAAGCACACCTAACATGTAAAGGCAAGCTGGCTTTAACAATAAGCACGCAAAAAAGCTTTCTTTCTTTTTTTTTTACGTATAACTGCACGAAACAGAACATGTGTTACTGTACAATACGTCATTTCTGCTCATGGATGCAAGATTTCTAACTTCCAATTTGGGGTCACAATTGCAATAAGCGCTACAATAGAGTAATTGCAAGTTTTACAGATATAATTATAGGGCTCAAACAGTTTATTAAGTATTTTGTAGCTTATTGACACAAGTTAACTCAACTGTTTAATCATTTTAAAAAGTTAATGAATGTCTTTGATTAATGACTGATTAATTAACTTATTTAGTCCCAACAAGTTGATTTCTGAAAAGCTCATAATGTAAAAATCAATTGTACCCTCTCCTCAAACAAACATCTTCGGTTTCTTGGTACTTCTTTCTCGTTATAAAATTTCAACTATTTGTAACATATATATAGCTCAACTATACTGCTAGAATTACAACAGGAGAGAGATGATGCAGATTCCTTTGTATTATACATATAAAAGTAGGACAAAAAGGAGGTTTAAACTTAACAAATATATTATCAACAAGTTAAATTAATTTTTGTAATTAAACTGAATAAGAGTAAACCATTAATCCAAAACGAAAAAATTTTATAATGAAATAAGTTTTTTAGTTACAAAACTTGGGAGTATTTTTCTACTAATGAAATAAGTTTTCTAGTTACAAAATAAAAAATAAGCTACGGTGACAAAATTTTTAAGAATATTGTATGATTTTTATTAGAGTTAAAAACTTAATTTTTGTAATAAATATCTAATCATGGCCTTATATATTCTTTTTTTTAAAGTTATGTCCTCGTAAGTCATTTTACACTTAAACAATTAATAATAAATAACTAATTTTATCAAACATCTTTTATAATACCCCATTCCTAATTGACATATGCTCGTGCGTCAATCGGATACACGTATACATGCCCGACAGAAATGACATGTTAACTATCTCACTTTCACTGTACATAACATGGCTTCATACACTAAACCATCAATCACATATTTTCTAAACCAAAAATGTTATCACATTATATCAAAATCCATAATTTATATTGTTTCATATAATACAATACCATCCATGTTTTACAACAATTTCCAATGAGCATAAACAACTCAGTACACACCGAATACAATAAACATGAAAGAAACAACTATGTCCTCAATCCTAGCTAACCGACCTTTGAGCCAAATCTGATTGTAACAATTGCACAAAATATGCTTCTACGGAGTCTTAGAAGCTAGGTCGTCTCACTCTCGAACTTGAAAAGCAACGATGCAATTTTGATGAATTTTACGAACTCAATGAGTAACCATTATCAATAGTTCACTAATGTCATAAAACAAGTTATAGCATGTAATCATACAGTTCAAATTCACTTGACAATTATCAACTATTATCACAGATAAATCATTTCTTAGTTAAATAGTTCAATCACATAACAACATTCACACAGCTTTGCAAATCATTCAATGAATTCAAATCATATGCAAATGCTATATGTATGAGACTCACATTCATTTTTATCTTATTGTGACTGTTTGCATTTTACAGTATCTCGAAGCATCGGGCTTAGTCAGTCAATCTGTGACTCATTGATCACAGTGAGCCATAAGCTGGAACCACATACACAGGAATTTAAAGCTCTTATCAGTAACAATATCAGTAGCAACATCAGTCACAAATCCTTTATATTACATGTATTGGAATGAAATGCATATCACAATTCAGTAATCAAATTCAATCGTTTTCATTTGTAAGTATTATTTCAGTTCAATAGTCACAGTATCAATCATAATAACAATAGTCATCTGACTAAGTCCGACATTTAACTTTTCAGTTGAGAATCAGAAAATCATTTAGGCAGACACATTCACAGTCAATTAGCACTTCCAATATCATTCTCATGCATCAAAATACCTTGGACAAATATTGTCCAGAATCCAGTACACGGTCAACACAATTCAGTACAGTTCAATAAGATAAATACAATTTAATAATATACAAAGCAATAAGGTGAGACCATCTTAAGTTACTCACAGTATGCTCCAAACAACTATTGCCTTGAAGTCCCAGCAATATCTGGATGTTATCGCTCAATACACTCCTCTATATATACAATACATACACATATGTATTCATTATGTATTCATTAATGCACATTCATGTATACTAAATATGTACAATGTATGTTCATGACAATTTCGGGTTTCTAATCATTAATCTTATCACAATAATCATTCGGATATCCACATTTAATTGATTAACTTAGATTTGTTTAAAGTCATGCTTTTGGGTCCATTTTGTACATTAATTTTTATCAGGAAAGTTAAGGAATTTGGTAACACTTCCTTGTAACAAATTATTCTCCTATGTCTTAAGTCTCTATGACACCAATATCATTTAATTTGGTTCATTATTCTATGAGTTATGTTCAAAATACTACAGACTGTGTACATTTGACATTTTGGTTAATGCATGATCATGCATTCAAGTTGTACACCTCATATCTCTCAATTCTAGTATCCAAAAATTACAAACTTTATACCAATTTAAAGCTAAGAGAACAAGCTACAAATTTGGTGTAGAAACCTTAGCCTAATTATGTCTACATCAATATAGTTTATTCAACAACAACAGGATAAAATTTCATGCTAATTTTGAAAGTCTTAGAGACATGATTAAAATTATATTTCTTCAAGAAATTTGTAGATATATGTCTCTAGTTTAATTTGAATCAAGAATCAACTCATTTAGAAATCTAAAGATCAAGTTATAATCAGAATACCAAAGCATGTTCATGAAAATTCTTCAGTTCATAACATTCCAGCAGACTTTAACACTTTTATCCTATCAATCATTTTCAAATCAACTCAGATAGCTCTAAATTTTCATGGATAGAAAGAAAAATGTCTTAGGAATCTATTGGTTCAAGTTTCAAGTTATTTTGAGGTCGAATGAAAAAGTTATAGCTAAAAGACTTAAAGTTGTTCAGTAAAATACTCTAGTTCATAAGCTCATACATTCAAACTATCACCTTTTCTCTCTCTAAAACGTAGCTTGTTCTTCTTCTTCTCCTTAACCCAGTTTTTTTTCTTCCATATTTTGCTTCCTACACTTCACAACTAATACATCTACTACATAAACCATCTTTTCTACTTCCATCTCAATTAAACCCAACACAAATAAATCCAAAATTCAAAATTTATACATACATATCAAAAATTGTAATGTTCACATATGCATATTCCATTTTTCTATTTCTGCATCTTTCTTCCATTTTCATTCCACTTTTTTCTGTCATTTTAATCCTTCTTAAAACACACCACCACACTACTCTATGTTCTCTTTAACTCTAGCATCATTTAAATACATCACTAACATTACCCAAATATTTACGCATATATAACGAAAACAAAGTATTTTCATCAACTTTACTGCACTTTTCTAACTTTCATCTCATGCTTTTCTTTTCACTTTCCTCTACACTTTTACTTCATTTAACTCCTTTCTATATTAAGACCTTACCAAATCCTTATTCCTTACTATCAACTCATTTTAGTTCATTCAAACATTTCCAAAAACATTTACGCATATCAACAAGAAAAAAAGAGCATGAACATCGTGATCATCCAACCATTATTTTCTGTACTTATAATGACAACAATAATCTCCATTCAACTCAAAATATCACAAGCTATTAATACACACTTTCTGCTATTTTCCCACATTCACAAATTCAATTCCTCATCTAAGTCATTTAGCATATTTATTCACCAAAACTATACTGCTTAAACTTCTCATGCATGTATATATTTTGACGTCATAAAATATCATCAGAATTACTTGGTTCAGCAAAGTCTTTGGGTAGTGACAGTGTCTCAATTGCACAGAATCATAATTATTGTTTTAGCGTTAAAACACGAAGAGAGTTTGGTAAGCAATGCTCTCAGTGATGAATTAAACAGAATGAAGAATAAACTCAAGCTAGAGACAAGTTTCCTTCCTAAACATGTAACTACGTGTTTTACTATATCATTGACACATGTCAAACATGCACATAGGCTATTTGTCATCAACTTAATTAATATACGTGTCACAGTATAATTGATCATGTTTCAATACTCAGAAATTCATAAAATTCACCAAAAATTTTGAAATAATACAAACAGTCTCCAAATATATTTTTACCACAAATAATTCACAATTCACATCTTGAATCGCATTAATCAGTCAATTATACCCAAAAATGTTAATAAATGCATGAACAATTATTTTAATGTATCAACAATAAATATTCACGTTTGTGTGAATATACTATGATGCATGAGCATAAAATGCAGTACTAATTTCTCACTATACTGTCAATTCATTATTTTGGGGTCTAGTCTTGAACATTGGATGTTACATCTTTAATAAATAATTAATGTTATTCATTAGTTAAATCAATTAATATAATCAACTGTTATAATCAGCTGTTAGCTAACAGTTGATAGAATCAATTAACAACTAATACAATCTGTTGATTGCTAAATACAACCATAATCAATTACGAACAATAGTTCAAATTATAACCATAATTTTATAAAGGATAAGATACATAGATGTGTTATATAATTTAAACAATCTTAGACAAACTTATTATTTTTTAAAATTTAAAAAAATTTCTTTTAGCTTTTAATTAAAAAAACACTATTCGTAGACTTCATTTAAAAACTAATAATGTAACATATATAATATGAATCTCAAATATAGGCTAATCAAATATTATTAATGTAATAACTCCACTCATTTCTTGAACTTGAGACGAACGAGTTAAACTTAATTTAAATTAATAATTTAATATATAATAAAATATTAATTAAAATCAAGTTTAATTAGTTTAGATTAAGCTGACAAAATGAGTAGATTTATCATATTGATTGGTGTAAGTATGATATTTATATTGTGTGTATTTTGTAGTTAATTTTTATTTGAAATATAATAAAAGGAATTTTTTGGAAAATGTAAAAATTAGAACATCTTTTTTCAAAAATCTTGAAGATTAAAAAGGTTTAAATTATAAAGAAGCTGCATATTTTTTACCTTGTTATAAATATAATCACTATTGGATTCATTTAATCTACTTTTCAGCTAAACGAGGCAATTTGTGTGCCGTATGGACTCAGTTTAATCGAGTTGTACATTAATGGGCTGCATGATGACTTCAATGTGTCATGTTTCAAGTCCGTAATTGGGTTGGGTCTTTTTTCACGGGTTTTCAAGTATTGTATCATTTCTTTCCTTTATTAAAAAATCAGTTACCTGACTTTTTTTTTTGTCTGATTTCTGCTTTCTGTTTTAGTAACGACCTGTCTGATAATAATTATGCTTTATGCTTTTATTTTATTTTTAAATTTAGTATAAATAATTTATCTAAAATTTTGGTTTTAGTTTTTTTTTTCAGTTTTTGAAATTTATGAAAAGCAAAAAAAAGCATTTTTTGTTTTCTTCTCTTTTTGCATAATCTAATTTATTATCAACTAAATATATATTATATTATTATTTAATATATTAGTTATTAATACAAACTATAAATAATTTAATATAATATTATGTTGGAGGTCTAAGCTTGTATTTATTAGTTTAGTACCTATTTCTGTACGTGGATCTTCCTCTACATCTATGTTCTTCCTTTGACTTCGAATATGCAAAATGGTGATTATTTTCGTAGATGGAAGTGTTAGTGACAGTTACCCTCCTTTTGTAGACAACAGTACGTTGTTGTTATAGATGAAGAGAGAGGGAGAGGGTTTTGTGTGTTTCAGAAACAAGACATTTATTATCCTTCAGCAGAAAAATGTTTTTCTCACATTGGAAATTTGCTAAATCTACGTTTAGAGTTACCACCAACACTGTGTCGTCCACTCCTTCCCCTGCGTGTTTTAATACAAATTGGACTTTTCGCCTCGGTCTTTTCTGCTTACTTTTTTAATTGACAAATTATATTATTTTTTTATCGTAGTTTTATTTTATTGCTATTTTATTATGTATTAATTTTATGCTTATTTTTAGTTCCATATATTTTTAGTATTTTTCTTCTTCTTCTTATTATTATTATTATTATTATTATTATTATTATTATTTTACGGTTTAACTTGAACTGAACCTTTTTTGTCTTTTTACCTATTTATTTCGTGCTAGTTTGCCTTTTCTCTTTCAAACTAGCATCATTCTTATATTGTCTCATTTGCATGTGAGTCTATCAGAAACCTCTCTACTATGTAGGGGTAAGGCTGCATACTATTAGACCTCTCCAGACTCCGCTTCATTGCGGGATTTCAGACTGGGTGATGATGATGATGATTATATTTAATTAATTAAAATTAATCATTAATAAAAATATAAATAATTAAATTTAATAATTATTGATAAATACATTTAAATCTAAAATATCTTAAAATATATAAATTTCAAATAAATATTGATTTAATAATTAAAATAAATTTTAATTTTTAAATTATTTATTTTAATAAAATAAAATACTATTTGTTGATAATTTATTAGTAAATACTATATAAGAGATTAAAATAAATTTAATAATTAAAAATAATTTATTTTTAAATTTTATCAATATATAATTATCATCAACAATAGAAATATAACTATATTATCCTTAACAGCTAAATAGAATTTTGCTTTTATTTAAAAGAAAACACAAACTAAAAATCACAAAAGAAAACTAAAGAGTCATAAAATTATTTTAAGTGAGAGTGAACTATTATGTAATATTGAATTTTATCATAATGAGTTTTGATGTGAAAAGTATTTGTATTTGTCATATTTTCTTGTGAAGTCTTTATCATCTTATGTGATTAGTGTTTCTTCTTTTGTTAGTTCGAAGTACTTTAAATTAAAATAAGTTCAAAATCAGTTTTATTAATTTTAAACAATTTTTTGGGTGAACCCGTAAGGCTCTCTGAGTGGGCCCGTATTATCGATGGCATCTTGAAACTATTATCATGTTCAGATTAATCTCTACTCGTATTTTGTGGAACCTTAAGGGGCCACTTAGCACTACCACCAGCTATTTAACAATACTACATTCACAAGCGGGGTTCAAACTCCCAACCCAATATATTGATAAATCAATACACAAGGCCTTATTACCTTAAGTTACTCTTTATATAAAATCTTCCCTTTTTTCTTTTTACCAAATTTATTTGGTGGAAAGAAATATCTATAATAAAAATAAGAGAAACATACACAATAATTATTGAAATACGTATATATTTCAACTAATTATAGAGAAATATTTTACGCTATAAAACATCCATTTTAAAATGGCCTAGAGATTCTAAATTATATCCTAAAAAAAGTTTATTTTGGCATGTTTAGTAAGTTAATAGTATAATCCTAAATGGAAATATACTCAGCAGCAAATTTTGGATAAATTATATTTAAAATATGAGATTTTATGATCATATTTAAAATATAAAAATATTAATTAAATGTTTAAAATTTTAAATTTGTTGTAAATGTTTTATGCCATTTTTCTTGTTGACATAACAATACATAAATTGCGACTTTTAATGAGAAAAAAATACTGATATATGCAAGACTAAAGATGGAGTATAATAAAATAATCGATTCATATTATCTTTACTTGAATTTATAAGGAGCAAGTAGCCTACGTTATAATAATAATGTTGTGATAATCATAATATGCTGGAAAAAATAAATATAGCTATGTAATTGACTAATACTTTTATGTGGAAAAGTCCTTTAGAATAAAGGTAAAAATTATGGGACCTTTGGTTCATCAAAAGAACTCCATTGTACTAAAAGAGTTCTATAAAGTAATCTTTAAAGTAGTCACAAAATAAGTTTTAAAGAAGGAGAAAAAGCAATAACAATAAACAAAGAAGAAAAGGAGAGAAATCACCTAAAATTAAGTTCCTATTCACGAGGTGAATTTTGCAACTAAAATCTGCTAAACAAGATCTCTACCATTCATAATACAAATCAATATCTTAACAACTTTTAGACTAAATTTGAACTTGATCCAACAGTAAATTACTCTAGATCTAATGAAAAAAACCATTTAAAAACACAACAATAGTCTATTTTTTATAAATTAAAAGGGTGAATTAAAAGATAAAAATGAGTTTCTAAAAAGATAGTCCAAGTCTAATAAATTTGAATCTTTTTATACATAGGAGATAAAGTTCCTAACCTAACAATTCTCTTACTCTCAACTATACAGAAGAGACCATTATCTTGAAAATTAAGTAATATGCATCAAACTTTTTTATGAGAAAAGAATTGGTCACCATATCATAACCATTGTCATCTTTATGAATCTTTTGCAGTTCAAGCAACTTAGAATCCAACATATATAATTTAATGGTACCTAACATCAATGCGCTTCAATGTATTAAAAGACGTCAAATTTTTAGCAATTTGCATTACACTTTGACTATTGGAATGTATCACATAGATAGCACCCTGGTGAAAAACCAAGCTCGCTTTCAAATCTCTTCATCTAAAGCATTTTTTTTATGAGCTTTAGCTATAGTAACAAGTTCTAGTTTTGAAGTTGAGAAAGCATTGCATTTCTATAATCTGGATTGCTAAGATACATCTCCTACTACAAAGGTAATAAAATAGCCTAAAGTATAGACCTGAAGAGACGATTATTCCGCTCCTACCAAACGTCGGAGATAGATTGGAGTGTTCGATTCAAACTTCCCCAAAAAGGTGATGTCTGGTTAATACGTACAACTCTAGCTTATCTTGTCTCTGGCATTTGGCAGGAGACGAAATAATCGTATCTTCAGGTCTATTGTTTACACACCACAGCACTACTAATAATCTTTTGAGATCAGCTCAGGATGTACTTATTCCTTTATAAACATAAGCATGTTGTTATCCAAAGAATGAATTCAAGGTGGTATTTATACTAACTCAAATGAGACAACTTAAATGAAGGCTTGCTTATCACAACCCAGTTTTGCTGACTTGTATTAGCTTTAAGAAGTTGCATGACTTTGTTCAGTTAATGCGTACTCTTGCTTAACTAGATCCTTTTAAGGGGGTTAGCCTCTTAATCATTGTTTTCCAATTTTGTAAACCTCTTGCTTCACCTCATCTTTTGAATATACTACTTTTTATTAAAAAAAAACCTAAAATATGACCTCCTTATATCAACATTTGTTATATTTGAAAAAATATATACAAAAAGAATATGTTTCCCTTCTCTAAAACACAAGCTCAAACTAAAAGAGCTACAAAGATATCTCAAAATCATCTTCACTGCAATCTAATGCTCTCTTTTTAAATTAGAAAGAAACTAACTAACAACACTAACAATATGAGCTATATTAGGTCATATATAAATTAGTGCACATATCAAATTACCAATAGTTGAAGCTTAAAGAACTCTTTTCATATCCTTGTTCTCTTCCTCGCTATAAAGATATTGGGTTTTTTCTTATTTGAAATGTATAGAAATAGGTGTACTTACTACCTTAACTTTGTCCACATTGAACTTTTGAAGTATTTTCTTGATTTATTGCTCATGTAATAATCATAATTTCTTAGTTTTCCTATGATGATGATCTTTATGCCAAGAATTTACGTTACCAGCCCTAAGTCTTTCATATAAATTATTTAAATCATACTTCAATTTGTAATCTTAAAAGTATTTTAATTTATAATAAGCATGTAATCACTATAAAACAACAAAATAGTAATTTCCAATAATTTCTACAAAACAACACATAAAGTCTTCTTAAATCCTTACTTTTTTTAAATAACAAAATCAAACTTCTTGTACCACTTCCTCGATACATGTTTTATTTCACACAAAATATTCCTAAATTTACAGGTACAATCCTCCTTTCCTTTGACTTTATATAAATTTTCTTAACTAATCATTATAGAGAAAAGCAATTTTCACATCAACATACTCAACCTCTAATTTAAGGTGTGTTGGTTATCCTAACATAACTCAGATGAATGACATCTTTATAAACAAAGAAAAAATTTCATAAAACGTAAAATCCTTTTAAGTAGTTTGACAACTTATCTAACTTTGTATCATAGAATTGAAGTTTCACCATCATGCTTTACTTTGAAAATCTAATGGTTCTTCATCCCTTAAGTAGCTTCATCCTTTAAGTAGCTTAAACAAATAAAAAGTGTGATTATTATGCAATTATTTAATTTCATTCTTAATAGCTTCAAACCATTTCTCTTTTTGCTCAATATCCATAGCTCTTTAAAGTTTTCAGGTTCCCCCTCATCAATGATAAGTAAATACTTATTAGGAGGATAATATGATGTGGACTTTGTCTTTATAGTAGATCTCCTAAGAGAAGTCTTTAAAACTGCTATAGCTATTGTCTCTGTATTTATTTATTGTTAAACAACGGTAACATTATGTACTGGAGCATCCAAAGTATCTACACCTTATAGATCATTTTGTACTTAATCATCATTTTTAATGTCATCTTGAATCTCAACATACTAAAGACCATCTTCTTTTGTATTTGGTATATCACTTAAAGAAATTAGCTCAACATCAACTAAACTCGCACGACTTTAAGGATCATTTACTCTCAACCTTATTAATATCCTCAATAGTCTGGTCCTTAAAGAATAACACATCATGAATTTTGACAAGTTTCTTCTCTAATTGATCATACAACTAATAGCTAAACTCATCTTGACCATAACTAATAAAGATACACTACCTGTTCTCAACATCTAGTTTCGATCTCTCATCTTTAGAAACATGTATAAATGTTTTGCATTTAAAGATTGTCAAGTAAAACATCCTTATCAAACCAAAATGTATTTGAGAGATTACCATCTAAATCTAGGAGACAAATTAATAACATGAGAAACTATGTAAAGTATAGGAATTTTATGACTTTGCTTTTGCAAGTAAGCATTTAACACCCTCCATCAATGTTTTATTGATACTTTTTGACAGACCGTTCAATTAGGGAGTCTTGGAAGGAATTTTTGATGTCTAAGACTACGCTCTTTGTAATAGTTTTCAAATGGTTTATAATATTCACCACTGTTGCCATTATGTAGATACATTTCAATTTCTTGCATATTTCTTTCAAACAAAGCTTGAAATTCTTTGAATTTCTCATGAACCTTATCTTTGATCTACAAAGCATAAATATACAGTTTACTAAAATGGTCAATAATAAAAGTGACAAAATAAAATGGACCACCATGTGATCTCATTTAGGAGGACCATAAACTTTTAAATTTCAAGATCCAACAAACACAACTTTCTAAAAGGAGGATGTCCCTAAAAGGAAACTCTCCTTTGTTTCCATACCATGCATTAAAAATACTATGTAACCTAGCTTCCTTAATATTATAAAGTAAACTTTTCTTAGCTAAACGATTAATTCCTTTCATACTCATGTGGATCAGTCTTTTATATTATAATTATGATGAAGTATTACTCTCAATCATATTCACCAATTCACTAGAACTAGAACTTTGCAACATATACAAGTTAAAGGACTTCTTGTACCTTGAGCCAAAACTAGTGAACCTTTAGTAGGTTTTCGCTATCTATCGTTGAAGATATTATAATAACCATTATCATCAAGCTTTCTTATAGAATTTAAATTCAAGGAAATTTCATGTGCATGCTTGACATGTTTAAAAATTAACTTTGAACCATTATTAGCCTTCAAGTAAATTGTTCTCATACTAATCACCCTAATATTGCCATCATTTCCTATCTTAAATAATACAAAATTGCTGGTAGTATAAAAAGTGAGTAAATCCTTCTTAGATGTGACATGACATGGAGGCACTAGTATTTACAAACAAACTAGTCTTATGACATACTAAATTGATGACATTTTTATCACAAGCAACAATAATATCATTATCAACAAAAGTAACAAAATGGTTCTCATTGTTACCGTCATTTTTTTCTTGTCCCATTTTCTTTTTCAGCTTGAAAAATTATTTCTTGATATTCTTACTTTACCATATTAATCACAAACAAAGTTCTTATACTTATACTTTTAGTTTCTTTTACTTTTCCCTCTAATAGGAACATAATTGGTCAAAGAAATGAGAAAAGTTTCCTAAGAATCTAACTAAGTATTAAGCAGCCAAAGTTTATATATCTTATGATCAAACTTGATATTCATTTCAAACAATTGTTAAAAATGACTAACCTCCTTATATCTCAAATTCATCAATTACTTAAGTAAGAAAAACTTGTTATGTATAGTCTTTGGAGTATAAAGTGTTTCAATCTTATTTCACAAAATTCTAGCATGTATCTTGTTAATAATGTGAATAATGTGTATCTTCTACTTGTTGCTTAATATGGATACAAACATTATAATGTTCTAATTCTCATTGTCATTTAACATAGTCTAAGGCTTCTAAGTAGTTAACACAATAAATGCAATTTTTTCACAAATAAAAGATCTTTCATCTTACATTTCCAATTATAGTAATTAGTACCATTTAAACACACTATTATGCTAGTATTTGCCTCCATCGTTTAAATAGAACTATCATACATATTAAGCCTCAAGTTTTGCATGCACAATGACGGGAAGAAAACACCAAGATCAAACACACAACATAATACCCTATCCAAATTTTCCATTCTACTTAAATCAATGAGATTATCATGGACTATATATTTTAATTACTAACACTAAGATAATCATTGACTTATTTATTTTAATTACTAATACTGAGATAATCATTAGCAGAATAGGTATGATCATCATCATCATCATCATCATCATCACCCAGTCTGAAAATCTCGCACTGAAGCAGGGTCTGGGGAGGTCTGATAGTACGCAGCCTTACCCCTACATAGTAGAGAGGCTGTTTCCGGTGGATCCGCATGCAAATGAGACAATATAAGAATGATGTGGTATACAGAAACAATAAAAAGTAAAGGAGGGAATACCTGAAGGAGGAAAGGTCTGCGAGAACTTAGTATTATATAAAGTCAAACCCTCTTTGACACTCACCAAATAGGTATGATGTTTTAAATTAATTTTAATTAAAAATTATCTCATAAAATAAAGAATGTTGTAGTTGTACTTTTTCTCCTAAAATAAATTTTTATAATAATCTCTAATTTTCTTCATATCATAAAATATTGACACAGTTTAATACAATTGATTAATTTTATGTTTTATAAAATCTTCCACAAAATTTTAAAGCATAAAATTTAAGCGAATTCAGTAAAATCATGTAAAATAGACTTCCAAAAAAACATGTAAAATAATTTCGAGACTTATACGATTGATAATCTCATTGACTATATATTTTAATTACTAATACCAAGATAATCATTGACATGTATATTTTTGTATTCACTTAGAGATATTTATAAAGACTATTTCTTTCACGGCAAAGAAAATTCTTTAAAAAACGCGTAATGGTGAAATTGACTTATAGAAAGATAAACCTTAGTATTTTATTTCTTTTAATGTTTTCACAGATGGAATATTTCCAACTAATTGATCAAAACTTATTTCATTTACCATCTTGAACTTGATCCCTCCTAATTTCTTATGAGTTGGATTAACAATTATCTTTTAACGACTTACTAAATACATTACAAGTTTTTCATAATCTGTTTATTGACAAAAAAAATTAACTCTTAAATTTTAATCATTTATTTTCTGCTACATTATAATCTATCTTACAAAAACCAAAAGTATAAAATGTCGTTTTTTCTATTGAGTTCGAATTTTAACTGCTCATATTCAGGCTTACGCAAGACCTAACTCTTCTAAATAAAATAATGTCGTTTTGTATAGAATAGTTGAGTCTCGGGTCGGTTTGAGTCTGGGCTTAACCCATGGGTCAGTCCATTGAAAACTCTTGAATATGAGCTCATGGACCAGTCCATTATAATCCCTACGTGTATTTCCCTTCATGTTAACAAGAGTAAAGATAGAATTAAGGACAAATTATTTTTACATTAACTTAGAATTTTATATACTTGATTGACATTTTTATATTTGTGGCTTGTTTTACAAAGTTGCGTAAATATCTAAATTTAAAATATAATTTGCCTTTAAGTTTTTGAATTTTGTCATTGTTCTTACATTAAGTACAAATCAGAAGTACAAATCAATGCTTTGTTAATCTGCAATGTCCAAAGAGTCACATTATAATATGCTTAGTTTTCTAATTAGATTGAAATAATGCTAAGGTTTGTTATTCATGTAGGAATACTTCCACCACTTGACCCTTTCTTCTGTACCAGACACCACATTTCCTTCCAATCACAGCGAATTTTCTATCCCAATTTTCTTTGGTGACCATCTTCTCTTTCAAGGGCAACTATCAAATGTCCAAGTCAAAATCCACAAAATCTCTACATGTTGAATCATTGGTATATAAAGATCTATTTTTACCCAACTTTGACCAATCACCTCCTTTATTCCAGTATTAATTACATATTTATCATTTTCTTATATATATATTGTACTTGTAATCATATATTCCATGTGCCTGCTAGAATCTAAATGAGAGAGTTTACTCTTACATCCTTAATAAACCTATTACTCATTGGATCTAACGAAGCTGCCAAGGTCCGTTCTCACCGGTCGTGACATGGAAGGAACTTTCGGGCTGCTCCTGGAAATTTATCTACAGAAAAAAAAAAACACTCCACTTGAATTGATAATGAAAACCAAGGACTCAGTCAATCCGTATATCTTATCCCATGAGTAATATAAAGTTGAAGAAACCTTGACATGAAATGCCAAACAAAAGTGACAACCTGGCTAGCTCATACTTGTGTTTTGCCTGAAATCCTAATCAATTCGATTAGGCCGCATCTCCTTGGTTTATAGCTTCTGTAAATATAGTTTCTTTCTCCGCAGTTCACGACCATACTGGGAAGAAGGAAAAGGTTGTTTGTTTGATTAGGCCGAACGCTAATCTGGACCACATCCATCTTCGGTAATACGACATTGAAACTTCTGTGTACTTTGAAAATGTGTTATTGAAAATTTACCATTGAAGCTTGAAGTGTGGTTTGCAAAAATGAATATTTAATTCTCTATTTCAAACAAATTTAAAGAATAAACGGTTATGATTCAAAGAATGTGTTCTGTAATGAGAATCCAAAGTAGTGGCTCGGCTTCTAATGACAGCAGCCCCAAACCAGTTGAGCTTGCCATTTGTTTCTCATCTAGTTCCATTATCAACAGCAGCAAAGTGAGAGCGTATGATTACTCGACGATTTTCTAGTATCTCTTCGTCTAAACGAGCGTTCTTTTTGATGCGTGGGGGGCATAATAGCTTAACTTGACTTGCGGTAACTTCTTTGAAGTTTCGCAACACTGTCAGGACCTCAATTTGATTGAAAAACGCCCGTTTGGTCAATTCTACTCCCGAGTGCGCTTTCGCACTTGCAAAAAGTGAACAAACGTGATGATTCGAGCTAATCAAAGTTCTAATGGAAGTGCTCACGATGAGGGATATTTTAACTAGTGCCGACAACTACGTAATTATGTTTAGTTCAAAGTTTTATTCTTTATTTATTTTAACTTGGACTTTTTATAAATTAATATTTTGAATTGATCTAATAAGTTAAAATTAAAATTAAATTAATTGGAAACTCTTTTAATTAACATATCTTATGTGATTTCAATATTACTAATTTATATAGATTTTACTGTATACAATTTATCATGCAAGGTGATATTTTATTCAACTAAATGCGTGTTAAGAGAGCGATAATAACTCCTTATTCAACAAAAGTTTAAATTTTGATGGATGGATTCATAATAGAGTATATAGGATGCCCTTTTGTTATAACAATTTAAACGTGAGATATGCAAATTCCGTTTTGACCATGCTCCTCCTTCGTTAAATTCCTTAGATTGCAAGTTTGTCGGGTGATGTTTAGACATAAGTTTTGTCACTTTGTCCTTTCGGTAAATGGAAGATAAATGTAGCCAATTGTCGACTTGTTATGTTGACTAAGCTTATTGCCTTATTCATATTTAGTTACGAGTGTTAGACATTTTCTGTAATTTTTTCATAAAGTTTGACAATATTTAATTATATTTTTTAGTTTTTAAATAACTTGTCCGCTAAGTTACGTAATTTGATCTGAATAAATATAATAAAGTGGCCCAATAAATTATCTAAATTAATTGGTTGAAGTTCGGGTGAAAAATAGATCTCATTCAGTGTAGACCGGATCCATATCAGGCCTGTGATGGGAAAGCTCGATATGAAAACTATATATAAAGGTTAAAGTCTCTTACAGTTGTTCATATCAATCGTAAACATAAGAATTTTTTGACATGTTAAGAGAGCTTACGTTTTGATAAAACTGTAGAAAGATATTGACCGCGTTTAGATGAGGAGTTCCCGTAAAGACGGCGGTAGATTCACGCTCGTTTTGGGTTCAGAAAGTTTGTTTGAAGTTGTGAAACTAAACTCAGGTATTTTTTCACATTTTTTCGTTTCTTGTCATTTTACGTTCGATCCAGGATACGTAACTAAGGTATCGTTACGTATTACATATGATATTAGAGTGTTGACGTGATCGGGTGGTTAAAAATGAAAATTTTTTGGTTTTTTCTTTATAAGGTTTTAGGAGAATAAACTTCTATTTGTTGATTTTTTCTTGCTTTTTATTGAATGAAAGTAGTATACATGTATTTATCCTTGAGAAATGGGGTGAAAACGAGCTCGGGAGTGCAAAAAATAGCTTGAAACTTATTGAAAATCGCCATTTTCAGGTGACGGCAAAGAAGACGTCAGGCCCGTGTGCCACACACGCCTGATGGGTGAATAGTACTGCCCGCAGGGTGGTACGTCTAGCGCGTGCGCTACACTTGCCAGACACGTGGTCGACACATAGGTGGACAGTGTCACACAAACTATTGCTTATAGGTGTGTGTCTGGCGCATGCAATGCACGCGCCGAACACTGTTGAGGTGTGTCGCTAATACACGCACCGTACCTCTGCTGACGTTAGCAATTACAGTAATTTAAAAAAAACACACAAAATTTTGAATTTTTTATAAGGGTGCCTCGGGATTTTTGGGTCAGTTTCTAGGTCCGAAAAATTTATAAAGTAAAATTTTCTATTTTTCTGGATTTATTACATTAGTAATAAATTAAAGTTTAACTCCAGCTAAAGAAATTAAAGCGTTTTGAATCCGATTTCGAGTGAATTTTCATGCTTCAGATATCACATGAGGGAGATACTTCAAGTTTTCATGTCTCGGATCTCATGTTTAGTGTTCGAGATCACATGATAATTACTCGAAAAAGGAATTAAGATAATTTTCCTGCAACAAACTTGCCATAAGAGAAATACATGAGGTTCTCATGTCTCAGGTGATCGGTTCAGTGTCCAGTGATGCACAATAGTCGCTCTACTAAGATTTTACCTTTACGAAAGTCTCAAATGAAGTTTTCAGATTATGTCTTCAGCACGAGTGTGTCACAATAAGACTGTGCATGAAAATTTTTGAATGTATTGATGTTATGTTATCATATACCACATGTCCATAAAGAATGTGAGGATAACATAAAGATGTATTCTTCGTATTTGTGGACTTTTTGAGTGCTGATGAGAATGTAGTCACTAAAGTGGCCTTTCAAGTCAACATTTTGAATTGTTCTGCTTATATGTTGGGGGATGTCTCTGATTTTATATTTGATTATTATGCTGAAAGGTGTTGGCCTTACATAACATTTTAAGGTGTACATAAAGGCATTAGATGGAGCAACGATGCTGCTTAAATGATATATTCGCCCAAAGGGGATAGTGCCATAATAGTTGATAGTTTATACTCTGATCGCTTTTATATGGAAGTCTAATTGTATATATTATGTGTTTAGCCCAAAGGTATTTCATAATATGTGTGATCAGATTTTCAGCAAAGATATTATTCAATGGCTTTGAGTATCGTTGTTATCCTACATTTGTGCTGATTGAAACATTGTATTTTGTAGTCACCTTTTTGGTCAATAAAATCAGTGTCACCATTGAAACCTTGATTGGTTTTAATACAAAGAAGTGGACAGAGGATGTATTGAATACTATAGAGATAACTGAGGTTGATATAGCCATACGAATGGATAAGCCATCTCCACCTACATTCATTAGCTTGAGAGTTCATAAAGCAACTTATGAAGCCTAGGATCGGCCTAACAGATTATGTCTGATGGCCATTAAGAAATTCATACTTAACCATCTGCTAAGTAGACTTTTGGACACAGACATAGCGAAGGAGTTTCTTAGTAATGTCTTCTAGAGGTACACAATCTCACATAATGTTAAGAAAAGTATCTTAATGAAAGAATTATTCTCCATGAGGTATACAGGAGAAGGGGGAGTAATAAAGTACATATCAAGAATGATTCATCTTCACAGTAGGCTGAAGATGATAAACATTCCTCTTCTTGATGTCTTCATTGTTTGCCAAACTCTGAATACACTCCCATAGAGTGAAGATGCTAAACATTCCTCTTCCTAATGTCTTCATTGTTTACCAGATTCTGAATACACTCCCTCCAGAGTTTAGTAATCTGGTAATGACAAATTACTCCCTAGATGAGGAATGGTACTTTAACACTTTGATAGCCTATTGTGTTGCTGAGGAGGAGAAACTCAAGTTTGTTACTCCTACAACCCTCGAAGCAACTAAATGGAAGGTAAAGATGACATTTGCTAAGTTCAAAGGTACAAAGTTCAAATTTTCTCCACATGCTTATGTTGGCC
Source organism: Erythroxylum panamense (assembly GCA_027123425.1). Lineage (NCBI taxonomy): Eukaryota > Viridiplantae > Streptophyta > Magnoliopsida > Malpighiales > Erythroxylaceae > Erythroxylum > Erythroxylum panamense. The sequence continues at coordinate 26,677,017 of JAOTIZ010000201.1, read as the reverse complement.
AAACCAATGCTGGTAAAGGTTCGAATGACATAAAGAAGTCAACAGTATAACGCCTAGAAGGAAAGACTGTGATCATTAGATAACTCCTTGGCTTATTAATTTATGAATCTAATTTGCGATAGTCGCATTAAGTATTTGGTGGCTATATAGTGGAGCATCTGATCAAGGTGCTTCCACGATGCAGGGGTTCATATCCAGGATAAAGCTAAATAAAGGGAAGGAGAAATTGATGGTTCACAACGATGAAGAAGTAAAAGTAATATCTATAGGGAATGTATGTACTGAACCTTGTTGTAAGGTTCATTAGGATTTTACATAACACATTTTGTATGTGATCTTTTGATCAATTTTAGACAAAGAGGGCTAATGTTTTGTATTAAATGCTTTTGTTGTATAGTTATTATTTAATTCAAAACATAATGGTACAACTTTCTTATCATATAGTTTGTATAGAATGTGTCTTGCTCCGAATTAGATATATGCTTCTTCGTATCTTGCTAAACAAGTTATGATAAAGAACCCTGATGAATGAGAAGTCATACATGGTGTGGTATAAAAGTTTAAGCCACGTTTCTAGAGCTAAGGTTGAGAGATTGATCAAGGAAATCATTTCTCAATTCTAGATTATGATGATCTGGGATCATGTGGTGACTATTGTAGGGGTAAGTTGACTAATAAGGATATTGAGGTCAACTCATGCTTTTAACTTGTTGAGCTGATGCATAAGGATGTCGGTAGACCTTATACAGTTGCATTATGAAATTCTAAATATATTCTAGCATTTGTTGATGATTATTCCTATTACAGTTATGTGTTCTTGCTTAAACACTGAAGGTTGAGAACCAATTAGAAAAATTCATCAAGATAGTCAGATTTAACCGTAGAGAAGAATATCATGGCAAACATGGTATTTCAGGACTTTAAAAGGTTCGTTTGTCAAATATTTGTAATCAGTTAGAATGGTGACTTAATTCACTATGCAGAGTAGTTCTCAGCAAAATGGTATGTTACCGAATGACATAACTGCACCCTATAGGACTTGAAGAAGTCGATGCAGAACAGGGTTATTCTACCTGATTATCTAGAAGTTTGAAACCTATCCTTGCATACATTCATGTATGGGCTACCCTACTGAGTTCCGCCTCATTGCTATTTAGTAAGGTATCTTAACCATTTTAAGGCTACAATTTTTACTGTATAGAAAGTGGGACTAGAATAATGGAATCACAAATAGCTAAGTTTATGGAATACAATGTCTATGATGATGGTGGGCTCTTTGACCATTCGGATGATAGTGGGGCGGATACTATAATTGTCATGTACCCGATACTCATACATTTAGATATGGTAGATTTAGGTCTCTATGCTATGCCTATATAAGAATAGGAATCCAAACCTATACACACAGTAGTTCCAGGGAGTACAAGATCTAATGCAATTAGGTAAATCCACCAGAGTGAGACAACCTGCTATCTCATCTAATTACACAGTCTACTAGGTGTATAGGACTGTGATATTAGACATATTCCGAATTTAGTTAGTTTTACGAAAGTTGTTTCTAGACCCAATTCAGATGTGTAGTGAGATGCAATGAATGACGAGATGCTATCCATGAAGCATAGTAAGGTTTGGGAGCCATTTGATTTACAACGGAACTACAAACTCATCAATTGTAAATGGAGATTAGACATAAAGGATTTTGGAATAAAGTTCAGCAGTTTATGGGCACGCTTGGTTACCTAATGGTTCACTCAGGGAGAAAGGTCGACTTTATGTTACCTCTTTTCTCATATCCTTGTAGGATACATTTTAAGTGAGTAAGGCAATTGTAGCTCATCATGATATAGAGTTACAAAATATGACTGTCAAAACTGCTTTCTTGAGTAAAGACCTTTATAAAGAGGTCTATATGGTATAACCTGAAGGATTTCAGGATCCAAATGGAGCTGATATGGTTTGTGCATTATGCATATCAATATATGGTTTACATCAAATAGAATTGATACATTACAGTTGATGAGGTTATGACATCTTTCAGTTTCATGAAAAATAAAGGCAAAAGATGCTTGTACTGTAGGGTCAAGGGGAGAAAAATTATCTTCATATTACTGCATGTAGATGATATATTGCTCACGTCAAATTACTTGACCATGTTTTATAAAGTTAAGCAACTTTTGTCAAGAACTTTGACATGAAGGACCTTGGTGTAACATCTTTTGTTCTAAGAATTCAGATTCACCGGGACAGAACTTAACATTCATCAGCCTCTCATAGAGTGCACACATTAAGTATGTGTTACAAAGGTTTAATATGGTTAATAGTAAACCTATTGTAGAACCTATCTCTCATAGTGAGAGATAATCTTTGACACAGTATCCAAAGAATAAAGTTAAGAGAGAGGTTATGAGGAATGTTTTGTATACTAATTTGATTGATAGCTTGATGTATGCTTGGCTATGTACTAGGGGAAACATTGCATTTATTGTTTTATTGTTTGATCAATATCTGGTTAATCCAGGTGTACACCTTTGAAAAGCAGTCTAGTGAGTGTTGAGATACTTAAAGGAACTAAGGATTCTATGTTGACATATAGCACAGTCAACAAACTAAACCTCATAGAGAATTCAGATTCAAATTTAGCTATGTATTCGGATGATTGAAAGTTCACTTAAGGTTATATGTTTTAAGTTTGTAGATGGTAAAATGTCATGAAATAGTATCAAATAGACACGGGTGACTTCCTCAATCATGCATGCAAAGTGCATGCTCTGAGACTGCTTCACAAATGATTTAGCTCAAAAACTTGATTTCTAAGTTGTCTGTGGTTGATTCAGTGGCTAGACCCATTTGGTTGTATTGTGGTGATCTTCTTGTTGTGTTGCTTAATAAGAACAAAGAATATCACTGGGTTTTAGCATTTAAAGGCCAATTATTTGGCCATAAAGGTGTTTATACAAAAGGTGACATTAAGATTTGGAGCATTTAAGGATCGAGGAAATGATAGTCGATCCTTTAACTAAAGGACTTCGTCCACTTATGTTTGTGACACAAGTATATAATACGGGTGTTTTGACGTCATTAGACATTGTTAGTTAAGGAATCGTTATATTTGCTCCATGTACATTTATATATTTGATATATTATGACGGTATAATGGTTCATCAATAAAGATGATCATCGTTTATCTTCAGTAATATGTGTTATCATATATTGTCATAATACATATAAAAATCTTAAGATTTGTGTAGATCTTAAGCATTTAAAGGTCATTAGGTATATATACAAATTGACCTTAAGCCTATGTCATTTAGATGCATATAGTTTTATACAGATATCTATGAAGTTTGACATGACATAGAGGATATAAGTTTTTATCTCATAAAGGTTCTCTAATACAGTTTAACATTCAGTTAGAGAACATAAAGATTTTCTCTAGTGCAGTTTAGTATTTGGTGAGAGAAAACATGATTTCTCTAATGCAATTTAACATATGCAGTTTAGGATCAAGTTGGAGAAATCGAGACCTACAAATGAAAATAATATAATTTAGATCATAAAAGTATCATCTTAGTTTGTCACACTCCATTTTCTCATTCATGTCAGTGAGGTATTAGGTATATGTGGTTGTATTGAATCTTTGTCGCACATGACACATGTATTTGATGATTTTCGATATCAAAAGCCTTGCAAGACGGAATGATGAACTTTCGTTATCTTTGGATTAAATGTTTTGTTTTTAAAACCTAGTCGACTAATACAGTAGCGTAACTTAATCGAGTTTTTAAATTGTTTTTAAACTAGAGTCAACACTGCAATTAAGTATTGTCCAAGGGGGAGATTGTTAGACATTTTTTTGTAATTTCCTATAAAGTTGGACAATATTTAATTGTATTTTTCGATTTTTAAATAACTTATTGGTAAGTTACGTAATTTGATCCAGATAAAGATAATAAAGTGACCCAATAAATAACCTAAATCAATAGGTCGAAGTCCGGGTAAAAAATGAATCCCAATCAGTGTGAACCGGACTCACATCGGACATGTGATGTAGAAGTCCAATATAGAAGCTATATATAAAGGTTAAGGTCTCCTGCAGTTGCTTATACTAATTGTAAGCATAAGGATTCTTTGACTCGTTAAGAGAGCTTATGTTTTGAAAAATTTGTAAAAACATGTTGACCGCATTTCGGTGAGCAGCTCCTGTGAAGACGGCGGTAGATTCATCCTCGTTTCTACTTCGGAAAGCTCGTTTGAAGTTGTGGAATCGAAATTAAGTATTTTCAGCATTTCTTCATTTCTGACCCTTTTACGTTCGATCAAGGATACGTAACTAAGGTATCGTTACATGTTTCAATAAGAATACCAAGATTGTAAGTTGAAGAACTTGCAGCAGAAACCTCCAAAGCTTGGAAAACAGTATCACTTGAAAAATTATCTTAATGGTATAAATCCATTGTCTAGTTACAAATATGATCTCGTGTGTGGACCTTCAATTTTATACACCTCAACCTCTTAAGCTTAAATAAGAAATAATTCTTCCACAGTACCGAATACCAAGTTACACTGTTAGCTGTTACAATCTATATACATTTTATTTTCTTTAATTCATAGGAAATGTATAGTTTTCAGTAGATTTCAAATAATAATTCCTTAAATCCTCATTTGAACTATAAGATACAAGGGCATAAATCTTCCTTTAGAACGAGTGTGTACGAGTTGTTTGACAATTTACATGTATCCATATATAGAGATATATATGTACAAGTAGTTGAAGTTTGAACGAATCAACCACACTTATTAAATATTCAAAAGCTTTAATTCAACTCCAAGTTCCTATCCTTTTCACCATAGAAGTTCCTTTGATTCCTAATAAACAAAATTCAAACTTCTTGCAATAATATATTTGTCATTCTCGTTAGCATGGGATAATTTAGAGAAAGAGAGTGCTAAAAAAAGACAATTTAAGGTGGATTAGTCATATTTATATTTTATTTCGACATTTATTATCCATTAAATTTATTTAAGCTTAATGTTTTAAGTGTGCCAATTATTTCATATAATTATTTTTTAGAAGAATAAACATAAAAAAACGTAATTTTTTTTGGTTGGATAATTTCATTGGAATGAATTAATGTGAGCGACTCTCCAATGTAAATAACCAACAGTTTGGATGTCGGACGAAGAATTTATTCTTGATAAGATGTGGTTAGTAATGTTTGAATTGGTCAATAGAAATTTTATATCATGCTGGTTTCGACTCTTGTTTATGTTTCTTGTGTTCGTATTTCTCTGTACTAAAAAAATGATATAAACTAAGATGTGGAGTTTTGACAATTAAAGAATGCGAATTATTCACGAGAGAATACAAATTGTTCCATTAACATTGAACAATGAATAATAATTTTGGATGTTCTATTTAAGAATTGTTGTTAGGACAGTCATACATTGCATTTTGACATAAGATTCAGTTCTTCCATGTCCGGTTAAATATATAAAAAAGCAAGACGATTTATATCAAATTTAACGTAATAGATCGAAGTCCATAGAATTTAACATGAAAAGAAATTTGATTCATCTTATAAATCAAAGGCGATTCTACTATGCGCTATATTTGAATTTGTCAACTTGAACCTGAACTGTCAATATTATCTCAATTGACTGGACCCTCGTTTTCATACTTATATAGATAGGAATTTAAATATATAATTACCACATGAATTCATCCTTACCAGCTGGCCCTTGTTTTTTTTTTTATTTCAACATGTTCATTTACACTTGGTATTGGCTAATTTTTATAACACGTAACATAGAACTTATTACATGTCTCGGATTGTACATAAAAGAGTTAAAAACAAAGGAAATGTGGAATACTTGATTTCGATTTAATCTCAACTTTTGAAACAGTTTCCGTAACCAAAACGAACTCCAATCTTTGGAAACCTTTACAAGAATTATTTACTGACACGTAGTTAACGTCTTTCTATATTTTTCTTAATACATAAACGTTCATAACGAGTCAGAGAATCCGTATACTTATAAATGATATAAACACCTGCATGAAATCTTAACCTTTATATATAGCTTTTATGTCGAGCTTCTCCATCACATATCGGATGTGAGTCTGATCTACACTAACTAGGATTAATTTTCTTCCAGAACTTCAACCATTGATTTATATTATTTAGTTGATTCACTTTATTACTTTTATCTGAATCAAATTACGTAACTTAATCGATAAAGTATTGAAAAACTGATAAATAGAATTACTAATTGTCTAACTTTACAGGACTAAATAAATAGTTAACAATATTTTCGATCCTTGAATAATTAGCCATTAATTGTGAAAAACCAATTAGATCCTGAATAATGATTTTTAATAAAATTAGAAGAAATCTTAGAATTTTTTTAATAGTTTATTAACATACCAAATAGGAGTGACTAACTAATGGACCTTTAAATATAAGAAGATTTTGATTTTAAAAGAAGTTGACCTCATACGTATAGATAAGGCACAATTATTAACCAAAAAATCTATGGAAAGCTCGATCAAAACAATGTTCATTGATGGTTTTGATACCTGGAAGCAAAGTGGAGGTTGATTACTCAACCAGGAACATTCTGGAAGTGATGGGATAAAAGACAAGAAAATTGCCAAGTTTATCAAAAATTAGCACAAAGTTAACTTTTGTAATCGATTTAGTCGGCATCTTAGCCACAATTAGGGGAACAGCAACTGGATTAGTCATTTGCATACAAAATTGAAATCAAAGTTGGCAAAATTTTGACGCCTACAAACTTTAAATCAAATCTAGACCAAAAAAACCAAATTCTTTCTAACAAGTTGACTAAAAGCAATACATAAAATGCATGATTTAGTATCAAGTTGAAAACTGCTTTTGTACAAAAGGGTATAGTAGGAAAGAAGAAATCGGTACAAAGATCAACGAGAATGTCGACAAGACGACAAGCTTATTGGAAGAAGACGGTAGGTGTAGAAAATGGAGAGGGGAGCGAAGGGTTTCATCCTCTTCCTCATCCTTGGAAAAATGTGAAGCCAATGTTCCACGCGTTCATATGGAAAGAAGGGGAAGAACCGTATTCGAAGCTTCCCAGCTCACAGAAAAGATCAGAACAGGGGCCCCACAGAACAGTAACCCGGTTGAATATTCTCCTGTATTGAATTTTTGATAAAGAAATGGCTAACCTTTGAAAGAGGCTAAGTGGGGTGGTGTCATATTTGCTTTGTCTAATGGTAAGTAGTAGTGTTAGTTTCTCAAAATTTCTAGAACCCCACGTCGCTTTCTGTGTACTGTACACTCTCTTTTATTATTATAAGTGTCTCGCACACGAAAGCAGGGGGAAGAGAAATACTTCCCCTTTAAAGTCATGGTCTCTGTGTCTTGTGTGTTCTATTGGCAACAACCATCAAGCCCGTCTTTTTGAACATCCATGGAAGTAGATAATCAGATGCTCTGTGACTATAATCGTGTCAGTTCAAAGTGTTTCCTTTCCGGTTTCTACTGTTGGGGCTGGGAATTCCTCACCGCTCTCTTGCTCTTTAGTTGCGCCGTCTAATCCTTTTCATTCACTTTCTTTGTTTCTCCTTTTTATTTTGGTCTCTTCCGTGTATCTTTTGGTGTTAGGTTTGTGTTTCTTTTTTTATTTGTTTTGGTTGGTTTTGGCCCCTTTTTCTGGTGAAGGGTAGATCGGGAAAGATGGCCCAACGATCTGTTCCGGCGCCGTTTCTGGCGAAAACTTACCAGTTGGTGGATGATCCGATCACTGACGATGTGATATCCTGGAACGAAACTGGCACTACCTTTGTTGTTTGGAAAACTGCTGATTTTGCCAAGGATTTGCTTCCTAACTATTTCAAGCACAACAACTTCTCTAGCTTTGTTCGCCAGCTCAACACCTATGTAAGTCCCACCGCCTCACCTCTCTATATTACAACGTTTATGTCATCTTCTTTCTTTGTGTTGTTAGTTTGGTAATTACACAACTGGGTCATGAATTCCTTGCTTACTTGGAATTCCAACAGACTGTTTAGACAGTAGAATCGTTGGTGGGTGAGATGGTAGTTCAGGACTCGATTGTCTGAAGACTCTTTGGTCTATTATGGTTAGATGGTAACTAGCATACATGACTTTGTTATTGGTAGGATTGTAAGGTCGAATCTAGGCACGCTTAAACCGATCAACCAACAGTAGGTGAGGGGCATCGGTGTCTTGGAGTCGGATTTAGGTAAAATCATGTATTATTAGGACGGAAAATTGTATATAGTGATACAACAAGCGACGAGATCGTTGGTAGGAAATCAAGTCCTATCTAATAGTAACATGTAGCAGAGCAAGTGAGGAAATTTAAGATACATTTAATGGCTTGATTGAAAGTTTCAGTGGTTTTAACAATTTCGTTCGATGATTAATATTATAAAAGATTTAAAATAAAAAGTATTAAATAACAGAAATTAATATGATTAATTAACAAAATATTTTAAATAATATTAATCTTTATATAATCAACTCCATAAGTAATCGTAACCTAGCTAATAGGGCATCACCTCTTGATACACATTATGCATCCAAGTCAAACAAAAAGATGACAGGACTCACTTCTTGTGGCTAAGTAAATCTTGTTTATGAGTTATTGCAAGGAAGCATTCGTGTATGAAACCCGAAGGGGGGATTTAGAGTATGATCAATGGGCTATGTTTGTTGAGTCCAGATCTTCTGTTTAATATTATGGTATCTTATTGTGTCCAATAAATCTCAGTCATTTATTTATGTAGGTTTCATATGGGTCTCGCATAGACTTCACGTGATTCTCACAAAATAAATAACTGAGATTTTATAAAACAGAATAAAACATAATAATATTAGTAAGAAGATCTTTCGTATGTTTGTTGAGGCTTACGACGCAATTCCAACGAGATGTAGTTCGATAAGATTGGAAAGCCTCCCGCTTAGCCTGTGTTTTCCTATTCCCAGACGAAATTAGAATAGACTAGACTAGGAAATTCTATGGAGATTTCCAATTGGGTGGAGAAACAGAAATCCCTCAGAAGTCCACTTTCGTGTCCCAAACTAGATCGCCCATTTATGACCAAACCACACTTCACAACAATCGAGGATCATGAACCTTTTTTTATGTTCTAATTTATGTATACATTCTTATTTTTTAAAATTGGGAAAACTTACTTTTTTTAATTGAAAGTTATTTTTAATCCAGTGTTCTTAGTTATTAATTGATTTTATTAATCATTTCACACTAACATCACCTGTTATTATTATTTTAATTTTTAAATTTATAAATAACTTTATTATAAATTTATTAAAAATTAATCAAGGATATCTTCTTTTAAGAATTTGTATTTTAATTATATAATTAAATTAATTAATATGTAGTTTAATGTTAAATATTAACTTAATTAAGAAAGTTTATGTTAGAATGATTTTATCATAAATTACTTTGTTTTAATTTAAGTTGAAATATCAAATTCAAATCACGTGGTGATTAACTAGAGAAGGGAGCATTTACTTTTCTAATTGACAGGGCTTTAGAAAGATCGTGCCCGACAAGTGGGAGTTTGCCAACGAGAATTTCCGTCGTGGACAAAAAGAGCTTCTGTCCGAAATCCGTCGCCGGAAGGCGGCCATGCGGACCGAGGGAAATGGTGCCAGTAAGCATGTCGGAGGCGGCGGCGGTTCGTCGCATTCAAATTCCGGCGAGGACATGGCATCGACTTCAACTTCTTCACCTGATTCCAAGAACCCCGGATCGGTGGAGACCGTGGCTACTATGACCCAACTGGCGGGTTTGTCCGGCGAGAACGAGAAGCTGAAGAAAGACAACGAAGTGCTGAGCACGGAGCTGGCGCAAGCCAAGAAGCAGTGTGATGAGTTGATAACGTTCTTGACCAAGTACGTGAATGTGGGGCCCGATCAGATTGATCGCATCATGAGGCGAGGAAGCTGCTCTGGGTCCACCCATGATGGCGGCGACGAGGATAACGATAACGATGACGATGACGATGACGATGACGATGACGATGACGAAAACGGAGAGAGTCTGAAACTGTTCGGTGTTCTTTTGAAATGCGATGTGAACAAGAAAAAGAGGGGTCGTGATGAGAAAATGAGGTTGGCTGGGCCTGGACCACAAGCAAAGGAAATCAAGATTTGCAATTGAAGATTTCACGGCGGTGGGTGTGGGGGCTCTTCGTCTAGGAAGCAAAAGTGCCTCTCAATGTTATGACTAGCATTTCCTTTTATTTCAATAATGTTTGTACGGGGGAGAGCTAAGAGCTTGGAGATCAAAGGCAAATGGGTCTCTTGAGTCTTGTCCCTCTTATTATGAGATAGTTAGACCATACATGTGTAAAGTTTGTGTGAGACCATTCTTAACTCTTAAGAAGGATTAATATTTGTTTAGAGATGTTCAAATCAGCTTTTACTTTATGTTGTTGTCGAGACATTTTCTTATTTAAAGTTAAAGAATAAATGTACATGGTGCAAAGAAGCTTCAACATTTCTTCTTTATCCTAAAAATTACAGTAAGAAACGTGCACGGTTCACATGAAAGAGACGGTGGACAGAGAGGGGCACTGTGTTTAAGTTGAAACGGATCGTTATGACGTGTAACTTTGCTAGTCATAAAATATCACCGGTGGAGGCTTCATGAGCAGAGAACTCATGGCTGTCAGATTCAGTAGCATTTTACCCTCTACATCACTCTCCTTCCCTTCCCACTTTACGTCCCCTGTAACTTCAACTACGGTAAGATCCTTAAAACCCCATATCAGAGCCACTTCTTCCCCGGCCATGGAGATGCACGGCAGTGGACGTGACAAGTTTTTGGAGTACCCATTTGTGTCGGCTCCGCACAAGGACATGATGATTGATCTTATTTCTATGGTGGAAGATAGACTTGGCTCCCAGCTTCTTCCTTGTAGTCTCCCAATGGATGCACAGTACTGTCAGAATGAAAATGGGACCGCCCAAGCTTCTCTTCACATTAGATCGGGTCACGGGTCATCCCTTGTAATTTCTCGTCTCTTTCTCTGAAATTCCCTTACTGAAGCTTGGAACTTTGATCGGTTCCTGTTCAGAAAACATACAATTGGTTATTAGTTTATGTAGTTTCTTTCAATTGTTAAGTGGCATTTTGAAAGCGTCTGCTTTGCTTTGATCGAAGCAGGACAGATGCGTTCTGGTGGTAGAGTTACTGTTTGGTATCTGAGTCTTATGGGTTTGGACAGTCTTCTTTTTCAACCTTGCTAGTAAGTACATTGATTGTTTGTAGTGGTAGCTAATTGTGCTTCTTGCTATGATGATCTTGTAGGCAAAGTAAAACTTGCGCTAATTTAGAAAACAATTGCAATCACCAAGTAAAGTGGAACTATTGTAATATTGCGTCTTCTGCAAAATGTCATTTTCAGTTCCACAAGTTGTTGTGCATGTTGGGTTGGTTAATTGATGCAGGAGATCGGTAGGTGCTGGCCGATCCCAGTTCTATAATTGTATTATATGTAGGCTCTAACTGTGATTCAGCTTTTGTTTTTATTGTAAATCATGATTACAGAGTTGTTTTCTAATATACTACCCTTATAGTGGTTGCTTACTTAAATCTAGCGGTTCCAAGCTATGTCCAGCAAGAAAGAATTTAAAGATAGCAAGCTATCATTCCCTCGGGGCTTCTTGTCGCAGAGTGCATGGATGCATTGTTGTGTATTTTGTTTAGGAACAGGTTTGGGCACAATTGGAATGAACAAACAGTGCAAGTTTGTCTTACCGTGATCTTAGAATTACATAGTTGGTCTGATTGCTAAAAATGCTCTGTGCTAGAAAACTATATTTTAATTTATATGGTGTGGGATAGGGTTTGTAAGTTCTATTACTTTATTATTTCCTCCTTATCTGATGTCTCATTGGCTTTTGTTGTCTTCGGCGAGACTACTAATATCATGATACCATAGATCAAACATCTTATATTTCTTTCTACCATAGATCTTGGTCATAAGCAGCTATAGATTCTATACCATAAAATCAAGTTTTGTATAAAACATCTTACCTCATCCCCGTCTTTTTGATGCTTTAGCTAATGTCTCTGCAAGCTGGCCTGTTCGTCCATAAATCGTCTATTATTCCCCTTTGGATTGTGTTGCTGTCAACTTCAAAGGATTGGATGAAGTGTGCCTCATGATTCATGTTTCATACGTTTGTCTTAAATATGATTCAAACATAGGTATTGCTTGGTTATCAATTCAGGGGGCTAGTAATGTTATTGTTAATAATGTGGATCGTAACTTGTGTCACTACAATATACCATGCTCCTCATCAATTTACTTGACATTAGTACAGAGTGATCTAATGCTGGGCATGTTTCAGGTTGATTTCATATTGGGAAGTTGGCTACATTGCAAGCTACCAACAGGTGCATCGTTGAACATAACAAGCCTTTTAGCCTATCTGAATGTTTCAACCGATGCACCAAATTTTGTAGCTGAGGTAATCCAGGGCAGCCCAACGTCTCTTGTCTTTCTCCTTGATTTACCACCAAGAAAGGATCTTGTCATGCATCCAGACTACCTCCAAACTTTCTATGAGAACACGCAGTTGGATACGCATAGGCAAATGCTTGCGAAACTTCCCGAGGTTCAACCTTACATCTCTTCATCCCTTTATCTTCGACACTACTTCTCGCCAACTGCAATATTGATTCGTATAGAAGTCAAGGCGGATGAGTCAGGTCAAATGGAGGACATTATAAAGAGTCACTTGAATCCTATTGCAAAGGAAGTTCTGAGAATCTGGCTGGACCATTGTGCTTGTGGTGGGAGAGAAGTGGGAGAAGAGGAAAAAACATATTTGAAGAAGAGGGATAATATGATGAAGAACAAAAGTATTGAGATTGATCTTGGCTCAAACTTTCCTAGGTTATTTGGACCAGAGGTAGCAAATAGAGTGCTAGGAGCCATAAGGGAGGTGTATGATGTATGAGAATTGTAGCAAATGACTATCCTCAGGTCCTTTTGTTCATGTTACCATTAAAAGGTTAATCAAAAAGAGACCTCAGATATACTTATTGTGGCGTAGACCTCAGATATACTTATGTTAAAATTTAAAATAACTTTTAACATAATTTTTGATGGAAAAAGTTATCTTTTTTCTTTTTATTTAAAATTTACATATTATAAAATTTTTTAAAATTTCAGTCATTTTTTGAACTAAAATCTCACATTATATACATGGCATGCAATTTGTTTCATTTATGAAAAATTATTTATAATTTATTATCTAATATGACTCAATTATGAAAAATCATTTTTGATTTAGTATTGTGAAAGGATGCTATACTTTTTTTTTATGGTTTAAATTAGTTTTTGTTTAAAAAAATGTGATGGAAAAGTTATCAAAAAGGGTTAATTAAGATTATTAGTCTAAATATAAGTAAAAAATATTAAACGATAACAAAATTTTAAAATATGAGTGAAATCACAATTATCTTTTATCTTAAGCCACTAAAGGCAACAAAAGAGGTACACAAAGGGTAGCGATAGTGATTTGTTAGTTTGTCACCACCACAAAGGATAAATGCATATGCATAATTGGTGTAACTTCCGCTTGGTGCTAGTGAGTAATCTGTATTCTTGCTTGCCTCTAAACGTATAAAGGTAGTCTGATGTTGTGAGTCATTACTTCGACCATGGTTGGAGGAAGTTTATAAATTTAAGCCCATCAAAAAATCTATTTTTAAAATTTTTTTTAACAATTATACATTAAATAAACTATTGGACATTTATAAATAAAAACAAATTTAGTTGTTCAGAATAAAAATATACTTTCTTATAATAATATAATTTAAGAACATCAATTAATCTAAAATAATTATCGAAAAAATTATTAGTTGTTTATAAATATCGATTTTGAATGAGTTTCTTTGGCTTTTCTTAATCCATATTTAATTTTTAAAAATTTCAAGAAAAACTGGTTAATTCTCAAATTTGTATCCTAAATGTATTTAAATCTTTAAATTTTAATTATTTTAAATTGACCTTAATTTAAAAAATATTGATTAAACTCGATCACAAGAAAGTGAAGCATAAATCATCTGCATTCAACAAAAATTAACAAAGGTATTTTGTAATTTTAGCTACAAATTGACTTGAGAAAAAAACAGACACAATTGCATGAAGATAATGGATTATGTTCATTTTTTTCAGAATTCTTATGATTTGTAGGCACCAGTGCCTTTATAACGTTTGGGCTCATTGGGTCACTAGTGTTAAGATTGTTGCCCTTCTCTTTTTATGATGAAACAAAACAAATTTAAAAAAAAACGTACAACACCAAAATTTCAGACACTCCAAAATTCCAACGTCAGGAGATGGACCCATCAACAAAAGCTTACTAGAACTCGAGACCGCCCATGACCCAAAACTAATACGGAACTATTTCAAGCGCATTCTCTCTTTTTCTATCTCATACATCTACATCTTTTTTTTTAAGCGATAGAAAAGCTAAGGGTCTGTTTGGTTCCACTTCTGTTTTTCTGTTGTTGTTTTTAGTTTCTGTTTTCTGTTTTTGGTTTCTGTTTTTTTCCTTAAAAAAATAAAAACTTGTTTGGTTGAGATTTGTAACATAAAAATTGAAAATAAAAACCTGTTTAGTTGATAT
>JAOTIZ010000201.1:26592376-26602389 GCA_027123425.1 Erythroxylum panamense | reverse complement strand
CAAAACGCGCTAAAGGGGATTGTCTTTAGGGCACTACTCTAACACTCTTACAATGCATAAGTCGACTTACACTTACACAAGTAAGCTAAATTACCTACTTTCTCTATCAACCCACCAAATTAATGGGAAATTATTGCTTATTCTAGTAACTCCACCAATTTAGTAGAGTTATCTCCCTTTGATCTTTAACTCCACTTTAGCATATAAGAAATATGTTTTGGAAGATGCTGACTTTGATGCCATGTCATTCAACCACTTTCTAACTATACTTGAAGGAGTGATCCCACTTTCTTAGTCCACCACCTTCATGTTCTAGCCATATGCCACTACATTATTGTCTCTTGAAGTCAAATACATTGATGAGCCCTTAGTTTAGCTATCTTGAACCACTTTTATGCATAGTCCATCTAAGCACGTCCATGGTACAATCATATTACTCCATGACTTAAGTTGGCAACAATATGAGCTATCATATAATAAATCTTTCTGAATACCTATCAATCTCCTTGTCGAAGTTAAGTATCGTCGTGCATTTGTGAACTTACCACAACTTAGTTGCTATCATCTTTGTTCTTGCATTTGGATCTAACCTATCATCGAGAATTTCTACCAATGTGCATCAATTAATGCATGCTAACACTTACCTACTCTTAAGCTTTTCGTCATCCTTGCCTATTTTGCCTTATCTACTCACATGTTTTGAACTTGTTTTGTCATCAACCTATCATTTTGATGTTAAACATTAGTCAAGACTCACTAATAATTAAATGATTTTTCAATTTGGACTTAAAGGTCAAATAATATTCCTAAACTTCATTTTATCAATTGTTTATTTTATGTTTGAATTTTATCACTGAGTGTACATAATAATTTGCAAGTTAAATATTTCAAATGCTTTAAAAGTCAACAACTTAATTATGACTTAAATCTAAAAGTTTTAAATTAATAGGTACTTAAGACATACAAATTTTATAAGTTAGACTTTGAAGAGAATATTATTCAAATTGTATAAACCAAACAAGGTAAGCTAGCTTCATGACGAGATCATTGTCATCAAGTGTTTACATGCTTGGAAAAGTAAAGGTTTGCTTGAATCAATTACTAAAGACGGTCCCCCAAAATGAAAGCTCTGGATGTCCTAAAATCTATGATTGAGAGCAGTGGGTCACTACAACTTAGTAAAGTTTCAGTTACAGCACCTATTCACGTGAAATGGCTTTGCTAATGCGTGCTTGCACACTTTGAGTAAGGCAATCCTTCCAAAGTTCTATCATCTCTCTCTCCGTTTAAGGGTTAAGGCCATGTCTAAGAGAAGGGAATAAAGGAGATAGACATGACTCTTGTTGTTGTATGCATATTTATTAGGCGGTGTGTACGTGTTTTTTATTTATTAAATTACCATGTCCCTACCCATCCCTGTTGTCCCTAACAAAAGGGTATTGAAAGGTAACAAGGTGTGGGACTGTACCATTTCTTTTAGTGGTCCCTTTTGATTTATTACCCAGAAACAAACTGAGCGAAAGAGAAATAGGGATAGAATGGATTGGCTTTAATTCGACCTTGGTTGTTTAACTAGCAAGCCTTGTCTTTGTCTTGAAGGGAAGTAGCTGTTTAGAGGATGGTCCTTACAAACATTTTTTTTAATGGTCACCCATAAATATAGGAATAGCCCTATGGCCCCAAACTAATAGATTACTTTTGATTCATTAGCTACGAAGAAAAGAAAAGATAGCCATAAAGATAAATTTTACTTTTAGGGTTCAAATTTTGTCCTTCATGTGGGCTCTCCTATGATGGATAGATGGATGAATGCATCCTTGGTCACGTACAAATGAGATTGATCAATAAGTCACCCTCTTATTATACACCATTCTGTTTTGACTTGCTATATACCATATAGAATTGTGATATTGTCAACCTTTTTAATGATAAAATTTTAATTATGTTGAATTATTATAGTCCTTAACATATTATGTTCACATAATAAACTAGAGCAGCTAAATTATGATATTAATAGTATTAACATTAAAATATACAAGCGTGTTTTGTTTTGGGATCATAACATATAATGTTCCATAAGATTATATTTAATATTTTATTTATAATTCAGAATATTTCAAATAATTTACCTTAAAACTATCACCACATACTCTTCTTAAAGTTCCAATATTTTCAAGGTCATGGCAATATCATTGATATTGAGTTACAAAAGTTCATATATTAGTTCATGGACCTTCCTTCCTTACATGGTCATATTACATTCTAATTTTGTAGAATATCTTGCAATTACTGACAGATATTTTTTAATTTCCATTTAACAAAAAAAAGAACTTATGTCGCTTTCTTCTCAATCTGATGCTAAGCTTTCCTTAATCATGTCTCATTAAATTAATTCCTATGTTTTAGAAGAATAGAATAATCATCATCTTCGTGTCTTCGTGTCATCATCAATAACAATAATATAATTTATTTAAAAATTATAGTTGATAAATTTATTTCACAAGTATTTTAGAAAAAAATAATGAATGTACTTCCTTCTTCACGAAGAGAACAATAATAACAGAAAAGCTTATGCTTCCATTTGGCAATCTATTTCGGAGGAAAGCTTTCTATTTTGTAGCCAAACGGTGAAAACATGACGCAGGTGATGGAAGTAATGTACATACATACGAATATAAAACCAAAGAAGTCTATTTCGTACTTTTGCTACCAAATCTATGGTACACTTAAAGAAGTCTTTTATGCTCTCTCATGTTGAAAACAGATGACCAAACCAAAGACTTTTGTCCTAAGCTTAAATATATAGCATGTGAAAGATTGGAAATGACAGTCCAGTTCTGCATGGCTTCTTCCATGCACGTGGCAGGTGAAATATATACGTGCAACTCAGTGATTTATACTAATTTAAAGATCCATCAATTTAGTAAATGTAGATATTTCCCGGCAGGAATGGTTTGTTGACTGTCTTGTCAAGGAGAAGGTCCAAGAATGCCTGTTTCAGATGAGATAAGATTTTCTGTCCAATGTTACTCTGTCTTATTCTGTCTTATGAAATCTCAATTATTTATTTTGCAGGACCCATTCGAAACTTACATGGGATCCACATAAATAAATGGCTGAGATTCATCGGATATAATAAGACACCATAATATTGAGCAGGAAATCTGGACTTGTTTCAGACACCCATTACGCTCACTTTCATCACAGCTTTCCATGTTTGGCATTTTCTGTTTTATTAATTCATTGTTTCTTTTTCTTTCTTCCTAGATAATGATATTCGAATTTTAATCATTTTTAAAAAAGAAATGAAACTGAAAAAAAATTAAGAAAATAGAGAAAAAGAAACAAGTGGAATTTTTGTGTTTATATATAATAACGTTTTTAGACACACAAAGAGCAAAAGGACGAACTATCCGCATGGACACCTCTCCTCCTTATCCTCCTCACACTCGTCGATTCTTTACCACCAAACCCTAACTAACCCGCCTGGATAGAGACAGAATTACACAGAAACTGAGAAACTGAGAAAAAGGAGGGGTAAAACAATAGAGTTCTAGAAGAGAAGATGCACTGATTTATACAGTAACGAAAGTACTTGTGGGACTGAGCTATATCTATCTTTATATATATATATAGTTGAATGGTGGGACTGGACTTGGAAAGTTAGAGAAAAGAATGTTCGCTGGTGATGCCAGTCCCTGAGTGCTGAGAGTGTGCGCGTGCGTGTGAGTGTGCGTGTGCGTGTGCGTGTGCGTGCGTAGAAAGTGATACTTACAAAGCAGGTAGTTGAAGCTGAACAGGAATCTTGGTCTTTGTTAAATGGATCATCATCATCCGGGAATTTCTTCATCAGTTTCTGTTCCGCTGCTCGTCAATTATGAGTCTGTGAAACCCCAGGGAGAAAGTGATACTCAAAATGTGTCACATAACGGGAAGGGTTCTGTTTACTGCCATTACTATCAAAAGTTCATCAGACCTTTCATGTCGCAGGTTAGTTACATTGAAGACAATCATTCCTGTCGTTTTGTTCGTATTCTTAGCACTTGTTTTTATGGGAGTGGGTAGATTCAGTTTTGCCCATTGAAGCTCGCTTCGGTTTCTCTTGTTTTTTCTTGCAGATGGTTGAAGAAATTAAACAGCTCTACACAATAGCATTCCCAATGATCATCACAGGACTCCTCATCTATGGAAAATCTGCGATATCCATGTCCTTCATGGGAAAACTGGGGAAAGAGGCCTTAGCAGGGGGGTCTCTCTCCATCGGAATCGCCAATATCACAGGCTACTCTGTCATCTCTGGCCTTGCTACGGGCATGGAAGCCATCTCCTCTCAAGCCTGTGGAGCCAAACAATGGCCTTTAATGGGAAAAACCCTTCAACGGACAATCGCGATTCTAACCTTAACATGCATACCCATCTCTCTTCTATGGCTCAACTGTGAACCTATCCTTGTCTTTTGTGGCCAAGACCCCAAAATCTCATCCATTGCCTCTACATATTTGGCATTTTTGCTCCCAGATCTACTTCTCCAATCTCTCATCAACCCTCTCAAAATCTACCTTAGAACTCAAAACATAACTCTCCCTCTCATATTCAGCGCAGCTTTTTCTCTAGCTCTGCATGCTCCTATCAACTACCTCCTTGTTCGCTACTTCAGTCTCGGTATTCAAGGCATTGCTGTGACTGTAGCCATCACAGACTTCAATCTTCTGGCTACCCTTTTACTTTATCTATTCTTCTCTGGCATTTGCAAAAGATCATGGCAAGGTTGGTCACTTCAATGCTTCAATGAATGGAAACCTATTCTAGCCCTAGCGATTCCTAGCTGTATATCTGTATGCTTAGAATGGTGGTGGTATGAGCTCATGATAGTCCTTTCTGGTCTGCTCGCAAATGCTCCCGATGCAGTAGCCACCATGGGAATTCTTATACAGGCAACTTCGCTTGTTTATATCTTCCCTTCTTCTCTCAACCAAGCAGTGTCAACTCGAGTTGGAAATGAGTTAGGAGCAAACCAGCCTAGCAAAGCCAAAACTTCGTCGATTACAGCATTATGTTGTGCCTTCTTTATGAGCGTTATGGCCTTGTTGTTCATGACTATAATGAAATATCCATGGGGAAAAATCTTCACTGACGATATGGGGATACTCTCTTTAACAGCCGCCGCAATGCCTATAGTCGGACTGTGTGAGATAGGCAACTTCCCTCAGACCACCGGTTGCGGTGTTCTGCGTGGCACTGCTAGGCCAACTCTTGGGGCCAACGTAAACTTGGGATCGTTCTATGGTGTTGGACTGCCAATGGCTTTGTTTTTGGGCTTTGTGGTGAGATTGGGATTTCTAGGCCTGTGGCTTGGATTGTTGGCAGCCCAATTTGTTTGCGCCACTATCATGGTGGTGGTGCTTCTGAGAACAGATTGGGAAGTTGAAGCAAGTAGAGCCAGAGAGCTGGCAGGCATTGGTGAAGGAGAGTGAAGAAGAAGAAGAAGGAATGTACTAAACCTTTCAAGGACTCTTGTATTAGTCCTATTATGGAAAACGGAGGCATAGCTAAGGGTTTTTCACCTACGAAAATACACAAAATAATTTTAGGCGAAGGAAGTTCTGTACCAAGCTCAAACTTGAGCCTTCTGTGCTTTTCGAATACTAATACCACCTCAAAAACTGCAAACTTAGCCAAGCATCAAGTTGTTTTTAATCGTATTTTATAGAGATTTATGTTGTTCTCCAAAAATATTAATTATTCTTATGCTAAGGGCCACAAATTCTACTTATTGACCATATGTTCTTGTTCTATTAATATTATGTACGTGTTTTAGACTTTTAGTAATAAAACGTTTCTATACATCTGTCGTAAGATGGTTACATGTAATCTTTTTATTAAAAATGTATTAAATTTTTTTAAATAATTTAAAGTTAAAACAAAATTAACATCCAACAAAACATAATAATTTGGCAGTGTGACGTAAAATAATTTATAATTATTTTTAAAGTTTTATGGTCATTTTAAGGGTTTTTTTTTTATTTAACATATCTCTCACTGGATGCATGCATGTTTAAGCTTCAGACTATGATGCATTGCACCAGAATTAAATTAGGTGGAGTAATATAAAATTTTAACCCCCCAAAAAGAAGGAAAGATTAGACCTACCATGAAGGACAAAATTCAATATTCTCACAAAATTGCCTGGCTAAAAGTACTTATAAATTTGCACTATTTCTTACTAATGTGTCAAGAGTATTTATGCAGACGCGTAAGTACAGCTTAAACCTGACTTACTTCGCAGTTTCTCACATGGATCAAAACTTGAAATGTCCCGGTATCTTTATCCAGGACCACTTACGAATCTCTACAGATGGAAAAAGAATGTCATTAGCTTGCATTTAAAGTTGAATTAATTAGTTGAAATGTGACAGACTAATTCCATTAGTGCTATACATCGGCAATATATTACTCTTAATTATTCTCCCTTCGAATTTGATGAAATCGGTCAACTTAAAATCGATGACCACATTGAACGTTTGGTATTGTTGATGTTCTAAACTAATAAAAATCGATCATGTCGACTAGTTATAACTTAATTAATCCGTATAGACAAATTAAAAAATAAAGATGAATCAAAATATTCAATTAATTTATTAAGGAAACATAATATATATATATATATATATATGAAATTGAAATAATATACATGAATGCATGTTTAAGAATACATGACAAAGAAATTAATATCATTATTTAAAAAACAAATGGATAACAATTAAAAATATGGAGAAACTTTGAAATTATTTTACAAACTTTAACTGATAGAAAAGATATGGATATGATGACACGAACCATGAAATTGTGTTAGATAATTCTCTGGTCTCAGGTTATAGCCTCTTGTCTTGTTTTCTTTTTGTTCAAAGTACGTCTTGCTTGATCCTTTCCAGGTTTTCCATCTTTTTGCGTGGCGTAGGGCAGCAAGGAGTTAGCAGAACAAGCTGCACTTGAGCTCAGAATTGTGGGTATTGGAGAGTGGTACCGTTGAGTATTTGGCATGCTCATTGCGGTGCATTTTCTGCATACTCCTGTTCATTAATTGGCTAAGGTAACTAATTACGCAAAACTCGTAAAACTTCTGTGGGGCTTTTGATTATTAAGAACCAGGCATAACATTACTCTTTATCAACACCATCTTGTAGGCTAGGCATGTATATCGAATCCAAACATTTGTAAGAACCTAAAAGCAAGCCCATTTTAGAGCCAGGTCTCGTTGATTAAACCTCCTACAAGTGTTGGTATAGATGGCCAATCCTACCAACCCAAAGTTTATCCTTAGATCTGGAGCACTTGCGAAAAATAGTTCGCATTATGATTTCGCATTTTTAAGACTTAGTTTAAAGGTCTAAAGCACCTTACTACATATCGTTAACAAAAAATCATCTGCGCATTAGGTAAAGAATCAATAGTAGCACTTTCCAGCCAATGTCCCTCCTAAAAGCTTTTCTGCTCTACATCTAAAGTATCATTATAGTATTCCTTTAAGTTTCTTGAGCTGATGATTCAGCCGGTTTTATAAGCTTATTAATTTAAAGTTTTATAAACAAACAAGTTGAAAAAACTCTATAAATAATGCAAAATAGCGTAAGCTAAGAGTGTGAGCTTATGTAGAGTGTATGTCTGCCTATTTATAATAAGTCTTAAGCTTTTTAGTAATTTAATTTAATTATATTATAATTTTAAATAAATTGAATTATAATTATAACTAATAATAATTAAATATACTTTAGGTCCAAATAAGATTCGATATCTATTAATGATAAATATTTATCAAATATCTTATATTAAATCTTAAAGTTTCCTAATTTTTTTTAAAAAGGCAAATGAATTAATGATTTAATAAGAGAGTTTTACAGAGCAGATAAACAACAAAGGGTGGTACCCTTGACTAGCAAAAGTGACAAGCTCAAAAATAAAAGGACAAGTTGGCTATAATGATTAAACGAGGGGAGATAGCATTATAGATTCAGCAAAGAGGATAGTCTTGTGTTGCTTTGTTAAAGATTTTGGACAAAGATAACCTCCTATATATATTTGCTGGAGGATCACAACTTTCAAGGTCTCGGTGGAAACTTGTGTGGCTGCAATTCTTCGGAGATTCCTTTCATGCCATATATTGTTCACACTGACGCCGAGAGCTATGGTGTGAATTAGTTGATCATTTCGTGTGTGAGGATTCTGGTGTAAGGGACGATGAAGTATGACTAGAAAGGAGTCTCTCGAATCAACCCATAGACATTTTGTAGTAATGTGGCTCCAGATATCTTTAGTAAGAGGGCATTCAAAGAATAGGTGGTTCCTAGATTCTTCATTTACCAAGCACATCAGGCAAGTTTTGTTAACCTGTAAGAAAGGCAGACCATCATTAGTATTAACTTTATTTTATTTTGGATTGTCAACTTGAGAATAAAGGATATTCTCGGTGTTAAAGTTTTGCACCACACTATCTTGAACCAGTCGACCTTGCTGCCTCTCCTTTGTAACATATTCATGATATCTTTGTTAGTAAGTTGGTGCACTGGTTTGTCTTTCTAAAGAAAAGTGTCCGGGACCTTAGGATTTGGAGGAATGCTCGGTTATAGATGATGCAGTCAACTTGGAAAATGCTAAGAGTTATCTTGTATCAAGGAATGAATCTTCGTATGCAGTGGGAGGATTAGGGCATCAAGATGTGGTAGTGAAGAGATTAGTTATCCCTGGCTAGACTAATTGTCATACCAAAAGAAGATTAGTTTCCCATTGTCAATCTCGTTGGACACCTCCTGCTAGACCATATCTCTAATCACGGGAAGTTTGTTAAGAAAGTGTGAATTTGAGGGAGATCGTTGTATTGGCCAAATACTTGATCCTTTAAGGAAATAAGAACATAACCATTTAATCCAAATGGATGTTTTATCAGTCAAGATCCACCAAAACCACTTAAGAATCAATGATTGGTTGGTCATTTTGATGGAGCATAAGTTGAAGCCACCTTAATCTTTCGGGGTACATAAATCCATCCATTTAACTTTAGCTACACCTGATTAGTCATTTCGATGACTCCACAAGAAATTTTTAAGGATCCTTTCAATTGATTTAATGACACTTTGGGCCAGAAACACGTGGGAGCTCCAATATATGTGCATTAAATTAAGGATAGATTGGATAAGCTACACTTTACTGACATAAGATAGGGATATTTTGACCCAAGATTGAACACACTTCTTGATCTTTTCGATGATAGGTAGACAGTCCAGATGGTTAAGTCTTTTTGTAGACACAGGTAAGCCGAGATATAGGATAAGAGGGGATTTATGCATCATACGTGTAGCTTAGTGATAGAGTCTTGCATATGAGTTGTACCTTTAGAGAGATAGAGGTGCTCATATGAAGATTAATCTCTAACCCCTAATATAGTTTGAAGTTGTCTAGAGCCCGCATATAAGTGACGATGGAGACCATATTTGCCCTGTAAAAAAGAAGCAAATCGTCTACGAGTAGAGATCAGTTAGTGCGAGTTTCTTACATTTCGTGTGATAACTGAAATGTGGTCATTGTTGGACTTCATGCTTGATGACGGCGCTCAGGATCTCCATGCTTAAGATAAAGAGATAGGGGGATAAAGGATCTCCATGTCTGAGTCTTCGCAACTTGGAAGCATTTTGTAGGGATGCCATTGATGAGGACAGAAAAGGAAGTAGTTGAGAGACATTCTTTGACCCACTTGATGAATAGGAAAGGGAAATCGTAAGCTGTTAGCATTTGCCATATAAAATCCTAGCTGATGCTATCATAAGCCTTGCTAAAATTGATCTTCATTGTGCAATTTGAAGGGCTGTGAATTTGAGAATATCCCTTCAAAAGTTCTTGTACAATGAGGACATTGTCCTGGATATGTCTATTCGTTATAAAAGTTCATTAGTTGTCATTGATCAAAGGACCAAGTACTGTCTTCAAGTGTTTGGATAAGATTTTGGATATTATTTTGTATA
>JAOTIZ010000201.1:26574594-26586014 GCA_027123425.1 Erythroxylum panamense | reverse complement strand
TCCCAATTTGCAATAATCAATCTTTTCAACAGGCAAACTAAGACCCCTAATAAGTTTCTTCATATTGTAAAAACTATAGACCATTGTATGATCAGGAGGCAATGATTCATTATACTATCTAAGAATTTTTATTAAAACTACGATAAAAATATTCCCTTTAGAAATAATGTTCAATATTTGAGCAATTGAAGACAATTGAGTCATTATCTCATAATTTGGACATAATTCTTGGTCAACTGAGTGCAATAAGTCAAAAAATTATTTTGCATATGGGTTTGGTTCTTCTTCAACATTTTCTATATTTTCCTTAAAGATATAACCGACTGCATCATAAACCATTTACATGTAAGGATTTTCTGTTGCACCCACATTTTTTGTTCTAAATCCAATCCCCCTTCAAACTCATCTACATTCACTGACGAGTGTACTTCATTACCCCTTGAGGTACTACAAATCAATGGCTCTCCATGTTGTATGCACTTAAAATAATTTGGGACAAACCCTTTTTTCAGCAAATACCCATTTACTTCATCAATAGGAAGGAAATGAATGTGTTTGCACTTTTTGCATAGATATCTGATCTTTAGGCCATCCATATATACAGGTCGAGAATATGCATAATGAATAAAATTTTCAACTCTCTCAACAAACTCAGGATTAATGAAAGTATCAGGTGTTAATTATCTATAAATCCAAAATTTATCAACATTACTCATTTCTGCAAAATTGTAAATTTAAATAGTGATTTTGTAGTTAGTATCCTTTATGTCCCCTAAATTTACAGAACATCTAAACTTGACACAATTACAACTTTACACAATTGTAGGTAATCAATCGAATTAATTACCTACAATTGATGTCAATATTATGGTACGTGGCATTGTTTACACCTGTGAATCAAGAAAGCAATTTCTTGTTGTAACTCTTAGACTCGTAGAATTTTCCACCTATAAGCCTCATGGGAGCTACATCATGGGTTTCCAGCTTATATACCATCCTAGGGGTTTATTATGCAAAGAACTGTCTTGTCTATTAAATGTATGAATTTCTTATGTTAATACTAAGTTTGCACTAATCATATTGAAGTTGAAGTATTTATGTTTGAATTAATCACCTACAATTTGATTTCAATATTATGGTACATGGCATTATTTACACATATGAATCAAAAAAGCAAGTTTTGTTGTGACTTCTAGGCTCATGAAATTTTTTACCGATAAGCCTCACGGGAGCTACATTACGAGTTTCCATCCTATATACTATCATAGGGGTTTATTATGTAAAGAACTGTCTTATCTATTAAACTTGTGAATTTCTTGTGTTAATACTAAGTTTACATTAATCACATTGAATTTGAAGTATTTATGTTTGAATTAATCACCTACAATTGATTTCAATACTATAGTACATGGCATTGTTTACATCTGTGAATCAAGAAAGCAAGTTCTTGCTATGACTCTTAGGCTTGTGGAATCTTTCAGTAAGCCTCACGGTTGCTACATCATGGGTTTTCAACCTAAATACTGTCCTAGGGGTTTATTATGCAAAGAACTGTCTTGCCTACTAAACATATAAATACTAATTTTGCATTAATCACATTGAAGTTAAATTATTTATGTTTAAATTAATCACTTACAATTAATTTCAATACTATGGTACATGGCATTGTTTACACCTATGAATCAAGAAAGCAAGTTATTAATGTGACTCCGAGCTTGTGGAATTTTTCTCCGATAAGTCTCACGGGAGCTGCATCATGGGTTTCCAGCCTATATACATCCTATGGGTTTATTAATGCCTCAAATCATCCATAAGATCTCAAACTCATACCACATACAGTAAATACTTAGACTATTAAAGAAGAACGTAAAAACTCATTAATGATTATAAGAATATTCTAAACAACAACACAAAATTAAGACCTCCTTTGCATTCACACAAAACCCAAACGTATCAAAATCGTATTATTAAAGCAATACATATAGTAGACATTAGTTGGACGACATATTTGGATGGATAGATAACTTCAGACTATAAAAAAGAAGGATAAGCGACGCTCAACACAATATAGGGCCTGCAAAAAAGAATATTTCGTATTTAATATAATACACTTGTTTAATAGTTTTGTTATATGTTTAATATATTAAAGCAAGCAAATCAAAAAATAATGTTGTTTATTTTGAAATAGAAATATGTTGACTTTTAGTGGGAGTAATGTTAAAAATTAATGTTATGATAATTTTAATAAAAATCTGTCACTAATTCCTAATTTTCTTATAGTGTAGGAATCATGCTTAATAAACATAAGGTAATTTCCAAAGCATATATCCATAATAATAAGGAAAGATAAGAATAACTCAACATACTCTAAACTAATTCCATTAAAGTATGTTTATGCCTTTATGCAATACTATTGTTTTAGTGTGACGAACATTATGTATTAAGTACATACATTATGCTTTTTTAAGAATTTAACAAATAGGTCAAGAAATTGTCTGATTCCATTTTACCTTCCACAAAATTTACCACTTTTATAAGACCTACCAACTTATAACGCCATATATTGAATAATTTAGTTTACAAGATTTTGGAATTTTGTAGTTGACTTTTAACTTTAACTTATTTGGAATATCATATTAACATAAAAGTTTTATGTTCCTTAAGATAGTCTTATAGATGCCCATAATTGCTTTCAAGTTGAGAATAGCTTTTGAAAATCAAATTATAATAACATTTAGAAAAATAATTTTATTACTAATAATCACTAAAATTAGTCATAGTTACATCCATATATTTTATCATAATAATTATTACATTATTCGTAATTATGTTTTATCTTTCCAATTAAAAATGGTAATAGGTAAGTCTCTAACTCAAATATTAGGAAATCTTTGCAACTAAATAAACAAATTTGAACTTAAATAGATCAAACTATATTCAATTTGTTAGCTGGATTTAGATTTTCTTAACCCAATTCCAACCAAAATCTAACATATTAAAATGATTTCATTCTTTACAATCTTTGTATTCTTTCTTTAGATATGTTACTTAGATGTTTATGTCACAAATGAGCTTCTTTATTCTACTAAACTATGTTAATTCCAACATTTAATGGAAGGCCAACAAAGTCTCAACAAAAATCCACCAACCCTTACACAATGAAGTTCACCCACATGACGAATTTAGTTTTCACCTATTCCAGTTCTATTACGTGTAAAGAATTCATGATATCCTATACAACATAACACACAAATAATAAGTCCTTACATATATTTATTTCAAACTTTCAAAAATAGGTTTAGCTAGTAAAAGATCCATTCAAATTGAGAAAGATTTTATAATTAATCTTTTCAACCGCATTCATATATCTAAATTCAAATAAATCCCTTTATAAGATATTTGACCTCAATATAGACATATAAGAGTCTTGAGGAAAGTGTGCGAGAGTCCTAATTTAGGTTATGCAATTTGACAAACAAATGCCAACTGATGTTGAAATTTACGTTGTGCAATTCTCTTATTGAGTTTGAATTTCAAAGTTTCTAATATAACATAGAAGTATATTAGAAAATAAGATAAATAAGATAAATTGTTCTAATATTTGTTAAGAAAATAAGATAAATTGCATTCGTTAAAAACACTATAGCCGCCCCAAATTCTAATTCAACTGATATGCCCCTAAGAGACATTTCATCGAACAATTCATAGGCAACCTAAGTTATCTCTAAATAATAGCAAAACATCTGCATTTTTCATTATTCACCAACAACAACACATTCAAACAACATATAAACCAACAATTCAACATAAAAATGCATAAACCAATAATCCAAACAAAACCCACCCAGCAAGGGTTATATACATAAGCATTTAACACCTTCATTTTTTGGAGACAAAATAAACTTATAGTTTTTTTACCTGAAAATGATGTATGATGGACTAAAAATGAAGAAAAATTGACGGTGGAAGTTTAGAGGTCACAAAAACAATTTTTTCAACAAATATACTGACAGAAAATCAATTTCCATCGCTAGTTTACTACAGAATGTTTTCCGTTGATGATGTGTTATTTTCTTGTAGTGAAAAGGTAGCAAATATAAAGAGCTATAAGTTGGTAAAGAAAGAGGAAAAGAAGATAATCTCAGAGGTTAAAGTAGAGCCCATGGGAACTTATATCAACGATTAAAAAATAAGGATGGAGGAAAGGATGTAATTAGGCTTGTGAGAGCTACAGAACGGAAAGTAAGAGACTTGGATCAAGTTTGTTATATAAAGAATGAAGTCAGGTGCTCATGGATAAAAATCACATCAAAAGAAGTTAGTAGAGATATTTTTATAGCCTTTTTAATAAAGGTAAGGATGACATCTCTTCCTTGTATGATCTTAGTACTTCTCAGAATTATCTTAACTTCACTTATTACCTACATATCACGAGAGAGGAATTAAAGGATTTTTGAGGAAGATGAAGAGTAAAAGGATGGTAGGACCCACTCTTAGAAGTATGGAAGAGCTTAGGAGATGACGGTCTTACTTAGTTAATCAAGCTTTTTAATGTAATCCTCAAATATGAAAAAATGTCATATGAGTAGAGAATTAGCATACTAATCTCTTTCTCAAGAAAAAACAGGACATCTAAAGTTGTAACAACTATAAAGGCATCAAACTAGTTAGTTATGTTGGGCCCCGATTTCGGACCTAACTCTCGGAGTCATAAAGCGTGAGCATATTATCCTATAGGGATATTTCAAAGAACCTTCATTGGCCATCATCCCACAAGGGTGGAGTGCCCACACCAGTCAAACATTAAAAAAAACAAACTCATTTCTCCTATTTCAGCACAGATTTTAGGAAACCTCAATTGGAATTAAAAATTTACTCTTTCAAAACATTTGTTCCCCATTGTCTTAAGTCTATAATGACACCAAAATCATTCAATTTGGTTCAGAAATCTGAAAGTTAGGGCCTAAACAATTTCAGACTATTATTAAACTGAAACAATACACTACATCCTACTTCCATATAGAAATTGAAAGTCTTAAAACTGAATTAAAATTCAATTCCTTAAGATAATTTGTAGCTTTATGTCTCTAATAATTAAAAAACAAGAATAATCTCATTTGAAGCTCTACAGATTAAGATATTATCAAAATACCGAAGTATAATTAGTAAAATATCCAATTCATACTTTTCCAACCCATACCCTTACTTTGATTCAATCAATCTTTTTTTTTTCAAATCAACATAAAAAGCTATAAAATTTCATGGATAAGTACAAAGAAATGTGTTAGGAATCTATTGGTCTAAGAATTACTTCATTTGGAGGTCGGATAACAAAGTTATGGCCGAAAGAATCACACAAGGTTTTGCCTCAATCATATTGAACCTGCTTCGGGACAATTGACATAATTTTCTCTATAGATGTTTAATTAAGGTCATATTAGGACGGTTTCGAAAAGGACTTCGAGATATATAAATTTTGTGAAGACAACAAGTGAGATTTTGTCATCTAGAGGGTCAAAATTGAACCAGATGAAAGGTCAGACAAAAGACTTTAGTCTAAGACCTATTTTGGAACAATTAGCATAACTTTCTATATAGATATCGGATCAAGGCCATTCTTGAACGGTTTGAAAGAAGACTTATATATCTACAACTTTCATGAAGACACTAAAGTGGGATTTTGTCATATAGAGTGTAAAAATTGAACCATACAAAAGGCTAGATGATACCAGATGAAAGGTCAGACAAAAGGCTTCAGTCTAAGACCTATTTTGGAATAATTAGCATAACTTTCTCTAGATACATTGGATTAAGGTCAATCTTGATAGTTTGAAAAAGGAATTCTAGATCTACAACTTTCATGAAGACACCGAAGTGATATTTTGTCATCTAGAGGGTCAAACTTGAATTGGACAATAGGTCAAACGAAAGGTCTGACAAAAGGCTCTAAGATTGAACTAGACGATAGGCACCAGAAGATGGGAACTAGACGATAGGCACTAGTTGATAGGGACCAGACAATAAGCATCAGACGATAGGGTTTCTACAAGGTCTTCCTCACATCATCAAAAGTTCTGAATCACTAACTATACTCTTCAGAGCATCCCCAATTATAAAGATCATAACTTTCGACTCCGATGTTCAAAAATTTTATACTATATACCATTGGAAAGCTAGAAAGATAATCCACAACTTTATAGAAA
The DNA here is from genome assembly GCA_027123425.1 of Erythroxylum panamense. Lineage (NCBI taxonomy): Eukaryota > Viridiplantae > Streptophyta > Magnoliopsida > Malpighiales > Erythroxylaceae > Erythroxylum > Erythroxylum panamense. The sequence continues at coordinate 26,579,811 of JAOTIZ010000201.1, read as the reverse complement.
AAAACTTTATCTAATTTAGCTTAGATCAATACAATTTTTCTCTTTAAGTTAGAACACAAATTTTTCGCATATGGAAGACTTGGAATTTGCACTGTACAAACTTGGAATGTCCTGAGCATAACCATTCAACTACTAAATTGACTTTATTAAATTCTCAAATCTCAACCCATTTGACTCATCACATCCAACTATCTTATCATTCATAGTTCCTATCTTTATTTTCCATAACATCTCACTTATGTATATATATATATGTATATATATCAACAATTCACGTTCAAAATCATCAACTCAAGTTGATAATTTCTTCACGTATATCTAATTTCCAGTCACATCATCCATACACAATTCATATTGCATTAATAGCAAAATAAAAATTGACAAAGCTTTAATGGCATTCCAAGCTACTTTACATCATCGATATCAAAATCTAAAATACAAAAGATACAAAACCCTAATAATTCTCGAATTGTGTCTAAAGTCTTGCTTTTACAAAATCTAACTTAATTTATAAAACATTGCAAAAGTAGTATGATGCCTCGAATCTTGGTTACTTGATCTCATTTTCTTCACCTGAAGATGGGACAAAAAGGGGGTGAGCTTGAAAGCTCGTGAGTAACAGTTTATAACGGAAAGATAAGCAAAATCTTTGAAAACACTTATCATAGAAAATTCTGATTGAATCCATCAAGCAGATGTTTCTCAAATTCTCATCATGTAGTCAAATTCACAAACCACAAAACATGAATGCATCAAACTTGTTCACATATCACAATCACATAAGCACATCAAAATGGTTTGGGTAAATCCATGAACATGGCGAACTACACATTTTTACATAATGGTCCTGTGTAGTTGTAAACTTGAGGCACTATCGCAATCCCATATAGTACTTTTGTGTAGGCTTAAACTTGAGAGAGTTCATAAAGAAGCTCCATGCCACTAGCGGGCAGGCGGGAGAAGCCTTTAACTTGGTCAATGTGCACGTGACTTTCTTGAATGGATTACCCCAAACCCACATAACATGTAATTCATGACTTGTAAACTTGTTGCCCAAAATGACACATTTTCGAAACTTGATTTCATATACTTGTAAACATATTGCCCAAAATGACACTTTTTTGAATCTTGACTTTTCATAGACATGAGATATTTCGAAAACATTTTTGAAAACATGATTTCGTAAACATGTATCTTTTCAAAAGAATTGTTTTCAAAGTCTTTTCATAAATCATCACAATTCATATGTCAAACATATAGCAAATTCTCAATTCATTCAAGAACCAAATAAATGCAACATTTATGATGCCATTTAAAACATTAAACTTTCTTGATTCAAAGAAAGCATGAAGTGACTTATTTACTATATTATAAACATGTACCCACCTTGATTTCCTTACTTATAGGCTTGCTCACAATGTCTCTACTCTTGCTTCTCTTGTCTTTCTTGATTTCCTTGATTCTTACCAAATGACGAGATCTTTGGCTCAAATGGAAGCTCTTCTCTTCCTCTACCTTTTTCCCTTCTTGAACAACCTCAAAATCTCTCTTGAAGGCTTAGAAAATTGAAACCCTAGCTTTTCTTCTTTCTTTCCTCTCAAAACTGAAACTTTCTCTTTCTTCTCTCTTCTCTTTCTTTTCTCATCTACGCATCTAGCTTCTTCTAGAATCCCCTAATTCACGTTTTCTCATTCTCTTAAATGTAAGACCACATTTTGGTCTTGTCCTTCTAAAAATACCCCTCCTCTCATTTGGTCTTCCCATTTTGCCCCTTCTTTCATTTTCCTCCTAACTCCTTTAATCTTCTTAAACACCATATTAACACTAACTTAATTCAAACCTTTCCTTATAAGCTTAGGTTCTTTTAACCTTAAGTGTCTTCCCAAAAACACCCTTTAACATTCTTATAACCTTAACACTTTAATTCAATCAACCTATATCATGTAATCTTTCTAACATTAACATAATAATTAATTTCATAAACTTTCATAAAGACCTCATAATTAACGTAAATCATACTTATTCATCAAGAAATTTTTTTGGGGTCTAACAGTGTAGATCTTCCAGAATCTCCTCAAGTCATCTTCTCCAAACATCTAAAAATCATCGACTTGTCAATTATTTTTTAGAATTATTATTATTATTATTATTATTATTTATATATCCTATGTTTTTATTAGAATTATAAACTTAATTTTTGTAAAATTAAATATCTAAAATTTAAATTCTTATAAAAATAATCAACGAATTATATTATTGTTCTTATAATTTTTTTAAGTTATGTCTTCATTGGTCATTTTACATATAAATAGTTAATCCTAAATAACTAATTTTACCAAACATCTTTAATAAACAACTGATGTCATCTGCTAGTCAAATCAGTTGATATAATCAGCTATCAGTTAACAGTTGATAGAATCAGCTAACAACTAATGCAATCAGCTGACTGTCAAACAAGGCCATGTGCTTCTTCATATCTTGCTTAACAAGTTATGAAATGAAGAACCCTAATGAATGACAAGTCATACATGGTGTGGCATAAAAGTTTAAGCAGCATTTCCAGAGCTAAGGTTGAGCTCATGATTAAGGCAATTGAGTGATTAATGCAATTGTAGCTCATGATGATATAGAGTTACATCAAATGGCTATCAAAACTGCTTTCCTGAGTAAAGACCTTTACGAAGAGGTGTAATATCCTACCTTATAAAATTGTTAAGAGATTAAACTGTTAGATTGAGTCACATGAGTTATTTCATTTAAGAATTTACGAGTTGCATTTCATTTACCTGCATAATATTCACGTACGCGTATAAATCGTAATTTAGAAAATATTGCAAGATAGTATATGCACTCAATTGATATATTACAGCGAATGGAATGAAAATGAATGTGCATTCCCAATGTTTTGCATTTTGATTTACCAATATCATGAATTGATGAATTATAATTAGTGAATTGGGAATTTATTGTTACAATTGAGTAATTGATGAGGTGATATGTACATATAGTCTAAAAAAATGTTATAGAGCAAGACAAATTGAAACATGAGAATTTAGGTTGATTAGGCCAATAAAATAGTGACATGTGGCATTGTAAATAAGTGACAAATGGCTCAGTTAATTGGACAACAAGTGGCTTGAATATATGAGGGACAAGTGACCCTTTAAGTTTGTGACAAATGGCACTTTATACTTCTGACATATGGAGCAATAGAATGGTGACATGTGTCGCTTTACAAATGGTGACATATATAGCCTTACAATTGGTATATATAGCCTTACAATTGGTGACATGTGTAACCTTACAATTGGTAAAATGTGTAGCTTTACAATTGGTCACATATGTAACCTTACAAGTAGTGAAATATGGAGGCTTAAATGAGTGACATGTGGAGCCTATAGTGAGTCACATATGGACTAATAAAATAGTGATATATGAACTAATAGAAGGATAACATATGTACCAATAGAATGGTGACACGTGGACCAATGGAATGGTGACACATGGATTAGTTTGACCTTTTTAAATTTTCTAGAGAAAATGGATGAAAAGGATTAGAAGTGAGAGTGAAGGTCAATCATAAGGTTAGAAGAGGGAGAAAAATGAAAATGATAAGAGAATGAGAGAAAAACGGTAAGAGAAGAGAGAAGGAAAGAAGTTATTAAGGTAAGTTGAAATTAATGTTTCAATTTCATCTTTCTCTTTTGATCTGTCTTTCATATCCTTAGAGCCCGAATTTGAAGAAACTCAAAGAATGAAAATTGTAGACATAGGTCTTAAATTGACCTCTGTGAAAGAGACTTGACAAAATAGTGACTAGAGCTCGAGTTATGCTTGTTGCCCTAATACTACCTGTGATAGACTCTGTTTAGGAACCTTTTATTATTTCTTGATTTTTGAGGACTTTAGAGTCCGAATTAGTGAAAGTATAAAACATGAAAAATGATTATTGATGTCTTATTAATGCTTATGTAAAACTGTTTTGTTAGGAGATGTATTGATAATGAGTTATTAAGGGTTGAGTATTGATTGTTTGTGCAATTTTTTGATATATTAAAACTAATGGAAGTCTAGTTTATGGGGTCATAAGAATCATGGCATTTGGATTTTTTAGATAGAGTTATGATTAAAAGAAGACAGATTGTTCATAAAAGAACATTAGGAAGAAAAGGATGTAAATATTGCACATATGGCTAGGTTAACTTGATGGTTGAGGAGACATTGAACTAAATTAGTAAGTGAATTATTGACCTATAGACATATGTTAGAATAACATTTATGATGATTTAATAGGGATGAATTTGCTTATGGTGGTGTATGCATATAAGATAAATGTTTGAGTAGTAAATACTTTGTATATTTGTATGTATAAAGGCTCAGGAGCTATGGATCAAGGAGCTCGTACCGAGGATTGTTGAAGTCAAGGGAGTATACATCTTATTTTGAGGTGAGTTGGGGAAACCATATCTCTCAAATGGGATTAGGACACCCCAAGACATGCATGATGACTTATATGTTAATTTTGAACCTAGGTAATGCATAGTAGCATTGAATCTTAAATAGATGTTAGTATACTTATGTATTTAATTAACAATGTTGTTTTGAATAACTTTTTGAACTTATAGTGAAATTGATGTTTTTATTACGTATTTTAAGAAATGATATTGTTTTCAACAAACCTGCACTTAAAGTGCAAAGGACAATGTTTTATTTTCTAAAACTACATTTTTGAACAACTTTGGACTTGAAGTGCAAAAGATGACTTTTATTGCATGAAATAATGTTTTAAAACTTACATATGCATAATTTAGCCATGTATGCTGCATGTATGTGTTCTCTTTTGGCTTAGAGCCATGGTAAGATTTCATTTTAACTATTAGACTAATAAATAAAAGCATGGTTCCTTACTTGATTTTAGTACTTACTATTTGTATATGATTTTTTTCATTGATGAGCTAACGATTGACTAATCGTGTGCTAGGCACAAGAGATTAAGCGACCCCCGTGCTTTTGATGTTAGTACATAAAAGTCAAGTCCCCGTATTGACACCTTTCTACGAGACTTATTGTGACACCCCATTCCCATAAGACCCGGACACGACATCGATGGTAATATCCGAATCCGTGCCCTGCGAGGATTGGATGCTACCTCTCTCAGTTAAAACACAGTACCAAAAATTTTGTTTTGAAACAATCATACACTTACATATATGTATG
>JAOTIZ010000201.1:26558383-26570162 GCA_027123425.1 Erythroxylum panamense | reverse complement strand
AACCATCGATGATGGTTTCTCGCTGAGTTCGCAAACTCACCCAACATTGCAAATATTTTTCAGGACAGTGATAGTAGACTCCTAGCTCCAGAGAGAGAGACTTTCTCTGCCTTGTAGATCGTTTCGGCAAGAGAAGTTATGGCGCAGAGGTGGGTCAGCTGGGACTTTTGGGGATGACCTAGTTAGGAGTTGCTATTTTCTTTTGAGTATTGTATAGACAGTGATCTTTGACAGAATTGTGTAATTATGGATTTTTAAGAATGAAATGAAAAAGTACTTCTGGTTTCAAAGATTTGTGATATTTATATTAATGCCATGTGGAGTGTAGTTGGATTGCTCGGTAGTGCACCTTTATCGTAGGTTATGTGCCGGAACGACCTACGGGGGTCCCGGCGTGTACCCTACGGTATGGGGGCGCTACATTTGGTCTGGAAAATGTTTACAGAGTATACTTCAGTCTTTTAACCACAACTTTTTCTCTAGTTATCCAAACGAGATGATTCTTAATTTAGATTAAATAAGAAACATATGGATACATTTCATATGAAGACATCAAATTTAAATTCTGTCTTTACAAATCTCAAAACTTGTTATGAAATTGAGAACTGGGTGCAGTACATTGGATGAACGTAAAAATTCATATTCTGTATCCAAGGGAAAATCTAGATTAATCTAAGCTGATTTAGGCCCTTGTGTCTTCTGAAAGGTTGTAGGTATTTCTTTTAGCTTTCCAACGGTATATAGCTTGAAAATTTTGGACTTATAGGTTGAAAGTTATGGTCCTTACAAGGGAAGATGTATCTTTAGTCTCTTCGCTTTTTCTATGTTTTGCTTCTTCTGTGTTTTGCTTCTTTTGCTTTTCACTTCTTCTGTGTTTTGCTTCTTCAGTTCTAATGTCATCTTCTTCTATGCCTTGCTTCTTCTGCGCTGACGTCATCTTCTCATATGTTTTGCTTCTTATGCCTTTTTGCTTCTTCTATGCTGACGTCATCTTCTTCTATGTTTTGCTTCTTCTGATGTCATCTTCTTTTATGTTTTGCTTCTTTTTCCTTTTTGCTTCTTCTATGCTGACATCATCTTCTTCTATGTTTTGCTTCTTCTGCCTTTTTGCTTTTTCTGTGCTGACGACATCTTCTTCTATGTTTTACTTCTTTTTTTTCGTCTGTATCTATCTTCTGCTACATTTCTGACCATACAAAAGATAGAATCTATCTTTTAGATCTGCATAAAAGTTGTAGATATTGAAGTCCTCTTTCGAACCATATAAAGAACACCATAATCTGAAATCTGTAGGGAAAGTTATAGCAATTTTTCCACTTCTTCTGTCTTTTTCCATTCGTTTGCTTTTTCATTTAGCTTTCTTTGTACCTATCTTTTATTCCATTTTTGACCCTTCAAAAGATAGAATCTGTTTTTGAGGTCTGCATGAAAGTTGTATATCTTGAAGTCCTCTTTCGAACCATATAAAGAACACCTTAATCTGATATCTGTAGGGAAATTTATAGTAATTTCTCAATTCGTCTGTCTTTTTCCATTCGTCTATTTTTTCATTTGGCTTCGTCTGTACCTAACTTCCGTTCCATTTCCCTTTAGAAGATAGAATCTGTCTTTGAAGTCTTTATGAAAGTTGTATATCTTGAAGTCCTCTTTCTAACCATCTAAAGAACACCCAAATTTGATATTTTTAGTAAAAGTTATAGCAATTTTCCCCATTCGTCTGTCTTTTTCCATTCTTCTATTTTTCCTTTGACTTCATCTAATCCTATTGTCGGGTCCATTTTGACCATTCATATGATAAAATATGACCTCAAGGTCTTCTTCCAAGTTGTATATCTCAAGTTCATCTTTGAAATCATTCTAAGATGATCTTAATCCAACATCTCTAGTGAAAGTTATTCCATTTGTCTTGAGACAAGTTCAATATGACTAAGGACCAAACCTTGTTTGATTCTTTCAGCTATAGTTTTGTTACCCAACTCCTAAATGAAGTGATTCTTGAACCTTTAGATTCCTAACACTTTTCTTTTTAAGTCTCCATGAAAGGTTATAGCTTTTGGTGTTGATTTGAAAAAGATGGATTTAATCAAAGTAGGGGTATCGGTAGGAAGAGTGGGAATTGGATATTTTACTGAACATGCTTCAGTATTTTGAATAAATCTGGATTTATAGGATTCGAAATGAGATGGTTCTTATTTCAAGATAAACTAAAGGTATGGAGATACAAATGGTATGAAGAAGTTGAAATATAATTCAGTCTCTAGGACTTTTAATTTCTGGATGGAAATTGGGTATAGTATACTGTTTCAGTCTAATAACAGTCTGAAATGTTTGAGCCCTAACTTTCAGGTTTCTGAACCAAATGGATTGATTTTCGTGTCACTGGAAACTTAAGACAAGGGAGAACACTTTTCTAGAAGAAATAGTTACGTTAGAATATTCAAGGGTACTTTTGGCAAGACACTTAATTATAAAAGACATAAGGCATTACAGGAAGGACAAGGTGGACTTTTATCAATCATTAAAGGTAAAATGGGAAGAAAGAAGTGTTGCTTCCTTCCTTAAGAGGGGGAAAAAGAAAATGGGAGAGAAGGAAGTGAAATAACAAAACCAAAGAGAAGGAGAGAAAGAAGAGAAAATAAGCTAGGGTTTAACTTTTCTTGGTCTTCAAAAGAGATATTGGAGTTGTTCAAGAAAGGAAAAAGGAAGAGGAAGAGAAGAGCTTCCGTTTGAGCTAAAGATCCCTTCATTTGGTAAAGAATGAAGGGATCAAAAGAGGCAAGAAGAACAAGAGAAGAGGCTTTTTGAGCAAGTCCATAATTAAGGAAATCAAGGTGGGTACATGTTTATAATAGAGTAAATAAACTTCTAATGTTTTCTTTAAATAAAAAAAGTTTAATGTTTCCAATTGCATCATAAGTGTTGCATTTATTGCTATATGTTTGTTATATGATTTGTGTGATGATTTATGAAAAGTTATTTTTAAAATGATTCTTTGAAATGATACATGATTACGAAACCATACTTTTGGAAATAGTTTTTAAGGTATAACAAGCATATGGAAAGCAAGTTTTCAAGAGAATGTGCCATTTTGGGCATCAAACTTACAAGATTTTGAAATCTATGAATTATGTAGGTTTGTAATAGTCCCTCAAGAACCGTCACGTGCACGTTGACCCAAGTATAGGCTTCTCTCGCCTGCCCACTAGTTGCATAGAGTTCCCTCAATGACTCCCTCAAGAATTCACGACTACACAGGACCATTATATTGAAAATGTGTAGTGCGTCATGTTTTTGGACTTACCCAAACTTTTTGATATGCTTATGTGCTCATGACAAGAGTGACGCATTCATGTTTTGCAACTTGTGAATTTTGACTGAAAGCCTAAGAAACATGTGTTTTAAGAGCCATATGAAAATTTTCTATGACAAGTGAACGTTTTCAATAATTTTTGCTTATTTTTCTATTATAAAATGTTACCTACGAGCTGTCAAACTCACCCCCTCTCTGTTCCCTCTTCAAGTGATAGTTAAGAAATCAAGTGATAAAGAGCCTTAAGGGAACTTCCGCAAATTTGTTATTTGTATTTTGTAACAAGCCAATGGTATGGCTTTTGATATGAAATAAAGTTTTTCAAACTATGTTGCTTTAGAAATGAAATGATAGTTTTAAGTAGTTCGGTTATGTATGTTCATATTGACTTCTTCGTTATATGGTTAAGTTAGAGTAATAAGTTTGTTTTGATATTTGATCGTCATGGAGCACGCCACCCTTGTGGGATGATGCCTAATAAGGGTTCATGGAAATAACCCTATGGGTTTATGTTCACGCTTCATGATTTCGCAAGAGTTCGGTTTCGACAATGATGCCCAACAATGTTATTCCTGGAAAGTCCATGAAAAAAGCTTTATACCTCCTTAGATGATTAATGGAATATTATAGAGACAGATAGAGGGATTTGCATATAATTTTCATTGACTTAGAGAAGGTTTATGACAAAGTACGTAGGGAAGTCTTGTAGAGGTGTTTAAAAGCTAAAGGAGTTCCTATGACCTATATAATGGTTATTAGGAATTTGTAGAAAGGTCTTAAGACTAGAGTAAGGACGACAAACAGAGATACATAGTATTTTTCTTTCAATATCAGACTACATCAAGGATTCTTGTTGAACCCTTTCTTATTTGCATTTGTTAAAGATGAACTCACAAAGAATATCCAATGGGATGTGCTTTGGCATATGTTATTTGCTAATGAAGTTATTTTATTGAATGAAATAAAAGAGGGTGTTAATATCAAACTAAAACTTTAAAGGGATACACTCAAGTTGAAGGGCTTTAAGTTTTGAGTAAGACTAATACTGAGTGCCTAGACTATGACTTTTCAAGCCACAAGTTTTTATCTGATGTGGAGAGATTAGCTCAGAAGTTATACTACTGAAAGATTGCTTTAAGTACCTTATATTTGATTATTTTTTTATTCAAATATTTTCAATATTTTCTCTTTTCTTTCTTATTTTTCTTTCTTTTTATGGGTATATTAGAAATAATCTCTCTACTAGTTGAATGTAAAATTGTATATTACTAAATCTCTTTAGACCCTGCATTTGAGCAATATTTCTATTAGGATGTTGTTATTGTTGTATAATAAGAAAAATATATATAACCCAGTTGGTATAACTTGATATTGAATGTAATTAATTTAAAAATAATTATAATATCTTACAATACAAAACAATTTCATACACATTAATTAGAAGTTGATTCAGATACTTTGGATGAAAACATAAATTATAACTTTTAAATTTTGTGAGAGAATATACTTTTTTTTGAAGAAAATATACAATCTTATTTTAAAAATAATTTTAATTGTTACGATTATTTTATAATTTGTATATTAGGTTCAATTTTAGTTAGAATTATTAGCTTTATTATTAATTGAATATACATTAATAAATATCATATTTTATTTTATTTCAATATAATATTTTATTTTTATATTACAATTTTCTTATTCTTATAATTTCTGTTTCTTACTTACTATATATCCATTTTCTAACATTCTAATGTTGATTGAATTTTTAAACCTTAAATTTTTTCCCTTGTCAATATAAATTAAGTTTTTAAAATATTACTTTTTGACAAGATATCAAATGTGCCTAACGTTTTAAAAGTTTTTTAATTTGGTGTTTAACTTTTTAAAATTTTTACTTTAGTGCAAATCTTTAAAATGAATATAATTTAGATTTAGATATTATCTTCATCATTTTTTAACTAATATGGCGAGTTTATCAAAATATCACGTAAGTGTCTATTTGTTAGGCAAAATTGTAAACAACTAACAAAGACAATATTTTGATTTTATTTATAAATTTCAAAATATTAGTCACTAAATCAAAAATTTTAGAAATTAAACAAAAAATTTAAAATTTAAAATTTGTTATCTCATTCTTCTTTTTTTATTATTTTTGTTCCGTTCTTGTAATTCAAAGTATAGTTGACTGGTCCAAATGTGGGAATCCAACACGTGGCAAAACCCTATTTGACTGGCCACTTGGAAAAGGTTAAACCATGTGAGTGACAGCTACGTACTTTAAAAGTCCTTTCAGTACAACTCTCAATCTTCTTTGCATTCGTCCCCACACATGTTACTAAGGACCTCCTAGCTACTATAAGTGATCAGAGAAGGACCTACAAGTAAACTATGTTATTATTTAAGCCTGATTTAGTATTAGTATGAGTCGGGCCGTACGCTATAATTTATCATTTATTAATTAAAATTAAATTCTACCATCTAATTCTAATTTTTATTTGATAAATAGATTATTTAAAATATATAATTGATGCATATTTGAAAGGCAAGATTTTACTATTATATAAAAAAAGGATGACCACTAACAAGTGTGCTTTGATCAAATAACGATGGGCCAATTAGCTTCTACCTAACGGTGGATTTATGATTCTGGTCGGTTTTGCCAATTAATTATTTGTATTTAAATGGACAACACACAGTATCTGACGGGAGAACAACAACAGATACGCAGTCAAGTAAAGGCAACTGACTAGTTGACAGTATCTTCACTTGTTTGCATGTGTAAAGCTGGAATCCTTCGCGCATATTGGTTTTGGTGTGGGTACGTATGTAATAAAGAGATATGCTTTAGTTGGCAACTTCTGCGAATGGTAGCGAAGGCATTTACTTGTTCAACAGATTAACAGGTGACTTTGGTGATATCTTTACTCTAATCAACTAAGACTGGTAATAAAAGCTTCAATGGATAGGACTTCACAAGTTTGAAAGTTGCAACTAAAAAGGTATAAAAGGAGAAAGAACTGTGAAAATATTTGTTATTGTTTGGATGAACAATGTAAGTATTAATTTAATGATGTGATGCAGTATTGCTATTTATTAGGTTCTGAACTCAAACCATCTTAGACGGAAGCATCAGACACACTGTTATGATCTCTATATCACAACAAGTCCATTTCTGCTTTCTGCTCCAACAAAAGAACAATTTTTTTCTTTTTTTTCCTTATTATACAAAGTTTCAATTTTGATGAATGATAAATACATGGCTCAACAGCTTCTAACTATCTCAGGAAGTTAAGAGCTCTTGAGTCTTGCCTGAGGAGTCCATGTGGTTCCTTGCAGCAGACAAAACATAACCCACTACTTGAACCAGACATTAATGTTTCATTATTGTGAATTCTCTAGCCACAACCACCACCCATATTCAAAGAGAAACCATTTCATCACAAGATAATAGAGGTATTTGCAAACAGCTTATATGAGCTGTTCTTTACCTTATTGATTAAAAGTTAGATTTTTGTCTATTTTAAAAATTATTGATGTGCTTGATGAACGACTTATTGGTTAGCTTATTTAACTTCAATAAACTAATTTTTAAAAAGTTACATAAGAGGAGCTCTTGAAGTTGTTGTTTGCCTAATGTCATTATTGCCATCCATTTTACTCTCTACTTTTGCTCTGTGTGCTTTCAAAGTTGATTTTTTTGTTGTATAATTATGTTTTGAAGTTTGGAAAAATATAATAAAGGGTTTAATTAAATTTTTTAATCTTTATTTAATTTTATAATATTAGTTTACATTAAAAATACTATAATATTAAGTTTTTAAATATAAAGAGTCACATCAAATTAATATTTTTAGTATATAAATACTATATATCATATCTGTGTTATATTATAATTATAGATTTTTTAATTTATTAATAAATATTATATGAAAAATATTAATATGATATAATTCGCTGCATTATTCATATTAATAGATAATTTAATGTATTATTATTATTATTCTTATTATCATTATCATTATCATCATCATCATCATTATCATTATCATCATTATTAAAGTTGTAAACTTAATTTTGGTAAAATTAAATATCTAAATCTAAATTTCTATAAGAATATCCAACAAAATATTAAGAAATATAATATTCATGCCTTTATATATATATATATATATATATATTTAAATCATATCCTCATAAGTTATTTTATACATATTAAATAGCTAATTTTTACTAAATATTTTTAATAAACAGCTGATGTTATTCGCTGGTCAAATCAGCTGATATAATCAACTATCAACTAACAATTAATGCAGTCTGTTGTTTGTCAATCAAGGTCAGTGCCTCTCTTCTAACATCAGAACTAATATACAAACAATCAGATGATAATTTGTTAATCATCGTGTTATAAGTAAATTAGTTAATAGTTCAAAGTTCAAACCAAACATAAAGCTCGACCTCAATACATAATGAGATTTTTAATGCAAAGCAAAGAGAATTTCTAATATTTGAAGAGTTAATCGTGAAACCTAATTAGGCAATATTATAATCTCTAATCTCTGTGTATTTACAGTGAAGCTCACGTGATTCTTCTGATAGGTCAGTATCGCCAGCTCATTCACTGCTTATTTAACTCATAGAGAGGTCAAAGCTTAGGTGAAGTAAAGCAATGCATGCTATGCTACTGCTCCTGGACTCTGTCACTTTCCCTCTCTTTTTTCCCCTCTGGAAACTTAGCTACAAACACTTGAAAAGCATTTGAAACACCCGATGCCCTCTCTTCTCTGTCCCTTAATTAAACACTCTATCTCTCTGTCAGCATTGGACACTTGTTACAAACACCCTTTCAATTTTGATCATTTATTCGTTGTCCTCACTATAAATGAAATGATGCTCATCTTTCTTTCCATTGGCCCCCACTTGCATTGCAATTGCATGCACTTCTTTTTAGACAATATCTTCTTCTTTTTTGACCATTTGTCCATGCATGCATTGACCATCATCAGTTCTGTTCATCACTGGCATATGTACTACTTCCTAGTGAAAGTGCATTTAATTTAACTCTGATAGATGATAATTCCTCCATCTCCACATATCCCTTATTATAATATATATATATATATATATATGTGTGTGTGTATTATCATCTATCTGAGTTAAGTATATATATATGTATATATAATTCATTTCGCAAAGAGCCGTTGGACTGGTTTGTCATCTTATTACATAGTATCTTCTGAAAGATTACAGTTTTTGACCATTATCCTGGAAAGAGCGCAATGGCATTTTTCACAATATTAAAATGTCTGAAAAGTTGAAAGAACCTTCGTAGAATGCTAAACCTTCCCTCGATTTCCGAAAACTTGGTAAATGGAGGGGATTGGGTCCTTTCAAAAAGGTCATTTTCCTGATCATTTTGTTTCAGGCTAACCGAGAAGAGAAGAAAAACAAGAGTTCTTGATAAACAGTGAAAATTTATAGTATAGTACTGTAGCTTGGAAACTGATCATGATTGAATGCCAATTAGCAAGTGATGACAAAACATCACATCACGAGCATACCTCGCATGAACTCAAATGGAAAACTAGTAGAGGTTTCTACTAGTTAATAGGTCCGAAGCACACCTTCTCCCCTCTTCTTTCTTGGCGAGAATCTTCTTTCCAATATTAAGACGTTCAATGCTGTCTAATGCCTAAAACAACCATTAGATAACATTGGACAATTTCTAAAATGCTTAAAACGACATTATTTTAAGTATTGAATAGAATCGATCAAAGTAATATTGGACCTTCTTTCCTTTTTCCTTTGATATAAATACAAACACTACGTGGTAAGTTGTGACAGGGCATGGGGGTCCCTTATTAAATTAGGGGCTTCTTTTTTGGTTCTTTTCTTTCTTTCAATGTGTGCTGTTTTGATGGCATGTTTAGAGATGTATAACTCCGAGCACAAAGCTGGTCAATATTGTCCTCCAATGAGCCCTAGGATTTCCTTTTCTAATGATTTTGTCGAGTCGCAGCAGATGATCAAGCATGAAAGGAGCTCAAGAGAAGCCCCAGTTTCCACAGATTTTGAATTCTCAGTCACAAACCACTCTATGATGAGCGCCGACGAGCTTTTCTCTAAGGGTAGGCTTTTGCCATTCAAAGACAACGGAAGCAGCCATATGCAAAGGACCATAAGAGACGAGCTTCTGGTCGAGGATGACCACAAACAGGTACTTTCACTTAAGCCACCAAAAGGTTCTACCAGGTGGAAAGGATTTTTGGGTCTAAAGAGAAGCCACATTGGATCGAAGAAAGTTGATAATAAGAACGAAGGCTCTGGGAAGAAAGTTGGTGAAAGTAGAATGTCCGGTTTTGTTCGTGATAAGGTAAACATTATCAAGTCTTCAAAGATTGAAAATCCGAATGAACCCTAGTTTGTTGTTCTTTAAACTAATAAAGATGAAATCTTTGGCATTGTTATGAGTCAGTCTGATCTGTTTTTCTCTTCTTCGGTTGCAGGAACTTTTAAACGAAGGAGGGTCAAGTTGCCAAGATGTGGATATAGGCATATAGCTACGCTACTATTTGGTAGAGATTTGGTGCAATTCTTTTTGGAAACAGAAAAAGGTAGTCTTTTCCTTATACATTTTAGCAAGCAGTGGTTGGATAAACTTTTAGCTAGAGCAGAACTTGAGGAATTAGTTGGTGGGTTTAAACTTCGATTGTGATTGACCCTTCTTTTGGTCGTTTTGGGGTTCTCCTGTCCTTTATTAGTTCTTTGGATCTCTTCCTAGAACATGGTATTTTGACTGTTTAAACTTTGTACATCGCCCAGTTGAGCACTGATCTAAATCGTTTCAACCTTTGAAAAGTGGTTAATCATGGTCTTTTTTGTCTATTTTTCATGTGGATCTTTATGTTCAGTAGGTACATCTAAAAACTAGGGATTTAATATGGCATTTTGTAAACTAGTATTAATGCATACAAGAGGACTATACGAGTAGCTCTACAAGAAAGATAACATGCGGCAGCGGATTGAAGATGTCTAAGATTATATACTGCAATTTACTACATTCAGTTACGACTTTTACAAAATATACACAAATTTTCTAAGTTAACGAAAATAATATTCCATTTTATAATACTTCTGAATGTATATCTTGTGGATTTAAACTGTAACAAACAAAGAGATAATTGTAGGTTTCGTCGATTATAGGATAGAATTCTTCCTCGACGACGAGGGCAGTTCTAGTCTTCTAGCCAAGTTCATTAGTATTATGACAAGTACTGGGTTGACAAGCTGGCGATACGTTTTAGACAAACAGGAAACATGTCTTAGTTCTAACTTCTAACAACAACAAAAGTTTGTTCTTCAGAAGTTAAAACGACAAGTGACAAATGTTTGAACCTCCAAGCCGCAATTTACTTGAGACGCATCGTACGTTTATCACCTGATCTCATTGGTTACCCAAAACCAACCACTCGTAAACTATAGAAATATCTAAGCTCCTGAAAACTAAAACGTTAGAATCAAACGAATAATCCAAAAGAAGAAAGCTTTGCGTTACGAATCTACAAAGGAAATGAAGTCAGCTAGTGAGAAAAACTATACCAAATGAGATACATACACAAGGAAAGTGTTTCAATACAAAATGAGATACATACACAAGGAAAGTGTTTCAAGTCCTACAAGGTATATGCCGAATTGCAGCATCAAGAGTATTAAATGATTTTAATACATTATTTATGTGTTTAAACTATAATAGTTAAACAACATTTATATATATCATCTCTATAGATTTAATTCATAGAATTAAGGTTTATTTTTTTCATATGCAGTAAGAGTTGTTTGTAGATAATCATGTTTTCAATAATTGAAAACAAGAACTTATGCTCTCTCTATGAGCAATGTCTCGTATACTCCCATTAAAAACTGCGACTACATAAATGTTAGAATCAAGGAACAGTATGTAATTTGTTTGCTTAGTTCGGTCTAGGGGATTCTTAGACGAGCCCTTTTTACTTTCTACTTAACCAACTAAATTGTGAAAGCTTATCCAATTAGGCTCAGAGTTTACGAGTGGCAGTAGCCTGGGATGGGCCTAGTAACTCAAACCGCGATCAAGTTAGTACAAGTCTGAAAAGCCTAATTTATGAAAATAGTCTGGTAAAAATGAGCATAGTTTTGGACACGGGTATTTTAGAGTTCATGTTGCTAGGTGTTTAGATAAAAAAAATTTAAATTATAGTGTTGGAACCAATGTTATGAATACCGTACCGGGGTTGGTATCGGATTGAGCTCTGGAACGGAACTGTACCGGTATCGGTCGGTACCGGGTACCGTTTTGGGATATTTTTAAATTTATAAAATAGTCCTTAAATTTTTTAAAAATTACAAAATAGTACATATTGATATATTATACAGCTGTACTGTATACTTTACTAGTTTACTGTTTACATCAACCATGCTTTCAAAAATCTTAAT
>JAOTIZ010000201.1:26533863-26544892 GCA_027123425.1 Erythroxylum panamense | reverse complement strand
TTTAAATAGTGTGCGCTCGCCACGAATGTGGAGTTTCAGCTAAGGACCCTGAAAGGTTATAAGCATAAGGTTCATGTTGTTGCTATTTTAATGCCGAAGCTAGTTTCCATCGTGGTGAGGAATCCCTCCCTCGTGGGTTGCGCGTCCATATGTCATGTGGGACGTCGGACCCGTGATCCATCGGGGAGGGGTGCCAACATTAGAACCCTAGATTTCTATAACTGAGAAGTAGCAATGAGAGATTAGAAAAAATGCATTTCATACTTATGCATAATGTTAGCATACACACACTTGAACTTGAATTTTGCACACATTACAATGAATTGTTCTTAAACTCATTTGACATTTTTCCAGGTATACTTGATTATTATAATCATTTTTTAATGTGATTATAGATTATGTGTCCTAAAAATTGAGGTGGTGTGTATAAGTAGTGATTTAGAATTTTTGGTGAAATTTGAGAATTTTCTAAGATTAAGGGTATTTTTTACTACAAAAAATACCAAGTGACGAGACAATTGATAAATAGCAGCAAAAATAAGTGTTAAATGGCCGTAGAAATTTTGATGAATGACATTAGGATCTAATGACATATGTAATTGAAAATTGGGAGTCAATTAATTTAGAAATTGGAGACAAAGGGACTCGTTATTAATGAGGACCCATTAAAAACCACAAGGCTAATATTCATTTGCCATGCCACACGCCTCACTCTCATAACTTACCTTTGCAAGACTAATATTCATTTGTTTCTCACCTTTGTTTAAATTCTCTGTTTTCTTCTCTTCTTCATTTCGTTCTTCATTCTTCTTCTCCATCTCATGACATTTTCTCACCCACCTGATCACGTCAATTTTGATCAATTCCTTCACTTGGTTTCTTTAAGAATATGTTATCTCCTTCATCATGTCATAAGAAAAACCCGATCTCTCCCTCATAAATAATGATGATCGTGTGGTGTTGAGAAGCTAGGGTTAATGTTAATTTGAAGATCTTGAAGCTTAAGCAAGTAAGTAGTATGTTATTCTTCTTGATATGTTGAGTGAAACATGCATGATGATAGTTAGATGTTGAAAGATCTAAAATGGTGATGAAAACATGTTAAAGCATGGATGAGAAAAATGAGCTTATAGATGTCTTATTTTTGTGTATGCTGTGAGTGATAATTTATAAATTGTTAGAGAGATGATTTTTAGCTACAATGATCATTTTAAATGTTGTAGAATGAATGCAGAAATTTATAAAGGGATGATATATGTTCATGTTCTATTTTGAGGTGTGATCATATGGATTATTGGTAACTGTTATAAAGATGAACTAGAATGAGTTTAAAGCCAAAGAAATTGTTAGTGTATTGCAATGAGATGAGAAGAAGTAGGATGATAGTTTTGAGACAAAGTAAAGTTGAAAATGAAGTTAAATGTGTGCTGGAATATGTTAGATGGAGTGTTTTCACTAAACATACATCTGTATTTTGGCCATATCTTGATCTTTAGATATCCAAATGGGATTATTTTAATTTTATATTAAACTAGAGACATATGGATATATTTTTTATGAATGAATCAATTTTGAATTATATCTTTAAGGGTTTAAAATTTTGGCTTGAAGTTAAGTACAGTGTGCTATCATGGTGTGAGAACATTCTGAAGTATTTTATGTATAACTTGTATAATAATGAACCAAATTGTGTGACTTTAGTGTCGTTAGAAACTTATGACATATGGGAACATTATTTTAGAAGAATGTATTGCCTAAATACTTCATTTTTCTTGTCAAAATGGCCATGAAAAATTGACCAGAAAATATGTTTTGGAAAAAAAGATAGAATGATGCTTGAATAAAGGATAATCAGGTAGTGCACAATCGTGCTCAAGAATGATTGAGAAAGAGAGAAACATCAGGAAGTAGCATGATCGTGCATAAGCACAATCATGATAGAGAGGAAATATCATGAGATTGCACGATCGTGACAAAGAAGGTGCGCTGTTGTTTGACAGCTTTCAACACCCTTCACTCTTTTGACCATAACTCCTTCTCCAGACCTCCGATTAACTTGAAATTTGAAGAACAAGCTCCTAACACATTGTCCTTCCTCTCCACCAAATTTCGTTTTCATCTAAATTCACTATGAAAGTATTGATAAATGGTTGATTGATGAACTTAGTTAGATCAAGTTTCAGAAGATATGATATATGAATGTATCTCAATTTGAAAGTTATGATTTGTTAACGATATAAAGGTGATCTTAGAGATGCTAATATATTGTAAGGAGATGAGTAATGTGTGTCAAGTAAGAATGAAGGAGAGTTTGGATATTTATGATCGTAAAATGTTAGAATAACAATGGTGAATGATTGGCTGATGATATTATAATAGTCAAGTGTATTGAGCTATGAACCATAGTGTATGATTGAGTGATGGACTTAGAATAATCAAGTGTGCTTGAGGTGTAAACCTAAGAATAAGCTAGACACACACAAATTGATCAAGAGATGTGATTCAGGAAACATACCTGAAATAGTCAAATTGAGCATGCATTATACATTACAACTATACATATGTGTACAATTGAATGTTTATGTGATTGTGCCATTAATAATGTGTGTACAATATGTGTATTGCATAATGTTGATATACAGGATAGAACATCCGCATGTAGACGTTTTTAGATCAAGGAAGCAAATGCTAATATGGAGTGTACTGTAAGTCGACCTAAATGGTCTCACTTTTATTGTTTGCTCTGTTTTAAATTTTTGTATTGAATTACTACTGAATTTAAATGTGATTAAGACAATTCCAGATATTAATTTTCTGAGGAGTTTGATAAATGTGAGAACGTAGGAAGTGCTTCATTGAATGTGAATGTGAATGTGAATGAAATAAATGAATCTCAATATTTTTGTTGAATATCGGACATCGATCTAATGAAAAATGTGAATGTGAATGAAATAAATGATTCTCAACATTGTTGTTGAATATCGGACATCGATCTAATGAAAAATGTGAATGTAAATGTGAAATTAAACATAAACAATTGATTGAATATATGTGAATATGATGCATTTCATTACATGAATGCATGATAACATAACGGTAGTTGTGACCTGAGTGACTAGTCTGAAAGAGCTTAAAGCTTGGAATATACACAAGAGCCACAGGCTTAGTTGTTAATGTACCCGGTATCTATAAAGGGATATGGGACAATATCTTAAACAAGCTCAGTATCCACAAGGGATATGGGCCAGTAAAAAGGCACTAGATTAGAACAATAACAATTGAAAGTGAGTCTCATAAGCATTGCATATATAATTGATATGTATATTTTAAATGACCGAAATGAACTGTTTGACTGCTCTGAATGTGAAATGTGGAATAAGTGATCAAAGTGTTATGTGATGCTATATGATTATTGGTGAAATGATGTGTATTATATGATGACATGAAGTGTATGTGAAATTCATGTATAAACTGTTGTGTCATATGACATGAGTGAGCCATCGAGGATGGTTCACTCACTGAGTTCGCAAAACTCACCCCAAAATTGCAATATTATTTTTCAGGCTCAAAGGAGTTACTCGGTTAGACCAACTGGAATCTAGCCACTGTATACGGATAAGAGTTAGCGGTCGGGATCAGTTATACCTATATATATCTACAGTCTTTCTTTGTATTTTAAAACTTGTATTCCGTAATTATTGTACAACATTTATGCTAATTGAAAAGTGTATTGACTAGAAATGTTTTGTATTAGGCCCAGATGATTACTGGAATATATGATGATGTGTTAACTGTTTGTAACATTTGCGACTGAAATTATTTTTGAATAAAATGGGTTGAAAAAGGTTTACTGATCTTCTAAATATGTGTGTGATGCGTGACAAAATTACAATGAGTATGATTGTTTGACTGTTCTAGCATGCCACCCTCATAGAGTGTTCTCGAATACCGTCGATATGTTCGGAAATATGCCTTATGAGAGTGGGATGCTACAGAGTTGGTATCAGAGCCTAGATTTAGTATCTTACATAGGCATTTTTTGAAATATGTGTCAAGGTACATGCATTTTAGACATGTATTAGCATGCAATGGCAACCGATCCCCAATCTGAGTCGCATTTATAGGAGTCATACGCATGAGCGTTCATTAAGAGTTTAAGCTATTAGAAGCAACGAGAAGGATGACGATCTGTCAGAATGTGAGAAAATGAAGGTTTATAGATATTTAGAAATGAGAAATAGTATAGGTTTCTGTATGATAGATAAAGATTCACTACATTTGTATATGTGGTTGTATCATTGAACATGATATCAATATTGTACTATGATGGTATACCATTGAATGTGATATAGATGTGAATATATTGTTGTGGATTGATTGAGGAAAATAGAGATATGGTAGAAATGACAAGATTTAAAGTGTATTAACAAATGAAAACCAAATTTTCTATGATCTTGAGAGGCTAAAATTGGGCTTGGAATGGTTGTTTGATTATCGTGATAAGATTTTATGATTCAATGTAAGAATATGTATGTGGAATTGAGATAAGAATTTCATAATGATTAGGCCTCTATAATTTTGAATTGATTAAGGATATACATATATATTTAAGATGAATAAATGATAATTGGAAGATGAGATCAATGATAGCAATATATGTAGGAGTTCTCAAGGTTAAGTTGATTTGTTATTGTGAGTACATATCTGATAATGAGTTCACTATGACAAGTCAGAATATTGAGCACATATGTATTATATGTGTGGAGATGAAACAGGAAGTGATCCATGGCTTATTGAATACTCTTTAGTCATAGTTCCCATATTTAAAATTCTAAGATGACTCAGAGTAGCGCATAAAAATGTTTAAAATGATCATTTGGATAGATTAAGAGTGTAAATGATGCTGCTATATGTGATAAGTTCGAGGAAATAGAAGCAGGGCATGATCGTGGCATAGTCCCCACGATCATGGCCAAGATTAATTAGTTCTGTCATGATCGTGGCAGAGTCCTCATGATCGTGGGCAGACATAAAGGGAGAAATGTTGTCGGGAATCAATTGAGATTCAGGTATCTTTGGCATAAGGTATTAATTGGTGACTTGTCAAAAATGCATCTCTAGATAAGATGTAATGATCTAGATGGAACATGCGAGGTATTAGAGTAAAGGAATCTGCGTACTACTCCACTAAACTTTATTATAAAGAATATTTTGATCATGTAAGATATGATAGAAATTAATCCTATTAAGATATTATGAATAGTTGAAAATTGATCTTATTAAAGTATTAAGAAGGGATGAAAAACCATGATGAATTTAGTTTACTGATAAAGAGTATGTAAAGAGTACAGATGATTGGGAAGAGAGATCTTCTATTGATGGAAATTTTCGTTGAATTATATCATATAAGTTGAATGTTACATTTTTAGGAATGAATGGCTATTGAATAAAACATAAGTGAATATTGGAGTCTCATTTTTAACTGAGACTCAAGCATAAGACGTAGAATATGCTACTGAGAGTATATGCATTTTGTTTGATGTAAAGTATCCAACTACATGATTGGATTCTCGAATTTGAGGTGACACTCTTGCTAATGTAAGGAGAGCTTAGGTCCACACTATATTCTATGCAAATATGTTCGGGAGATACAAATTAGATTTGATGAATGTGTTGCTAGCTCAAGAAGTTAAGATTGTAAATAAATTAAAATGTGTGGAGAAATTAGTATGAATGAATAGACATTAGAATAAGTCAATGAGAAATTAGAGGAAATCGAATGAATGGAGAAAATCATTCAAGAAAGGAAGTCAATTTGGAGACTGAGAAAACATGAGAGATCATTACCCCAATTAAGGAATTAGTTACTTAAGGATTTCGAGGACCATATATAGGTGCATTGAGCCTTGGTGATATCTAATTGGGTTGAAAAATGTCCTCGTTGGTATTCATGATATAATGAAATGAGTGTTCCAACCTTGCTTGGATCAATTAATGATGGTGACCATAAGATGATAATTGAGTATATTCGAAAAGGTGAAAGGAATATTTTTAATACTTGAGGTAAATCTTACATATCATGAAGGAGAAACAATTATATGCCAAATTCAATAAGAGTGAATTTCAGCTTTATCAAGTAATATGTTGGGTCATAAAATAGCTAGAGAGGGTATTTAGGTAGACTCAAAAGGGAAAGTAGAGGTATTGATAAAATGAGAAACTCCAAGGAATATATAAGAGATCCAGAGTTTTCTAGAATTAATTAGATATTGGATGCTACTAGAAGTTGTTGAGGGGCTTTTACTGATCTTAGCCCTTTGATAAAACTTTTAAGGAAGAATGTGTCATTTAGATTGACTGATACATGTAAAAAGAGTTTTGAGGAATTAAAACACCGACTAATTACAACACCAGTGTTCGCTATTTCATCTGGATCTAGAAGTTATGTAGTAATATAGTGATGTTTTACATTAAGAAATTAAGATGTATTCCAATTTAGCAGAGAAAAGTGATTACTTATACATCGAGACAGTTAAGGTCTCATAAGTTATCGATTTAGTATATGATTTGAAACTTGTTGCAATAGTAATTGCTTTGAAATTTTGGAGACAATATGTAGGGTGAAACATTTGGGAATTATTCAGATTATAAAAGTTTAAGGAAAATTATTGATTTAGAAAGAATTGAATATGAGACAGAGACAATGGATAGAGTTTCTTAAAGATTATGATTGTACAATTAAGTATTATCCAGTAAAGCTAGTGATGTATCTTATGCATTGAGCAAAAAATCCAATAACAAAGTAGCACAAATTCAGATATCGAGGTTACCTAATCTAGTTTAATTAAGAGGATTAAATGTTAAGTTGAATTTGGGATAAAATGATGTATTATTAGTTATATTGAATTTAAGACTAGCTTTGCATGAAAAGATTAGCAAAGCCTAAATTGAGGATTCAGAATTTATGAATCTTACTGAGAAATTGAAAATGAATATGAACTTTGAGTTTGAATTGGAAAATGATACTTTGTGATTGAAATAAGAAGTATGTGTACTCGATAAAAATGATTGAGCAAAGAAATTATTAGAGAAAGTACTAATAGTAACCTATGCTATATATCCTAGTGGGAATACGCTAAAACAACATTTACCAGCTAAGGATAAAGAAGTAAGTGGATGAAGGTATGACTAAATATTTGATTTCCAACAGTCTTAACTGTTGGATATATGTTTAAAGTGTATATTTTGGAGTTCATAGGAATATAAGGTCAATGTATAGTTTTAATAGATTTTAAGCATAACAACCATTATCACAGTGATATCGTTATAATACCGTATAAGGTGTTATATGACAAAAAGAGCCGGTTGCCTTTATATTGGGATGAATAAGGCCTAAAATAGTTGAATGCTAGAATTAATTGAAGACGTTGTTGATAAGTGAAATTGATCTGTATTAGAAATTAAGTGACTCAAGAAAGATGAATGAATTAGGTGGATCAACACCGAAGATATAAAATATAGTGACATAGACATAAGAGTTACGTGTATTAACACATAAGAGTTAAGTGTATTAACACTAAAGAGATGTGAATTATTAAGAGAAAGATGAAATATTTCTGAAAGTACCACTTTGGCAACATGTGCTCAGGTTAGGAAAATGATAAACTAAGCTTGAATTGTATTGGTCCATATGAAGTTATTGAGAGCATAGGACCATTAACTTAAGTTAATCCTACCAACAAAGATATATCATATTCACACTGTGTTACACGGGAGTATGTTAAGAAATATCAATATAATCTAACATAGATGTATCAACAGGAAGTGAAGCTTGTTTATATATATATATATATTTATGAACTAGTTAAGATAGTGTGGTATCTGAATAAGTACTTGAAAGACCAAGTGATTCCATTGACTATAGATAATTGTAAGAAATTATTCAAGTGATGATGTTAAACAAGAAATGGAGTATACGAGGAAACAATACCCCTGCCTTTTTGATCAATCAGATAAGAATTTCAATGACAAAATTTATTAAGGAGAAAATTGTACCATCCCGGTTCCATACTAAGGATTAGAACCCTAGATTTCTGTAATTGAAAAATAACAACAAGAGATTAGAAAAAATGCATTTCATACTCATGCATAATCTTAGTATGCACACACATGAACTTAAATTTTGCACACATTACGATGATTTGTCCATGCACTCATTTGAAATTTTTCAGGGATAAATGATTGTTTTAATATGATTATAAAGTGAATTATGGATTATGTGTCTTAAAATTTGAGTTGGTATGAATAAGTAGTGATTTTAGAATTTTTGGTGAATTTTGAGAATTTTATGGAATTAAGGGTATTTTTGGACTAAGAAAAATGTCAAGTGGTGAGATAATTGATGAATAGTAGAAGAGATAAGTGTCAAATGGCTGTAAAAATTTTGATGAATGACATTAAGATTTAATGATATATGTAATTAAAAATTGGGAGTTAATTGGAATAGAAATTGGAGAAAAATGGATTGGTTATTAATGAGGACCCGTTAAAAATCACAACGTGGTGACATGTGGCAAGTGACAAGTGTCACTTGCCATGCCACACACCTCACTCTTGTAACTTACCCTTGCAAGACTAATATTCATTTGTTTCTCACCTTTGGATAAATGCTCTCTTTTCTTCTCTTCTTCAATTCGTTCTTCATTCTTCTTCTCTGTCTCACGACATTTTCTTATCCACCTCATCACGTTGATTTTGTTCAATTTCGTCACCTTGTTTCTTCAAGAATATGTTATCTCCTTCATCAGGTCATAAGAAAAACCTAATCTCTCCCTTATAAATGATGATGATCGTGTGGTGTTGAGAAGCTATGGTTAAGAGTAATTTGAAGATCTTGAAGCTTAAATAAGTAAGTAGTATGTTATTCTTCTTGATATGTTGAGTGAAACATGCATGATGATAGTTAGATGTTGAAAGATCTTGAAATGGAGATGAAAACATGTTGAAGCATGGATGAGAAAAATGAGCTTATAGATGTCTTGTTTTTGTGTATGTTGTGAGTGATAATTTATAAATTGTTAGAGAGATGATTTTTAGCTAGAATGATCATTTTAAATGTTGTAAAATGAATGCATAAATTTATAAAAGGATGATATATGTTTATGTTCTGTTTTGAGGTGTGATCATATGGAGTATTTGTAGCTGTTATAAAGATGAACTAGAATTAGTTTAAAACCAAAGAAAAGGCTAGTGTATTGTCTTGAAATGAGAAGAAGTAGGATGATAGTTATGAGACAAAGTAAAGTTGAAAAATGAAGTTAAATGTGTGTTGGAATATGTTAGATGGAATATGCATCTATATTTTGGTCATATCTTGATATTTATATATCCAAAATGGGATGATTTTAATTTCATATTAAACTAGAGACATATAAATATATTTTTCATAAAGGAATCAAATTTGAATTACGCCTTTAATGGTTTAAAATTTTGGCTTGAAGTTGAGTACAACATACTGTTATGGTGTGAGAATATTCTGAAGTATTTTATATATAACTTGCATAATAATGAACCAAATTGTGTGAACTTGGTGTCATTAGAAACTTAAGACATATGGGAACATTTTTTTAGAAGAATGTATTGCCTAAATACTTCATTTTCCTTGTCAAAATGGCCATGAAAATTTGACCAAAATTTTGTTTTGAAAAAAAAGCTGGAATGATGCTTGAATAAGGGATCATCAGGTAGTGCACGATCGTGCACAAGCACAATCAAGACAAAGAGGAACATCAGGAGGTAGCATGATCATGGACAAGCATGATCATGCATAAGCACGATCGTGACAGAGATGAAACATCATGAGGTTGCACGATCGTGACAGAGAAGGTGCACTGATGTTTGATAACTTTCAACACCCTTCACTCTTTTGACCATAACTCATTCTCCGAGCCTTCGATTAACTTAAAATTTGAAGCACAAGCTCCTCACACATTGTCCTTCCTCTCCACCAAATTTCGTTTTCATCTGAATTCATTAGGAAATTATTGATAACGGGATTGATGAACTTAGGAAGATCAAGTTTCACAAGATATGATATATGAATGTATCTCAATTTGGAAGTTATGAGTCGTTAATGATATAAAAATGTTCTTAGAAATGCTAATATGATTGTAAGGAGATAAGTAATGTGTATCAAGTAAGAATGAAGGAGAGTATGAATATTTTGTGATCATAAAATGTTAGAATAACATTGGTGAATGATTGACTGATGATATTATAATAATCAAATGTATTGAGCTATGAATCTTACTGTATGATTGATTGATGAACTCAAAATAACTAAGTGTTCTTGAGGCTAAACCTAAGAATAAGCTGGACACATACAAATGATAAGGTTTGAAGTAATTAAAGAAACATAATCGGAATGGTCAAATTGAGCATAAATGTTTATGCGATTGTGCAATTAATAATGTGTATGCAATATGTGTATTGCATAATATTGATATACAGGATAGAACATCCACATCCAGATGTTTCCAGATCAAGGAAGCAAATGTTAATAGGGAGCGTACTGTGAATCGACCTAGATGGTCTCACTTTCATTGTTTGCTCTGGTTTAAATTTTTGTATTGAATTACTACTGAATGTAAATGTGATTGAGACAATTCTAGACATTAATAATCCTAGGAGTTTGAAAAATGTGAGGACGTAGGAAATGCTTCATTGAATATGAATGTGAATGTGAATGAAATAAGTGATTCTCAACATTTTTGTTGAATGCCAGACATCAATCCGATGAAAAATGTGAATATGAATGTGAAATTGAATGCAAGCTATTGATTGAATATATGTGAATATGATGCATTTCATTACATGAATACATGATAACATAAAGGTAGTTGTGACCAGAGTGACCAATCTAAAAGAGCTTAAAGCTCGGAATATACACAAGATGATTGGACCAAATTTATACTATAAATTGGGCCTAATTTCTTAAGTGATTATGCACTTGTTGACTCCTAATTCATGA
>JAOTIZ010000201.1:26502534-26528980 GCA_027123425.1 Erythroxylum panamense | reverse complement strand
AGATGTTCTCGCGTAGTGCACCCTTATTGTGGGTTATGCGTCGGAGCGTACCTACGGGTATCCCGATTCATACCCTATGGTGAGGGGGCGCTACATATATGATGATGTGTTAACTGTTTGTAACATTTGTGACTGAAATTAGTTTTGAATAAAATGGACTGAAAAAGATTTATTGGTCTTCTAAATATACATGTGATGCATGAAAAAATTGCAATTAGCATGATTGTTTGACTGTTCTAGTATGCTACCCTCATAGAGTATGTTCTGGACTACCGTTGGTATGTTCAAGAATATGCCCTATAATAGTGGGGTGCTACAATTTGAATCATATGAGTCTAAAAGACAAAATTAAAGCAAAGTGGTTTGACATACTCAAAGTGTGCTTAGTAGCACAACACTTTTAACAAGAATATCTTGTTGATTACAAGAAACTATTCACACTAATTACGTAGAACAATTAAATTTGTAGTTATGTTGGAAACATGTAATTCATGGTATATGTATTTGTTTATCAATAACTTAGTTATATTAAAGATGGACAGGAAAGAAAATTACATGCATTAAAGAAGACTTTATATGAATAATAATTTTTTCCATCACAAAATTAACAAAACTATTCACATTTAATATTATTCCAATGTGCAGTCACATTTGAACATTTCAAATTTAACAAAACTTAATGAATTTAAACATGAAAATATTCTAAAAAATCATATCAATATCATTCATGAATTTCTTCGAACACCTAATGTGCAGCCACATATCAACCTAAATTAACAAAAACACTTCATTATTTTCCTTTTCTTCAACTATAATAACATATATCCACTACATTTCAATCATTATCATTAGCAAATAACGGAAAGAATTCAACAGTCCAAATAAAAAAATACCCATGGTTATCGACATATACATTCGATGTTTATGATGAGATGAAAATACAAAAGCAACACCACTCACTAGTTGGAGACAAAGCACAGGGAGACGACGGTGACAGAGAGAGGAGAAGAAAGTGCAAAAACAGACGATGGGGTGTGAAAGAGTTTCAACAATGGAGCATCTATGGTGAGGAATGGATGAAGAAAAGAGGGAAAAAGTGAGGTGTTTCACTCGTCTGTGTTTAAACAAACAGGGGCGACATTGTTTGTAGTCAAATAAACATTGTCTTCTGATCTTTTTTTAATCATCTGTTACATTTGGTGACGAAGATAAAATTAGTTGCCAAATCCCATATTTACCTACCAAATTAAATAAACGTCGCTAATTCTGCAACATTTTGCTACCAAACTAGATAAATGTCACCAATACTAAACCTTTTTCATAAAATTTTTTATTTTGCTACAATGATTAATATGAAGTACTCATATTACAATCAAAATTATTCACTAATATTTGTTTTACAGTTATATATGCAACCAACATCATTAACATCATGTTTGGAAATTATTAATATTTAATGTTAAATACCATTTACAAAAGAATAATGGAAAATATTACCCCTAGCTTTTTTTTCCTTATAAGTTAACTTAATACTATTTTCAAATAATATTTTATTTTGTAAAATGACTAACAAGAAGTGAACATCCGTACACTTAATGTAATATTTAGCAAATTATTTGCAATAAACTTATAATATTATTATAAATCTATGTAATTTACTTGTAATATTTTCAAACAATATTGTTGCGGTCATTAAGGTATTCTAGTAATATTTTTTTCTCTATGTGTAATAATAATTATGCTACGCAAAGGTAACAACGAATATGGCAACATCTTTAATTTGGCAATGATTTTTTTATTTCTAACAACATTATACTATATTTCTTCCGACATAATAGAAAACGACACTGTTTACCTTAACAAGAAACAACATCATGTATTATATTTTTATCATTTTTTCAACGAACCTCTCTTCATTTTCGTGTTAGTCATCAATATTCCTCTACATTCACAGTCCAATAACCATTATACCCTCTCTTGTGTTTATCTCCTGTATTGTGGTCATCACCGTCGAAGAACCATCCTTAATTATATTGGTATTGTTCTTTTTTCTATTTCCAAACCCTCTATCTTGTGCTAAGTTTAATTTATACCTTTAGATGTTTATTGTGAGTTCTTAATTTTGCATTTATTGTATGGGTTGTCTTTGTGGTTGTATTTTGAAGATGATTTATTGTCTTCCTTTATTAGTTGTATATAGGTTGCCTTCTTTTTATGACCTTTAACGCTTCCCCCAGGAAAGCTTGCTAACTATTTGATGAAAGGTCTGAAAGAATATTTAAATTTTTTTAATTTGTATTAATAGTAATATAACCCAATATAAATAATACTATATTTATGTACATCAAGAACATGGTCATAAATAATATACTTTAAATTCTAAATTTTTTATATGATACAAAGGGTAAATAGATTATTATTATACACATTTGCATAATATAACTCTTAACATAATTAATCAAGGAATTTTGATATGGCAACTAGTTTCCGAGGGTAGAAATTCATTTCGTTGGGAGGAATATGACAAAATTATCCCTATTGAAGAAAAAAACAATGCAGAACAAATCTCTTCTTTATACACTAATAATCGTTTTCCATTCATAATTGATCTTCTTCTTCAAGGTTTTTAGTATCATCCAAACTACGTCACTTTCCTTATTATGCAGATCTCATTTCCTATTATAAAGCTATTATATATATGTTCACATTTGATGGTATATACTATATGTTGTGTTAAGCTTCCTTGAATCTTCAAGATAACTTATATGCATATGGAGGTAGAGGCGATATCACAACAGTTCATAAAGGATTAGGGAAATTTGTAGTTTTGGAAAATTAGTTGATCCCAAAGACTTGGTCTGTTCATTCAGGTATGCATTTGTTCTAATTTGAGTTCGTTAAACAGTTTCACTAAACTAGCAATCTAAATTTTATACCGATTGTGTTTTAGGTGAAACGCATCATACTGGCAGTTCATCCAAAGAAGTTGTCCTTTATACTAAATATGAGGACTCATTTACTATATTTTCTATAAGTTTAGCTATAGCAAAGAAGCTGTAGAAAAGGGTGTCAATAACTCTACACCTGAGGGATCGGAAGATCTTTCACTATTTCAATCAGTGCCTTCAATCGTGCAAGGACCCTTCCTAGGAATCTAGACAAAGGAAACTTATATACCTATATCGATTCTCATGTCACTTGGAATCCAAAAATAATAATTATATTATTATCATTTATAGATAAAATCAATTGGACTCAACTTTAAACTTTATTTATTATTCTATTGTAAAAAAAATTCAAACAATCTCTCTACTAGCTAGGGATAAGATTGCGTCCTATTGTTATTGTTGTTCTATGTCTGTAAAAATTATTAACCTTCTAATTGAAAGTTTGTACTACTTACCATATATCATTATATTATATTGATACCATCTTCAAAATTTTTATAAATAATTATTTTACTGTTACTAAATATTAATGATTAATACTACTTTTAACTTAATAACTTAAATTATGGTATTTTTAATATTGTTAAAATTTACCATTTCCAAAATATATTTACTTTTGATATTTTAAATAACTTACCATGTTTCATCAATATGTTTTAAACATTGAAAATAATTTTACAACAAAACATATCTTAACTAGGATAGATTATAAAAATGTCATTATAATTAACCTTAACTACAATTATTACTTACTATTAACAAACTATCTTCCAAATGTTATTAATTTTAACAATATTATCACATATCAAATTTCATCAATATTCATATAAAATTCTTGAAAAAATTCTAATAACCACTTTTAGCAACAAAATAATAGGTTGTCGCTATATCCTACCTCATTAGTGTCGAATGAAGAAAAATGGTCGCAATATGTCACCAACTCGCGACGCTAAAGAAAATCATCACTAAACTTTACTGACGAAGTACAATAATCATCGTCAATAGTGATATTCCACGACATTCAAACATTTATCGTCGCTTTGTATTATCTTAGTTTAACCTTCTTCCATGATTCATCAAAACATTTGTAAAAAGAATGCAATTTGCGACGCAATTTAGTTTTCTGTCGCTATTTTTCTTGGCAAGTGCTGACGTTTTAGTAAATCGATGCTAATCACATTGATTTGTCTCCATACGTCGACGATAATTTCTAATCGTCGATAATTGTTTCTTTTTTGCGACAGAAGTACCTTAACATCATTAAAATGTGTGGTTATTTCAACAAAATTATAAAAGCGTCTAAAACGACGATTTCTATTTCGTCGCCAAATAAGTCGTAGCCAATACACATGTCTATTGAAGTGACATTAAGAATTATGCGATTGAGAGCCATCTTGAATTTGAGAATTATGGCATTACAATTTTCTTTGGAGTCGTTTGCAAACCGAATGCCATCATGAAATTCAAGTCTTTATTCCAATTTATCCTAATTATTGCAGTATCTCCACTCATCTTCGAGAACACGAGATAATGGAAGAAGCGAATGAATGGGTTAGGTTTGGCTGTTTTGAGATGTGAACAAAAGAGCAATTTCCGAAAACTTGGAAGATTTGAAACAAGATTCTCACAAGCTAGAGTGTTAAAATCATGAAATGGAAAAGGAAATCAATGATGAAAAGGAAAGGAAAAGAAGATAGCAATAGCTGCACTAGTAGAGAGAGTGGAAGATTGGACAAAGCCCAAAACAGTTTGACATGGGTAATAGAGTGAACTTTACATTCCTCTACACGTGTCCCTCTTCTTCACCCAACAAATTACTCCCACCCCTCACTTTTTCGTCTTCCTTGTTCCTTCCTCTCCCCCTAAATCTTTGGGGTGTTCTTCAGCAACCCAACTATAGATTTATATAATTTAGAGTTAGAGCAACCAGATGTGAAAAAAACAAATTTCTAAACGAGTAACGACGAACAAATGCAGCTTGCTCCAAAAATGTACAGTACATGGAGCCACAGCTGCAGATAAAGAGAGAACCGAAAGCCGTCTTAGACTGAGCACATCATCATAAACAGACACCAAATTTAAGGAGGGGGATCTAAATCATTTTTATTTAACAGAAAACGAAAGAACCAACTTCTCGTTATTATTCAACTGTCTACTGCTCTTTATCTCCTTAACTGGGCAGCAATTTTTTGCAATTTCTCTTACCTGGACTCATACGTAATTAAAACTTAGCTCTTACAACAACTCAAATGAGTTGAGAGAGATGTACACGAACAAGTCACGACAAAGAGAAGAAGAAGAACGCCTAGAACAAGAACTAGGTAGCTGGAGCGAGAATATTGGATTATTACTTCCAGTGACTGGCGGTACCCAAAGCCAATGATTGATGAGCTAAGCAGAAGAGTGATAGCAACCCTTGTTGTTAGCCTTCATTTCATGGCTTTAATCTAACCCACTCCCAACGTCCTTCCAAGGGCTCGTCCTTTTCTATATCGTAGTTGTACCTGTGCCATGAAATCATTTTGCTTTTAATTTCCCGGGGAACATGCAGGAGGTTCATGAGAATTATGTACAATGCATGCATCACTGTGGCGTCGAATTTTGAGTTATTGTTCAGAATTTTGCTCTATGTCTTACTTCATGAAATATTCCTTGCTTCCCTTTTCAGCTTCGGCGAAGAATTCTTCGAGTTCAGACTCTGTCGGTATCTTCTTCGCCGTAGTAGAACTACGGCCAGAGCTAGTCTCCAATGGTCTTGTTGTTGAATCCAGGTCGTCTAACAATTCACTTGAAGACGTCGTCTCTCGCCTGAAACATAAGCAGT
Source organism: Erythroxylum panamense (assembly GCA_027123425.1). Lineage (NCBI taxonomy): Eukaryota > Viridiplantae > Streptophyta > Magnoliopsida > Malpighiales > Erythroxylaceae > Erythroxylum > Erythroxylum panamense. Next base: position 26,523,208 of record JAOTIZ010000201.1, on the reverse strand, counting down.
TTACACCGATGAAAATGGAGACTACACTCACACTGAGCCTGAATTTTAAGAACTAAAGAATTTAATAGATCGGAGAATTCTGAATTTCGAAATTTGACGATGTAACATAAAGTGATCAAACCTCTCTCTGCAGCTATAATCCATTGATGTCTCGCCTTCAACACTCTTTTCCTGAAAAAGCCAAACAATATACCACCATATAAATATTTGACATAGAGGCAAAGAAATTAAAGCACTAGAAACCGGAAATTCAAGAAGATAATTTTTGAAATTTAAAACACGAAAACCTAATTAATTTATCACCTTCAGATCTGCGAATTTAACTCTGTCGCTCGGTCCATTACTAGAGCAACAAGATGTCGAAGCATGATCAGATCTAGGGCTGGCGCACCAGTCCTCATCAATCACGCTCCAAACGCCAGAATTCACCTCCGGAGACGGTGAGACCAGATTCTCAGGGGTAATTGTGACGCGTTCACGTCTACGATTACTACTGCGAGTTCTACGAGTAGTGTCAGCGGTAGTACTCCTGAATTTAACGTACGAAGTGGAGGTGTTCAATTCTTCACGGTTGATTTTCCTTTTCTTGGCAGTGACGGTGGAAACAACCGTCTCCAGTGCAAGAGAGCGAGGTCTGGTTCGAACGCCAGCGATCTCAGACATTTCCACCACCGCAATTCCTCTACACTTCCACACGATGGCTGTATGGAGCTCTGTAGTTGATGATCAGATGATTAGGAGCGGAGATTTAACGGTGAGGCATGGGTTTGGAGATATAAGGAGAGGCCTGACTGAGTGAGGAAGGGCAAGTCAGCAGAAGTTTAGTGGTCCAGTCTCCGTTAACACTGACGGGGAATCTGTGACGGGGAAGTTGACGGCGCCGTTATATTGATTGGGCCGTTAAGGAGGGAATGCGCCGAATTCTAGGTGAATAAGTGCGAGCCACGTGCGGTCCCGCACTTTAGGAGTGTCAAGTTAAAGTGAAACTATTGTGATCGTCGTAAACCAAAAGAGCGTCCCGTAAGGGGAGGCTACAAGGGGATAAAATTTTTTATTTAATATTACGGTGTAATATGTTATTCTATAAATTTTAGTTATTTATTTATTTAAATTTTAAGTTTATTTATGTAGAATTCACGCGAAATTTATGTAAATAAATGGTTGAAATTTATGAGACAAAATAAGACATTATAGAATTCACCGGAAGATCCAAATTCAGCTACAAATACTTCACTTTTGGATTTGAACTCAACTGAGGTATATGCACTTTCAGTTACATGCAGCTTTAGTTTAGATATCAGCTCTTAGAAACTATGAAATCGATATGGTTGTTTAGTGATATAACAAAAACATTTTTACCTTAGAACGAAGAGATTTTTATAATATGCATAATAAATTATAAATTATATATTTTAACAAATCACTTAACAAATAAAATGATAAATTTAAAATATTTTGTACAAGAGAATTACAAATTGTATAATAATTTATAACTATATATTTTAATAACAATTACAACGATAAATTCTAAGCACTAAATGAATTATTAAATGTAAGTAATAATTTGATCTTATATTATTTATATATCGAATTGACTTTTTAAAATAATAAATATCCGTAATTAAGGTGAGAAATTCAACACCGAAAACAAAGCTTTAAAAAAAATAGGATTGGTTTAGAGAGTAATATAATATCATATTAGGAACGTAACAAAATTAGAATAAGGTTACTGAGACGGCCCGCTACGTAGGCAAATTAATTCCAATTAAAAAACATGGTCACAGTGACTCCGAGATGGCAGACATGATCATTTAAGTGACGGCCATAACGGCTTAACGGTTGGGCAATGAGTATAGAAACGAATTTGGGAAACATATGCACTTTTACATTCATCTAATACAATGAAACCATCAACACGTGGACCAAAAAGATTAAACGGACGGTCCACAATGGTCCTTGACCACTGACCACTGACCACTAGTATGAAGTTTCTTACTTCCGTCGTAGATTAATTGGTTATTTATTATTACTAATAATTATCCAAAAATGCTGTATTTTGGTTCATACGAATAAGGTAACATTTTTGGGTTGACTCGTACTTCAATTTATTCATCAATTGATTAGGATAGGGGAGAGAGAGAGGGAAGTAAGTACCCAGCTAGAGTAGATAAGAGTTAACGGGGAGGGAAGCGGTGCAGTATGGATATTTCTAAATTTTGTGATGAGAAAGATACACTGCTCATGCTATTTCAAATTGGGTAAAGATCGCATCGAAACTTCATGATCTGGGACCATTCTCAGGATACTCTCACCAGAGAATTTCCTTTTTAACTCGGGGGCATACCGATGCATCAATTGCATGGCAGAGTAAGTACAAAGTTGATTTTATGTTGTAAAAACAGTAAAAAGTTTTTAAAAAATATATATCAATCAAATTTTATTAATTTTAAAATTTTAAAAAGGATACCACCATTTCCTTTTTCTTTTCTTGAGGAGATGTTGTGATGACAAAAGTTGTCTATATTTAATTAAAATGTGAAGGTTATGTTCAATAACTCAATTTATATTGACTTATTCGTCAAGCTTAATTCATGATTTAAGATGTTGGATCCATACTCCCATAGAATAAGAAAATTAATTGAAGGGATTGTAATCTGATCACGACACAATAATTAGAAAGATGGTGAATATATAGCACATGCATACGAACCGCAGAATAAAAATTTCATGGCCATTGATCTTATATTCCATCCATTGGAGAATAAAATATTATGCCGAAATGTTCTATTCACTTCAGGTTCAGGAACACAAAATTTTCTTTTAAATACGTATTCTGCACGACATAAGCTTTCTGATATTAGTATATTATTGATTTTGTTCAACTTATATATGTTATTTCTTAATCTAAGAAATATGCAAGTGGGTTTTGAACTTGACGATGATATATATACATATATAAACAAAACTTACTTGGTTACTTGTAAAAATTAAAATTATGGAAAGTGGATATATATAAGATAGAATTATATCTGATCAAAATTTTATTACGGGAAGGAAGTAATAACACTAAATACTTGTATCTGTAAATCATAAACAGAGATTGAATGATGAGTTGGTAAAAGACCTGAAAAGTAAAAAGGTGTCCTCTCTAAGGGAAAGACGTAATTCCTTAGCCGGCAGTAAAATACAATTCTTTATTATGGGTGGTACTATTTATGGATGGGGTGACAGAGGAGAAATTTGCTTGTTCCTTTTGATGAGAACAAAATGACCCGAACCACGAAAGCATAGAACTAAATGGACAATCATGGAAAGAATGGACTAACAAAAGCTAAATGCATGATAAGAGAGAAAGATGAGACAGAGATAAAGAAAAAGACGACGATGACTAGGGAGGTACAAATTTGTTTTTCTTTTTTCCTACTAGCAGTGAGATCTCCAATAAATTTACCCCCAAAACCAATGATTAGTGATTGTTGGATGTTTTGGTTTTATAAATTTAAAGGGTATGTGTCTAATATCATGACCACAATCATGACTTTCTCAACCTTTTTTTCCTTGAATCCAAACACGGAGTAGAAAGATGAAAGGAAAAGCAAGATTCCTTAAATTTTAGATAAAAGAAAAAAAAGGGCTAGAGACAAAGGCACATGGACATGGATAGTAGTCAATGGTGTGGGCACAGAAAACTAGACTACAATTTCACTTTCACCAACGCAGAGCCTTAAAGAATGGGAGAAACAATAACCATTCCGTTTCTATTGGTATTTATTTATCTAATAAATAAAACTTAAACGTCCATAAAATAAAATAATGAAAATAAATGATTTAAACTTGGGAGTGGGAGTACAATTTGTAAGAATTGTGTCCATAAATTTCACCTTTTCTTAATGATAAGAAAATTTTGTTTTCTATTTTGATTTAGTTCAGTTGAAGGTGTACGTTAATAATTACGAAAGCTGATCTGAATTATGAAGCAACATTCCACACTTTTGCCAATATGTTATCTTCTTTAAAATTTCCATACCCATTTCAAGCTAAGCATATTTATAGACCCTAGCAAGCGTTAGTTGGGTTGCATGGAATTATTAGAATTGCATGTGGTGTCTTTCCTATTCTGGGCTACCTTCGCAAGTAGTAATGTCTTTCATAGCTTATGTACCCTATTTTCGTAAGAGTGTAATTAACCAATTATAAGGTAGCTTTTAATCAACAGTGAATTTCAGCGCGCAATACTTGAGTTGAAATCACAGGAGCTCGAGGGACTGTCCTTCCCAATACTATACGAGCTCCCAATAATTTGTGGTAACTTCAAATTGTGTTCTGAAAAAAAGTACACATAAAAATCAATGAAGTCAAGATATACTAAATGGTGGTGGATCCAAGGGGGGGAATATTAATCTGTAGTTGCCAAAACTTTACAGCCAAAAGGACTAAATAACTTTAAATTTTATGTCTCTGTGACGTTAATTTGGCAGAATTGAAATTGCAAAGGTTTAGCCAAGAGAAATTGAAAAAAGAAAAGCAAAGTGGAAAAGTGCAAAATACAAAAGAGGAAAGAAAGAGGGATCTCAAAATATACATAATTTGAATGAAGGTAGGAAGGCGACCTCGAAACTTCAATTTAAGGAATTGACTCACAATAAAGGATTTGAAAAGTAGTATTTTTCTTAATTTTGAAGAGCTTATGTATAACCTTTTCTTTTGTTACTTGGAAAATAAGAAACGTTTACACTTAGGCTCTGTTTTTTTTAATTTTTGTTTTTATTTTTAAATTTAGTAAAAATATAGTTGTTTGAATTTTTTGTTTCTGTTATTGGTTTTAGTTTCTTTCAGTTATCAAAAGTTATAAAAAATATTTTTTTGTTTCTGATTTTGTATAATATGATTTACCATCAACTAAATATATATTATTTACTTATTCAATATGTTAATTTTTAATAAGAATTATAAATACCTTAATTTAATATCATATATTTAATTACTAAAATTAATTATTATGAATAATTTAATTTTACTTAATAATTTAATTTAATTTTTGTAATTAAATTAATTAAATTAAATAATTATTAATAAATATAATTAAATTTAAAATATCTTCAAAATATATATTTCAACTAAAATTTCATTTAATAATAAAAATATATTAAAAATAAATATCAAAAGTTGAATTATTTTTAATAAAATAAAATAAAATATTTAAATAAATATTATATAAGAGATTAAAATAATTTTCTTTAATTAAAAATAATTTATCTTTCATATAATATGTAATTATTATTACTATATTTATATTAATAAGCAAATAAGTTTTTATTTTTATTTTAAAAAACAGAAATTAAAAACTAAAAAAATGAAATGATCCGGCCTTTGGCTTCCGTCTGATTGGACCACATTATTTGAAATATGGAGTCAACTTGAAGATCGCTTTATTGTAAAAAGATGTTAAAAAATCCTCAAAAAATATATAAGTGAGTGATTCCTTTGTGTCCTTTCAATTCCAAAAGCATTACTTTTCTTTCCTAAGTCAGTCAGGGCCTTTCACCTTTGGCTCCAGACTCTGCTTTCCCTTTAAAAGCATGGCTTTTGCGGCTCACGTCCTTCCTTCCTTTTTTTTCCCTTCACTTTTTTTTTTCCAATGACATCATAAAACATGCGCACAATTTATAGAATTCATGGATGGTGAATTTGGTGCCTTTGTGCCATGTAAGTTGATGCATACGTTCTTGTCAATGCTCTCTTGATAATCCATTAACAATTGGCTTAAGGTCAAAATTTTCTACTTTAAGAATTGCCTAGAATTAATAATTACGATGTAATTATGACCTCAATTTCCATTGCTTAAGTTCATATCTCCTAACTACGTTTTTTTAATGAGCATTTGTAAATTAGTCAAAACACTGAAAAGTTATGGGACATTTGCAGGGCTAAAAGACAAAGGAAGTGGTTTTAGACCATCTTAATTTAGAGCTTCTGTTTTGTATCGCATGCTAAATGACATATATACCAGCCAATTTTTATTATCCAGACTCTAAAATACTAATTGACTTCAGCAAAATTCTTTAATCCTTTACCCTTCCAATTTATCAGAAACCGAAGTTGACTATTCATAATACTTGTCCAATTCAAAGATTTCGAAGGTTGCGAAAGGCCATCACTTTATCTCTGAACTTCAACACCTTATCTACAGTTTTTTCATAAAGTAAATTGCAGCAAAAGAAAACGAGAATGCACCATCTTGGCGCTTCATATAGAACCTAAAACGCTCATAGGCTTCACCCCTATTCGATATTGCAAGCACATGGTAAAGCCAGTAGGGTGAAATGGTCCAAGTCCCAGAAAAGGAATCAAAACACAGTAACGAAATCTACTAGTATAAAAGCACTAATAATTTGAGAAAGTTGGTAATCTAAAAGCATTAGGGCATTGTTGTTCGTAAACAGTTGTGGTCCGACGTGGAGATGAGTACTTGGTGGGGGATATCCCTTTGTCCTTCACAAACTTAGCCCACTACCTAGCATCTTTCTAGACTTGAACCAACTTTAAACCATTTTGTTTGATATTAAAAAATTCACTAATTTTAGTTTGTATAATAATAATAATAATAATAATAATAGGTCCTGTTTGACAATCAGTGAATTACATTAACTATTAACTGATTCTATCAGTACTTAATTGATAACGGATCATATCAGCTGATTTGACTAGCGGATAACATCAGCTGTTTATTACAAATGTTTGATAAAATTAGTTATTTAGAATTAATTATTTATGTGTAAAATGACTTATAAAGACATGACTTAAAAAAAGATTTATAAATACATTAGTATTATATTTTAATAATTCTTTAAATATTTTCATAACAATTTAAATTTTAGATATTTAATTTTACAAAAATTAAGTTTATAAATTTATTAAAAATATAGAATATATAATGCTAGTAATAGTGGTGGTAGTAATAGTAGTAATAATAATAATAAATAAATAATTTTTCCTCATTTCTCAATCTTAAACTAATGATAGTTAGGCCCAAGATTGATAATTATCACCAAAAAAAAAGAAAACTTCACCAATAATTACATGAGAGTTGCATACAACTTATAGGATTAAGGAGAAGCAACTAAGAAAAAAAAGAAATAGAGGCTTTGTCGCTTTCTGTGGGTATTCTTTAGAGGATACAATCTATCATTTTTTATCAGTTGAAGGCCAATCGAACTTCCTAAATTATTTAAAATTCAATTGATTGAGTTAAATCAGCTAATCTAATAAGTTGATAACCAAATACAATAGTTAGTTGTTTAACATAATTAATTAGTTAATTTTTGGCTGATAAGTCATTTACTAAACGAGGCCATAATAATAATAATGATAATGATAATAATGATGATAAAATGGGCCTAATTTTTAAAATATCTTTTAGTATTATAAATAATTTAAAAGGACTTTTTACCTTCGAATTATCTTAAATTAGAATGCTTTGTGACTGATTATTAAGCATCCAGCAAAATCTATATAATTTTTTTACATAATTTTAATTGTGAATTTTATTAAAATATTAAAAATTTTGATAAAAATTAATTTATAAGTTTTTTAATATCATAACATATTTTATTTAAATAATAAAATATTTTAAAATAAATAAAATCATTTAGAAGTTTACATGTTTTACCCTTAAAACAAATTGGTTCTACGTATAGTAGCATTACAGTTTCGCATGTGGCAACATCGGCAGTCGGGTAACTCCTACAATTTCGGAACTAATGAAATTAGAGACAGATCACCTGTTTCTATAATTCTTACCGTTTCAAAATGTAGCAAATCATTATCCACTGTCTCCGTTAAAAGCTTAAGATAAATTAGCTACTTGAAAATAGATAAATTAATAGTTGTCGCTAAAAGTATATTTGACTTTTAGATTAGTTATACTTGACCATTTAAGTATAACTAATCTAATAAGATTCCTCCGCTAGTTTCAAAATCAAAATCGAGGGCATATAAATGCTGGATAAGCGAAGTGTTTTCTGGGACCATGCACGCTTCAAAGGACTGCCATTTAAACCCCAACAGACTACCTCAGTACCTCGTCACTTGCATGTATAAGCTACGTTGCATCAATGCGACATTGCAGCTGCAGGTTCATTGTTGGACAAACAATTTATTATTTTAATAAGATGGCCTAACATGACATAATGTGATATTCCTGCAAAAAGATCTACGTAGACGGTGAGATATTATTACTAAACAGGGATGTTAATTAAGTTATCGGGGAACAACAGATTTGACCTCGGATGTATGCTATATTTTTCGGCAAAACCGATAGGCTCACGAATCGAAGTAATCAACAAGTGCTAGTATGATGTTTTTATTTATGTAGAAAAACCTAAAGTCTCTACTAAAAGACCCTTTTGATCCTCTGTACCCAATAAGCCATTGCCCCTGATTCCCTTGCATCAAAGCCATTCATTGTTTGCAGAAGAATAAGTCCCACTAAAAGAGAGCAAATCTTCTTCTGTCGTTGAATCACAAGGACTAGGAGAACGCTGGTATATTTTAGCTCCATAAAAGAAGGTAATATTAGTAATGTAGTACATTGAGCAAAGTACATGTCAGAGAGTAAGTGAACATTGATACTGTCACCAACATATTCCAGAAATTTGCTACACGCACTTAACAGTGACAGCATTTGGTTTTGTTGGAATGGACCATCTAATTAATAGTTTGGAGTGTGGGTGGTGCTATCTTTTGGCCTGCGACTGACAAGTTCCTTTCAGTTTTTGTGAATCCAACTTAAAGAGGCCGGAGTGGAGATACATTAATCATGCATCAGTTAGTTACAAAGTGCAGCAGTACGTGTTAGATGTATGACAAAAAATGTACAGTTTTATTGTCTCTGATTATTGTATGAAAAGTAATAATAGTAAGCGTACTGGGTATGTCCATTTAATCTTATACGAATTTCCTCCAGACAAGTCCAGTGGCTAGAGATATAAGTCCGTAGGTGGCTATAGGGTGTTAATTATACTAGAACAGTAGAACCTACCATCTTTAATAAATTGGCAGTTGCAGATCAACCTACTCATTTGATAAACTGATATGTAACAGTGGATGTTCTTGCTACTGCTACGATGCTAGGTAGTCTGTCTAAAAATATTTGATTTTATCTACACATAACTCGAGGTTCCGATGAATAATGAATTCAAATTTGAAACCATTCTGTTTGCTTGTCACTATACAATGTATAAACAAGACAAGGTTTTGGCCCAGTTACCACCGGACCAACCACTTGACGACGTAAAATAGTTTTGAGATGACTCATCACTCACAAATCCCACACCACTGGTATTAATTCTGGAAGATTTTATCGTGTAGGACTAATCAAGACACCATGGCAAGTTGTGGACAGATCGCTCTCATGTTGGCAACAATAGAAGCAATGGTGGGGATCTGCATACATGGTGGCGTAAGTTGGTATACATAATACAACTATAAACTTCCAGCGAGTGGCCTTGTACCTTCAGTATCCTTTTCTCAGGTCTTTTCATGTAAATATCTTTTTTCACCTATCTTACCTTCTCCTTTTGATTTCTCACTCGCACAAGTGAGTGAAGGTCGAGTTGGAGTCACGATCTACATACAAATATGAGTTAAATTTAGAGACTGAAATAAGATAATATAAAAATAAAATAGCATGGGCCAGAACGTAAAGGCACATATCTACAACATTGGATTCCTAACGGGGGTGAAGGAAAACGACAGATCGTCGTGCTTGGACATGACCGCATTTTGTGCGGGAGGGGCTGGTGGGGGCTCAAAGTTTGCTGTTTTATCCTACACCAATCTGTCCAAAACCCAAACACAAAATTTGTCATTCTATTTCTACAATTTGTTCTACCAACAACTGTGCGTCAACTTCTGTATTTATGTATCCCTATTTGACCTATCTTCTCCCAACTGAATTCCAGCCTTTGCCCTGCTTGTAGATAACGTTCATACCCCTTTGTTTTGGGGCTCTTCATTGTCCTGTATAAGATTGGTATATGACTTCTGTTGTAATTTAAGAACAAAATATGCTGAATGCCTCTTAACAAGTGATTGAATTCTTAAGTATTCTCTAAGATTTTTTAATTTTGTGAAGTCTTAAAATTTTTAAGGTTCAGAGTTTACTTAGATTTTAAAATTTTTGACCTCCAAAATTTTTTTAAGCTCATCATTTAATTTTAAGTTAATAATTTATTTTAAACATATAATTTATAAATTATTATATATATTCAACTTTTGTCAATATTTCAAAAAATTATAATTATAATTTTTTAAAAATATAATCATTGGTCATCCTTTTTGTTTATTATTTTTTTTGTAAAATAATATTTTTATTAGTTAAGGATTTTTATTAAGATGATATCTTTATTAGTTTACACTCATATTGACTAATTAGTTTCTTTTATTAGTTATAAATGAAGATTTCATATAAATTTTAAAATTTTAACTGGAATTATGTGACAATGATATTGGAACTTTGCGACAACATTGGTATGGGTCAAGTATGTGATGATTATTTTCTTTGATCTCCTTGGATGGCGCAACAATGGTATCTGGGAACAAAGCCTACTATAGTTGTTCTGGAAAATATAGGATATCGATGTCAATTCTTATTTAAATTCGTTTTAGCCATAATATATCCTAAGTTAACAGTGATTTGAATTAATAGTTTCTTTCTAATTGTCAGTCAAACTCAAGTTGCTATATATTCCAATTTTTTTACTAAATTTATGTTTTGTGAAATGATCCTAATTCATCTATTAATGGGTGGATTCCACTCAATGCTATTAGATAGTTTTCAATTTAGGTTTAAATTGTTGCATCAATTAAGGTTGCAATAAAATATAATTCTTTCTTTCTTATGTTCTCTGCCATTAAATCTAATCCTTGTTTTATCGTTAAACTTTGTAGTTCGTCTTCTGTTATGAAGTTCTGATAACTAAACCTCTCTTACGTAAAACCTAGTTTATATGCCTTCTTTAAATTAGAATTTTTATTTTATCAAATTTTTATATCTAGTTCAAATTTAGAATGTGGGAAGTCAAAAAATACAACTTTCTAAAATCAATCAAAGAGCAACAAAAAAAAATCTTCAAGTTTAACCAATAAATTAGAACGAGAACTAGAAACTCAATAAAGAGGCAAACACTGAAATTTACGTGAAAAGTCCTCCAGTGTAGAGGAATAAACTACAGGCCAAACCGATAAGCAAATCTACTAAACTCAAATAAGGATTTACGAAAATCTCACCCTACAATTATAATTTGTCTCACAAAGTTTTAGAATTGAAATCAAAATTGCCATATGAATGAACAAACTCTCAAACTAATCTAAAAAACAATAACAAAAGGGATGAGAATACTATACTACTTATTCTCTTTGCGTTTTTTTTGTCATTTTTTGGTGTATTGGCTGCTCTCATGCGCAAAACCTAAGTATTTTCTCTTTTATATCACGAAATAGAATTTTTTACACTGCATATAGTCATATATATGGCTATGTAAGTAACCTTGTCTCTTTAACATCGTCTCATTACAAACTTGTACCAAAAAATATGAAGTGGATTTTTTTTTCATCAAGATCTCCAACCATATATCTGCATCAGTATAACCTTCTAGAGTTGGTTCACAATCACCAAAACACAAACCCTACTTTGAAGTATCTTTTAAGCATCTCAAAATCTATTTCACTGCTTCCCGATGAACCTTACTTGGATTTGACAAGCATCTTCTTACTAACATAACAACTTGTGGAGTATCTGACCTTCCATACACCATTGCATACATCGAAGACCCTACTGCTAATGAGGATGGAACAGAAGACATACCATCTTTCTCTTTTTCTGTTGAGGAACATGTATATTTACTCTGCTTGAACTGAGGTGCCAATGGCATGCTAAATAGCTTGGTATGCTTCATATTGAACCTTTCTAACACTTATGACAATCATAGTTTCCTACTTTTTACGTATCGAGTTATCTTCATGCCTAAAATATGCTTTATAGGTCCAAAATCTTTCATATAAAAAGATTTAGACATATTCTCCTTCAATTTTTAGATTCTTTTAACATCTTGACCCACAATTAACATATCATCAAAATATAAAAGAAGAATGATGAAGTTCTCACTTATGAACTTCTTAAAATATGCACAAGCATTAGTATAAGTTTGCTTGTAACTATGATCCATCATTACAAAATTAAAATTTTAATACTACTACCTTATATCTTGTTTTAACCTTTCTTCAACTAGTAGACCAGATTCTCCTTACCTTTAATTTTGAAATCTTTTGGTTGCTTCATGTAGATATCCTTTTCCAAATCTCCATACAAGAAAGTAGTTTTAACATACAACTGCTTAAGTTCAAGATCTAAGTAGGCAGTCAAACCCAATACTGCTTGAATTGAGATCATCTTAACCACTGGTGAGAAGATTTCATTAAAATCAATGCCCTTTTTTTGACTACATCCTTTCACCACTAGTTTTGTCTTATGCTTCACCAACTTGTCACTATCTTTCTTTATCTCGAGTACTTATTCATTTTTTATGGCCTTTTTTTTACCTTTTAAAAGCTTTACAAGCTCATATGTATCATTATTCTTCAGAGTGTTCATCTCTTCCTTTATAACTATGAGCCAAAGATCTTTATTTTCACAAGATGCTAACTCTTGTATATTTTCAAGCTCACTTTGAACAGTATCCAATAGATATTCTAAACTCGGATATCTAGTAGAATCCCTTTTGTCCCTCATCGGCCTTTATAGCTATATTTCATTAGTTGTTGGATCTGGATGCGCTCCCTGCTTATCATCCTCAACAAGTTCATCTTTAACATTATCCATATGTGGTTTATATACTTCATTATTATTAGGTTGTACCTGATCACCATCAATGTGTGTTTTGTCACACACTTCATCTCCTTCACCTACAAACTGCTCAGTAGTAGTAAATATTAAAGAAGAATTAATAACACTATAGGATGAGCTACTATGTGTAACTTTATCTTCACTTAAAAGATATACACCTCTGTCATGCTCCTAGAATACCACATTCCTACTTCTGACAACTTTTTACTTCTTTGAGTCATAGACTCTGAAGCCAAACTTATCACCACCATAGCTAACAAAATGCAAGGTATTGCCTTTGAGTCAAGTTTCTATCTCTAATTTTTTGATAAATGTTTAAATACCTTACAGTTAAATACTCTTAAATGGTGATATATGAGATCTCGACTTGTCTATGCTCTTTTAAGAATCTCAAAATCTAATAGAACTGATGTAATATCCCATTTCCATACTAAAGGTTAGAACCCTAGATTTTTGTAATTGAGAAATAACAATGAGAGATTAGAAATATACATTTCATACTCATGCATAATATTAGCATACACACACATGAACTTGAATTTTTCTCACATTGCGATAATTTGTTCATGCACTCATTTGACATTTTTTCGGGTATAAATGATTGCTTTAATGTGATTATAATGTGAGTTATGGATTATTTGTCTTAAAAATTGAGTTGGTGTGTATAATTAGTGATTTAGAATTTTTGATGAAATTTGAGAATTTTCTGGAATTAAGTTTTGGACTAAGAAAAATGTCAAGTGGCGAGACAATTGATGAATAATAGCAGAAATAAGTGACAGATGGCAGTAGAAATTTTGATGAATTTCATTAGGATTTAATGACAAACGTAATTAAAAATTGGGAGTCAATTGAATTAAAAATTAGAGATAAATGGACTAGTTATTAATGATGACCAATTAAAAACCACAAGGTGGCGACATGTGGCAAGTGACAAGTGTCACTTACCATGCCACACACCTCACTCTCATAACTTATCTTAGAAGACTAATATTCATTTGTTTCTCACCTTTGGCTAAATGCACTCTTTTCTTCTCTTCTTCATTTCGTTCTTCATTCTTCTTCTCCATCTCGCGACATTTTCTCAACCACCCCATCACGTTGATTTTGTTCAATTCCTTTATCTTTTTTTCTTCAAGAATATGTTATCTCCTTCATCATGTCACAAGAAAAACTGAATCTCTCCCTCATAAATGATAATGATCGTGTGGTGTTGAGAAGCTAGGGTTAAGAGTGATTTGAAGATCGTGGAGCTTAAACAAGTAAGTAGTATGTTATTCTTCTTTATATGTTGAGTGAAACATGCATGATGATAGTTAGATGTTGAAAGGTCATGAAATGGTGATGAAAACATGTTGAAGCAAGGATGAGAAAAATTAGCTTATAGATGTCTTGTTTTTTTGTATATTGTGAGTGATAATTTATAAATTGTTAGAGAGATAATTTTTAGCTAGAATGATCATTTTAAATGTTGTAGAATGAATGCAGAAATTTATAAAGGGGTGATATATATTCATGTTCTGTTTTGAGGTGTGATCACGTGGATTATTGGTAGCTGCTATAAGCATGAAATAGAATGAGTTTAAAGCCAAAGAAAAGGCTAGTGTGTTGTCATAAAATAAGAAGTAGGATGTTAGTTTTGAGACAAAGTAAAGTTGAAAATGAAGTTAAATGTGTGTTAGATGGAGTGTTTTCACTGAAAACTCATCTGTATTTTGACCATATTTTGATATGTAGATATCCAAATGGGATTTTTTAAATTAATATTAAACTAGAGACATATGTCTACAATTTTTACGGGGGAGTTGAATTTGAATTCTATCTTTAAGGGTTTCAAAATTTGGATTAAAGTTGAGTACAATGTATTGTCACAGTGTGAGAACAGTCTGAAGTATTTTGCGTATAACTTGCAGAATACTGAACCAAATTGTGTGAACTTGGTGTCGTTAGAAACTTAAGACATATAGAAACATTTGTTTAGAAGAATGTATTGCCTAATTTTCTTTGTCAAAATGTCCATGAAAAATTGACCCTAAAATCTGTTTTAAGAAAAGCTGGAATGATGCTTGGATTAAGTGACTAAATGTGTGATATGTATGAAGTTATAATTGAGGTTATAACTTAGTGAATGAATTGTTGATATCAAAACATCAAAAGCATGAGTATAAGGGGAATGAAAATGTTTATATGATTGTAGTTATGATTCAAAGGAGTTAAGTAATATATACTAAATAAATGTGAATGAGAAGTGGGTATTATGAGAGCATATAATGTTAGAAAAGAAATGATGTGAAATTGATTTATGATATTAGAATAACTAAGTGTTCTTGAAGTGTAAACTTAAGTTCAATTAGACATATATGATTTATGAAATGAGAATGAACATAAGATGTGAATTTAGGTAATATACCCAGGATTATTATTGAGCATGCATTATACACAACACTTATACATATGTATGTGATTGAGCATAAGATTGTGCAATTAATAATGTGTGTGCAATATATGTATTGCCTGATGCTGATATACATGATAGAACGTCTACATCCAAATGTTTTGGCATCATAGAAGCTAATGCTAATTTGGAGCATACTGTGAGTCAACCAAGATGGTCTCATTTTCATTGTTTGTTCTATTTTAAATTTTTGTATTGAATTACTACTGATATAATTGATGTGAATGTGTTGATTCCAGACAATAAATATTAAAGACATTTGATGTATGTAAAAATTATTAGAAGTGCTCCTAGAATGTGAATTTGAATGAATATGTGATACTCAACATTATTGTTGAATGTTAGACCAAGGTCCGATAATAAATGTGAATGTGAATGTGAAATTAAAATCAAGTGATTGATTGAATATATTTGAATGTGATGCATTTCATTACATGAATGTATGACAACATAAAGGCTGTTGTGATCGGAGTAGCCACCGAAAATGAACTTAAAGCTCGGAATGTGGTAAGAGCCTCTGGCTCACTATGTAAAATGAGCCATGTATCCCCAACAAATAAGAGATATTTAGTAATGAGCCAAGTATTCACAATGGATACCGGACCATTATAGGCACTCGGTCACAATAACAATAACAACTGGAAGTGAGTCTCATGAGCATTATATATACATTTAATATGTATGTTTTGAACGATTGAAATATATTGTTGAATTGTGTTGAATGAGAAATATGAAAATTGTGAACAAAAGAGTTTTGTGATGCTACATGATGATAAATGAAATGATGTAAATTATGTGATTGTATGAGTTGATGTGTTATATGATATGAGTGAACCATCGAGGATGGTTAACTCATTGAGTTCGCAAAACTCATCAAAATTGTAACATCGACTTTTCAGGTTCAAAGGAGATCTCCAGTTAGACAAATTAACGTCTAACTACTGCATTCAGATAAAAGATAAAGGAAGGGATCAGTTCATGCCTACATATGTATTTCATTATTTTGTATTAAAATGTGTATTCATAAGTATTTATGTGAATGATTTTGTAATGTAATGACATTATGACTAAAAGTGTTTTGTATCTGTAATGGGCCTAAGTGACTACTGAATTATGATGATATGTATAATGGTTGTAACACTTGTGATTGAAAATTTTTATGAAAAAAGGGCCCAATTTGATTAGTGATTTTCTGTAATATGCATATGATATTTGAAAAAATTGATCATTCTAGCACACCACCCTTGTAAAGGTGCTACAATTAAGGGAGCTCAATTGATCAAATAAACTACAGTTTAGACTGCTTTACCTCAAAATGTCTTCAACACCTTAGACAATCTGAGCATATAATGAACATTCTCCATAATTATCTTGTTCATCCTCTCAGCAACACCAATATATTGTGGAGTATAACGTTTAGTCTTCTCATGTCTAATGTGACACGATGTACACTACTTTTCAAACACCTTGGAAGTATACTCTTCTTCATTATCTGTTAGTAGGCAGTTCAACTTCCTTTTAGCTTCCCTTTCTCCCATGACCTAGAACTTCTAAAAAATTTCAAGTACCTAACTCTTTGTTTTCAACATGTATACCCAAGTCTTCTTTGAAGCATCATCAATAAATGTAATAAAGTATCTGTTATCTCCTATTGACCTCTTCTTAATTGGGCCACAAAAATCTAAAAGAGACTATAAGCTACTTTCCAGCCAAATAATGATCACATAGATTAAATGGTAGTGTATTCTTTATTGGGATAAAGAATCTACTAGATAGCAACTTTAATCCCTTCTCACTCATGTGCCTCAATCGTTCGCTTTAACTGTGTATACTTCTCCACCACCTCATACCTTTAAGTATGTCTTGTATAATATGCAACATAACTCTCCTCGAGTAATACCATTACTCCCTTTAAAGTTTCCACTTTTTATCCCCAAAAATGTGATGAAATCCTTCTTGATCTAACACATTAATCAATAACATATTTAACCTTAAATCAGGAATATTTCATACATTTCTTAGGGTTAGTACGAAATTGACATTTGCCTGAACTTAGATATCAACCATACTGACAATCTTGGTAGAACTTTGATTACCCTTCATTACGCTCCCAAAGTCTTTGCTCTTATAATTTCAAAAGTACTTCACTTTTTGAACACAATGATATGAAGCTCCTTTGTTAATCAACCACTTATAACCCAAATTATTGACATCGAGATATTCCCTTATCACATAAACTAGGGACACTTCTTCATCTGTGCTTGAAGTTATTGCGATTGTATTCTTATCATCTCTATCATTTTGACAATCTTGTTGCTTTTGATCCCTCTTCCATTTGTAGTAAAACCTTTTAATGTGTACTAGCTTTTTGAAATAGTGGCATGTCTGCACATCTTTGTCACCTCTAGACTTCGATCAGTTCTTAGACTTACCATAACATTTGGGACCCTTACTTTTGCTCCTTCCCCTGTTTTTTGCCACCAAAGCCTATATGTTGTCAACTTTCTTCTATTTTCTTCTGATTTCTTTATTAAGCATACTCTCTTTGATTAAGTCCAGAGAAAACACATCTTTAGGAGTTGAATTGCATATCATTACCGCCAATGCCTCCTATTTATCCTGTCCAAACTCAAAAGGAACAAAGCTTGAAGCTCATCATCAAGAATGATCTTCATTATTGTAAGCTTCTTGATTTTATCTTGGAAATCACTCTGATGCTCTAACGTAGATTTTCCAATTTTCAACTTCAAGTTTACAAGTTTTTTAATTAAAAAGGCTTTGTTATAGACAATCTTCCTTTCATAAAGTCCTTCTATCTTTTCCCACATCTTAAAAGGATCCGTTTCTTATGACACATGGTTGAATACACTAATATCAATCCATTATCGAACCATGCCCGTAGTTTCCTGCTCCATCTTTTCTCATTCTCTATTTGACATCTTCTTAGGTTTTGAAGGAACATCAACCTTCATACCTTTGTCCACATCAATAGGATCAAAGAGATCCATGCAATATAAAATGTTTTCATCATAAGCCTCTAAATAGAGTAATTTGTTAACGTCAACTTGACCATATAGTTGTTTCCACCTTCCATCACGATGACTTTGATACCACTTATTGGGAATAAAAAAACATAATTCTCTAAAATCAACCAAAGAAAAATAGTAAACACTGTTCATGTTTAACGAGCAAATTTGAACAAGAATAACAAACTCAATAAAGAAGCAAACATCATGATTTATGTGGAAAATCTTAAGTGTAGAGAAAAAACTATGTGCCAAATTGACAAGCAAATCCACTAAGGTCAAACAAGGTACAAAGTTTAATATATCACCCCAAAACTACAAATTGTCTCATAAAGTTTCAGGACTGAAATCAAAGTCGATATGTGAATCAACAAGCTCTCAAACCAATCTAAAAATAATCAAAAAAGGGATGACTATAATACTTGCTCTCTGTGCATTTTTCCTCACTTTTGGTGTTTTGGCCACTCTCACATGCAAAAACCTACATATCTTCTCTTTTATATCAAGAAATAGGTTTTTTTGCACTATATATGATCATATACATGGCTGTGTAAGTGATCGTGTTTCTTCAGCACCGTCTCACTCGTAGATGTATAAGGTCACAAAGAGATACATAATCATCATACACGATTAAGTCATGAACACGAGCGTGTACACAATCATGTATGTCTTCACCTTTCATGTCCTTCTTTACTTAGTTCCAAAGACTTACACAGACGATACACATTGCCTTGTAAGTAGAGAACACAGACGTATGGCACTTTACACGGGCGTGTTTGTTTAGAAAAGGCTTAAGTCATCTATCATCCATCTTGTGTTCACTTGTTCTTCATTCTCATGAACCATAAAAGTGTCAAGAAGGAACGAAAGTCTCAAAAATAGGATTGGACACAAACAACATAAAAATCTATGCAATTTGTGATATTTTCATAGTCTTCAAAGATCATTATTGAAAACTTCAAATTTTAGTTTAGGATAACACATAAAAGATGTTAATTTTTTAATTTTTATTTCAATTCATAATCTTTTAAGATTTTTAATTTTATACAACTTCAAAATATGAATAATTCAATTTAAAATTTTATTCATATTAATTTTTTGCTATTGTAATTGACGAAGTACGTCAAAAAGTGACATGTACTCTTACGTGGACAACCCGCTCTGTCAATGATGCTACTTACATAAAGGGGTAGATTGACTCACCTAAAGGGACAGATTGACCTTTACGTGAAGAAGAACAGAGGCATACATGCCTCAAGGTGCCCATACCTTGACATTTTCTAGTCAAAGAGATAAATTCACATGTAAAGCCTAGATCATCTCACCTCTCTTACATAAAAGGAATTTGCACTTAAACAGAAGATAACGCATTTGTCTCTCTTTCTAAATTCTATCTCTCTCTTTTAACATTTATTAACTTAATCATCAGAGTGGCCTTATCTATCTACATGTTTGAAGATCAATATGTCCAAGCTTGGCGCACAGTCCATCCGAAGAAGTAAAAACAACTATTAAGTCGAAGGACATCCATTATTCAAGAAGCTTACTGAAATATGACAATTTGTAATAGAAAATAAGGTTACTGATAAAAATAGTCTGCATATATAAACGGATATATAATGCAACCCTTGTTTTGTTGATTCTTAATATACATAAACATGCAATAACTGCTTGCATAATAAAAAGATAGTGCTGACTATATTATAGAAAACATTGCCAAGGAAGAGATGTAAACTCACTCCTAAGCAATATTGCACCTAAGATGTGTACTACTTATACATAGTTTGGTACATTCATAAGATGCAAGCTCGCTTTTAAGTAGTCTTATGCAATCACAAGAAAGCATGCTCACTCATACACAGTCTCACACAACCATAAGACATAGATTCACTCATAAGCAATCCAGTATTCATAAAGGAGAAGACTCGTTCCTAAGCAATTTCACGCTTATAAAAATACAAATATGCTTATATGCAGTTTTGAGGTAGTATAAGGCATACACTCACTTGTAAAAGTCTCTCGCCTACAGAATCTGAGACTTATTCCTGAGCAATCTCACACTTTAAACATATGGACTTGCTCATACGCAACCTTTTGCACCATAAGATGCGTGCTCTCTCAATCTCAAGCTCATAAAGATGCAAAGTTTCTCATGAGTAGTACGTGTTAGGATAATTCAAATATATGGTTTCCATATTTAGCTTCAGCTAGTCAAACTGATAGCATAATTTTCTCTTCTCACTTATTACAGCAAGATTATAGGACAATCTGCATTAATTCTTCAGATCT
>JAOTIZ010000201.1:26471147-26483056 GCA_027123425.1 Erythroxylum panamense | reverse complement strand
CTAAATTATATTTAGCAAGATATTTCACAACAGAAACTATTCTTATCAAAACTTGTCTCCAACGTTCTTTTTCCTTTGCAATTTCTTGTTGCAAATCTTTATCAACTGTTTGATTTTTGCTCATTCTTACTCATAATTCATTCTACATTCTCATATTAGTCATAAGCTCAATGCAATTCTCATGTTCTTTGAGTCTCTCACTAAGATACTTCCAATCTCTAAATCCGTCATTTACTAATCCACTTTGTTTTTTAGTAGATTTGAACAATTTACAACAAAAACAATATACTTTAGCTACATGATTAGAATAAACCAACCATTTTCTATTGCTAATTTCTCTATTACTCAAATTTTTATAATAATAATAATATAAAAAATGATAAGAGGTATTGTCTAAAGGAAACATAAGATTCAACTCTCTTACAGGCCCCTTTTCAACTAAAATATCCCTTGTTTATTATCAAGATTATCTCAATTTCTAGGATCATAAATGTCCAATATAAGGCTTACTTGCTCAATATACTTTAAATTTTCTGAAGTGAATGCATTTGGTACATGATCATCCTCACTCAGATTTCTAATATTATCGTGAATATGAATCTCATCACTTAAGTTTTCTTTATGTTGTTCAAAACTACCTTCAACTAATTCCTCAAGACTTTCACTAAAAAAGCCTACTCTTTTAATAAATTTATTTATTACTCCTTTTTGGGATTCTATCAACTGTGCTACTTGTTTTCTTTTTTCCTTTTTTCACTTCCAGACAAATACTTTTTAGGCAACATAATATAAATTAATTATAACACAGTTGGATTAAAAACAAACAAAAGCACCTGTATGGAACTGGAAGAAGTATACAGGCACAACCAAACTCCAACAGCTTCAGAATATATCACAAAGATATATAAATGGTATTATATCTGTGAAAGAGGGAAAAAAATAAATAGAAAATTTTAATATCTAATATTAAAAATAAAAAACAAAGAGCAAAAATACATTAAAAAAATCAAAAACTTTACCTTTAAATTATACTCAGAACTCAGAAGACAGAATCATAAAATTTTTTGCTGCTAATTTTTGAGTTGGAGTATTTTAAATACATATATTGATGAAAATAAAGAAATTCGAAGATAAAAGTTCACTTAAATATTTCAAGATTATTTATAAACATGAGGACCACAATATTATCTTATAAGTTATAACGTTAACTTATAACATTAAAATCATTTAAAGCCAACGTATATAAGTTAACGCTAAATTATAACATTAAAATCATTTAAAGGAGGCTGTTGGAGTCTATTGTTAACTTATAACGTTAAAATCATTTAAAGCCAACGTATATAATTTAACGTTAAATTATAACATTAAAATCATTTAAAGGAGGCTGTTGGAGTTTGTTGTTAACTTAAAACGTTAAAATCATTTAAAGGAGGCTGTTGGAGTCTGTTGCAGAGGAGGCTGTTGAAAAAGCCAACGTTAAAAGTAAAACATCACTAATCTTAGGAGAGGAGGCTGTTAGAGTGGCACCTACCTAGGGCCAACACTGGTTAGGTTATGATTGGCCAATAATTTACTAGTGATACTTTGGTCATTAACATAAGAGGGAGTGATATGATTTTAAGAGTAATGAGTGGCTCCACTAAATTATATAATATGTAATTATAATAAAGGATTAGTAGTTTACATGGAATGAGAAATTGGTAGAATTGGGTAGTAGAAAGTATGGAAGTTCTTGTGAAGCTATCAGTAGAGAAGTATGCAAATGCGTCAAGGAAACGGAAATTTTTTGTTAGTTCTTGATATTGAAAAAATATTTATCATCAGAACTAACAACTAATCCTTGATACAATGATAATTAATTCCACTTTGAGTATTTATCAGGAACATAAGTATTCCTATCTTTCCTTACGTGTAGTTAAAAAAGAACACCAATGAACCAATTAACCCTAATTATTAGATGATCTAAGCCCAGCACGAAAGATTTGATCTATCAACATCATTAAGCAATAGAAAGATCAATCAATCAAAGTTCCTTTAACCACCAGTGATTAAGGGAAACGTAGCCTATTATTCTTCCTAGGATTTAATAACAACACCAACGAAATTACTAAATCCTAGTTGCTACTTGATTAGTTGTAGATTATCAAACACAATTAATTAGTAAGCCTCCTAGAAATCATGAACGACAATTATGATAATAAGTGTGAAAAAACAATAGAACTCAAAGTTGAAATTAAAACAATAAACTCATTTAGATCTCACAGTTTTAATGTTTCAAGGTTTTAATTCCTTCGTCCAAGAATGAGATTAGCTACGTAGGGCCATAGAAGAAGCTCTAAGGTGTGAAAAGAAGAGAGACAAGCGCGTGTTGTATGTGTGTGTGTGTGGTTTTTTTTAATGTATTTCCTTCCTCTTTCAAGTAATAAAACTAGTAGATAGAAACCTAGAAAATCTCCTAAAGATATGTCAAATATTGTAACCACAACAAAATATCCAACTAAGGAAAATAATAATAATCCAAATAATAGTATTCTCGATTGAGGGAAGTGGCCTTTCAGTTGATATTTCACGTCCAAGTTGGCTTAGGAAGCTTTTTAATAATCTCCTTGATTGTTGTATAGTAATCTCGCGAATTTGGTTTGGATTAGTGCAACAATGTTCACTTCTGGGCTGATTTATGACCTCTTCTAGCCAGAGTCACTAAAAACTTAAAACATAAAAGTTGAAGCTCTCTTCGTGGGTTTTCAAACTCCCCTTGAATAATCTCAATTGGTTTTTTCATTTATGACCCAAATACAATAATGAGTCAAAATTGCCCAGATTTGCAAAATTATTTCGTTTTGCTCCTTTTGCTTCCATAACACACCTAAATCAAAAAATACACATAATGAGTACTTTTTGGCCAGTAATAAACATAAAAGAATAAGGATTAGTGGAGAAAAATACAATACTATACTTCTTATCAATAGACTATCTAAATATGCCCACTTGGAACACATTTCACTATTAGCTCTGCTTATCGTCCACCAACAAATGGTCAAATCAAGGTAGTTAATTAAATAGTTGAGATGTACTTGGAATGTTTCACCAATTCAAATCCTATGGATTGAACAAAATGGGTAGCTTGGGTTGAATACCATTACAACACAAGTTGGCATTCCACCCTTCGATGCATGTCATTTGAAGTAGTTTATGGCAAGCTACTGCCTTCACTTCTATCTTATGAACTCGGAACAACAAAAGTGCAAGCATTTGAGGATGTTCTCATAGAAAGGGATAAGATGGTTACGGAGTTGTTTCAAAGACTTTCACAAGTGCAGAATCGAATGAAACAAGTTTATGACAAGAGACATACGGAGAAGGAGTTTGAGATAGGAGATTTGGTGTATGTCATGTTGCAACCATATCGTCAATTGTCGATTAGAAATCACAAGAAACAAAAGCTAGTAGCCAAATTTTATGGACCATTTCGAGTGCTTGATCGGATTAGGAAGGTTACTTATAAGCTGCATTTACCTTCTTCTAGTAAGATACACCTCGTCTTCTATATCTTGGTACTTAAAAGATATATTGGAAATTTAGAGGTTACATTTGCTGATTTGCCTGAGTATGTTGAGATGGGAAATGTGAGACAACATCTTACTATTTTGAACAAACGTGGTCGTGGAAAGAACCAAGAGTTTTTGATTTATTAGCAGGGTGAACCTGAATCTAAAGCTAGTTGGGTCTTTTTCAGTTAAGAATTTCCTATTTTTTCTACTCGTTGAGGACATAGAGTTTTTTAAGGGGCGAGGTATGTTACATGTCCCAAATCTGTCCATCGTTATCTCTACCTATTAGGAGTATTCTACTACATTAGGAGTTGATATTTTTCGATAAAGTAGGAGTTGTTATTATGTTAAATATTTATTATATTATTTAGATAAATTAGGACTATTTGGTGTACGCAGGCTAGTGAATTAGAAATCTATTAAAAAGTATATTGCCTTGTTATATTTCTCTACTATATTTCCTATCATCATAGTTCCACGAAAGTCCACGGGGCGTGGATGAGGACATGGCCAAGGCCGTGGAGCAATCCAGGCGCTTAACATACCCTTTCTAGAATATAGAATTTATAGAATTTGTCTAATTAATATAATTAAAGTTGCACTACATATATTTGTAGTTTAATGTCTAGACAGTATGCTTAATTATAATTAGTTTGTGATTAATTTAATAAAAATTAAAAAAGCAATTTTCTTATACTCTTCTTCTCCGGTGTCCATAGCCTTTAATATTCAATTTACTCGTAGATACTCGCAACAAATGTTCATGGCTTTTAACAAATGAAGCCAATTGTAATTAGTCTATGGACCCTATTGTGAGGGGCCAGGGAGGTAAGTAGCTCAAAACATACCCCAACAACAATACACAATGATACCTCCCCTTCACATAGATCGAGAAAGGATTCATGACAGTAACATGAACATGGGGGTGTCACGAGCGTAGGATCCACGTATGCGTAGGAACAGGGAAATCTACGTTTTTAGAATGATGTTTTTTCTTTTTTCTTTTATGTTATCCGGAAACCTTCAACGTGACGTTAACGGTGAGGAATCCAATTAAAGAAGAAGCTTTTGTGCATGGTGGAGGAGACTGCTCGTTAACTTCTCCCTTTAGTTTTGATGTTTTCTATAGTCCGGTAGTTGTCACCACAGGTTATTATGTGAAGGACTTTACGTAAATTTGTGCTTATTAACAAACCTGATTGATTTAAACATCTCTCCTTACAAAGTTGGAATTTTGAGGGCAGATGCTGAAAGTTCCACCTCTAACTTTGGAAATGTTCAAAGCGTATTTGGTGAGTATTGAAGAAGATGGAGAGGAACTCCAGAAAACAATGGTATAATTATACTCTTCTACTTTTCAATGTAATACATTTCCACTCACTTTCCACAAAAGTAATTGCTTTCAGTTTACAATCATAGCATAGATAATACCTAATATGGCATCACAGGCAATGCTTGACGTCAACTTCAATTTACAATTGCCATATTCTTAATCTCAGACGATAAAGCAACGAAGGGTATTGCCTTTTTCTTTTTTCTTTTAATCTCTGATATGCTCTTACCTCACTTCAATGTATTATTGCCTTTTTTCTATGGAAGAATCATGGTTTTTTTTTTCCCTTTTTTCTTTTGAAGTTGTGGGTTTATGGACCAGGCATGCTTTCCACCTATATTACTACTCTTGTTCGAGAAGTATTAGACAAGTTGTAAAAGTTATTCATTACAAGTATAGCATTACCTTGAAGGACTATTACGACCTTCTAAGATAAAAGTTATTCATTACAGATATAGCATTACCTTGAAGGAGTATTGCATGAAAAACTTGTGAAGGCTAGTGGATTTGATAATAGATTAAAAATTCAAATGTTTATGAATTCAACTAAAGGACTTCGTTTAATTTCCACAAGCCTTTAATGTCTCGCAGGTCAAACCATTTCTTAGAAAAATTTAAACATTTTATCTCTATATATATTAGTGATGTTCAGATTATATTATATAAAAGAAAAGGTCTGGAACCTCTCATATAGTAATTAACAATTACCTGGAAGTTACAATTTCAGTCCCCATTATGACTATTCATTTCGTAAATGCCCCACTTGCTTCGATTGTTAGTATTATTATCATTCTTAGAATTTAAGGAAGAAAGTCAAGGATGGCAGCTCCAGATTCCAACACTCCTTTGCCAGGGGCCAAATGTTGACCTTTCATATTTTTTTTGGAGATCTTACCACTAAATAGGGAATCGTATTTAAAAATATCTATTGATTTTGTACTGGTTGTCTCCTACTTTTTTTTTTCTTTAGTACTCCATCTCATTTAAAATAAAAGTCGTTTTAGAAAGATTTTAATTATTCAAAATAAGTATGTTCACGATTTTTTATGCATGTTTATAATTTTATTTCCAAAATTATCCTTTAGTTTCTCTTCAATCTTAATTATACAGATTATATTTTCAAGACAATTCAACATGCAATTAAAAAGAGTATATCAAACATTTCACTAGCTTTCTTAATAAGTGTGCATATATCTAAAACAACTTTTATTTTGAATAAGAGGGAGTAAAAATTATATCTATAATCTTAATCTCGGTCTGTTTTGGACCACAATTTTGGAGGTTAGGAGCGAGTCAAGGACATCTTTAAAGTGAATCGCCCCTGATATCATGGTTTTGAAACCCGGACTGAACCGGTAGGTCCGACCGGTCCGACCGGTGACCGGTCGGTGGTCCGGTCCGGTTTATCATTCAAAACCAGTTATGAATTGAACCAGTCTGAACCGGTCAAAATCGGTCAATTGACCGGTCGGACTGGTCCAACATTTTTTTTTAATTTTTTTTAATTTTTTTTAATTTTTATAATATTATATATAATTAAATATAATTATTGCATAATTATTACATCACACCGGTTCGACCGGTGGTTGAACCGGTCAAACCGATCAAACTGGTGACCAATAAAACCACCGGTTCAATGACCGATCCGAATTTCAGAACATTGCCTGATACTATTCGAGAACCGGAATGTGAAATTCAAAATCTTAAATTACATATCATACCAAATTTCAAGAAATAATTTCATTTTGTATTCTTTATATTATATTATATTATAATTTATGGCTTATTAGCACAGCTGTATGCACTTTGAAAACACCGTAAATGAGGTGGTGAAAGCCTCTGGATGTTTGCAGCTACGGCATTAATTTTATGTGCCAAACGTGTAGGCGCTAATTACAGCTATTGATCTGTCACTAAAAAGCCAAAACCCTTGTTCCAAACGTCATTTTGTCTTAACAATCAAGCGACACCCTTTTCATGCAACATACTATTCGGTGGATTGGTCGATGATACTGTTTTGTCAATTAGTAAGATGGGGTTTTTAAACTAGAGATGGGCAAAGTAAAAAATAAAAAAAATTTACTGGCTTCCAGACAGAAACCTAAAGAGAGAAGGGTCATTATTATTAAGCATATCAACTAAACAGATAAAGACATCGTAAATAAGTAAAAGTCAAGTCTTAGGAAAGCTTCAGGAGACTGTACTTTTCAACGATACGACAAACCCAAAGTCTTTGAATCTTAGATTACGCACGCATACACATAACAACGGAATACAAAGATGCCGTACACGATTATATCAAAATTAATATAATTATGTGTATAAATTAAGAAGTGGAATTTAATTGAGGAAATCTAGGAAGGTGGGAGTCCAAGGAAGGAAGACGCCAACGCAACAAGCATTGTAAGGGAGAGCGCAGTGCCAGCGACGACCGTCTCTCTAATAATTTTAACAAAAGGTCTCGCCCTTTAATGGAGCATTGTATTCCACGAGGACTCTAATTATCAGAAAATTAGCTCCCGACTCAAGCCTGCTTCTTTTTTGTCAGTAACTTTACTCTTTTTACTCTCTCTCTCTCGCTCTCTCGTGGCTGTCTACATGACCGGGTCGGCTAGACTACGATAATTTGAGAGTATGTTTGTGTAGAAAGCGCTCTGGTTTTGCTGTATGTGAACCCCTTTTCACAATTTTGGGGCTCTCTTTCTCTACAGCTTCTGGAAGTGTAAGAATGGCTGAGTTTGTGTACGTAGTTAACAAGGTGCTGACACGAATCCTTAATACTTCTGTTTCATTCTAGTTTTCTCTTATCTTTATTTTTAGGAGTAAAGCAATGGGTATTTTGTTAAATGTCAATATTTTCCTTGGTAGGTGGTCTTATGTGCTTGTGTTTAAGTTCACCCGGCTTTAAAGGACAGTACTTTGTTTTCCCTTTTGTTATAGTGGTTTAATGTGTCGCGAAAACTGTTGTCTTGCAACTGTTCTTATGTTGTCTTAGATTGGTGAGGGTGGAAGCTGTTCTAAATGGATTTTATTTGCTTAGATGTGTTCGTGTTCCGATCTGGGTTTGATCGAGTTTCATCGTCGTTGATATTCGTAATTAGTGAGCTTATGTTGTTAGCATTCATTCTTCAGCTTATAGCTGTTTCATTCACAGTTTCCATTCCTAAAAATATGAAAAGAAAAGAACTTCACCTTCTATTTGTTTTTGGTTGTCATTGGCCGACCTTGTCGGAAGGTACGTGGAGGAAGGGTTGAAGAGGACGTGGGTCTCTGTCTTCTGTACCTTATTGCAATTTCTTTGATCTTTGTTTTCTCTTGAAGTTAATTAGTTTCCGTTTTAAACATTTTCGCCCGTAAAACCTATTTTTGCTCTATTCTACTTTGATTTAGAACTATATGACGTTATACCAAGTTTGTAGTATTTCTAAATTCCCCCATTAATAACATCTCCCTGCATTTTGTGTTCCAGGGTACGGTAATCATAAAGCCTCCTAAGAAATCTTCGATTTTGTTAAGGATGATAGTTTTGATGTTCACAATGGTTTGCGGTGTTTATGCGTGCTTTGTTTGTCTGAAGCAAATAAGTGCACAAAGTAAAATAGACATCGAAGATATCCAAGTCATTGATGGGCCAACTCCTGATCCTGAACCTATACGATTACAAATTCCTGGGGCACATTACCCTGATCCTAAAACTTTTAACAGGTAATTTAGAACTTCAGTTCTTTGGCTTTGAGCTTGAATTTCGATAAGACATACTTGAATTTTTGTATTTGGCACAACTGTCAGGTCTGAGTGCCAGCATAATCCTGTACAATACTTTGCAATATTATCAATGCAAAGATCTGGAAGTGGATGGTTTGAGACCTTGTTGAATAGTCATGTTAATGTAAGCTCAAATGGGGAGATATTCTCTGTTTTAGACAGGAGGAAGAATAGTTCCTCCATTCAACAGGTTCTGGATAAGGTCTACAACCTAGACTGGTTCACCAGCGCGTCCAAGAATGAATGCTCTGCGGCAGTCGGCTTCAAATGGATGCTTAATCAGGTAGTGTAAACTGTTCATGTTTTAGTTTATATTTTATATATGCCAGTATTGAGAAAACTATCTGGTTCAAATGCTGCGGGGATAGTAAAGAAGAAAATTTGGTGACAATAATGCCAAGGTTTTAGCCAGAGTTTTGTACTAGTCTCAATTTCTATAGTGTCCTATATGCTTTCTGCCCGAGCTTGTTTTAGCAAATAAGCCTCCCTTTTATTGACAAGGAAACTGTAAAGCTCTTTGTAGTCTGCTGCTTCTGCCAATTCTTGAACTGACTTCACCTCTCCTCTTTGAACTCTTTCATGTATATCTTGCTATACTAGCTTAACCTTAATCCATAGCCTAGTGTTCACATCACAAGGATAGTTGAACTTCAGATATAATTGATGATGAAATGAAATTACCAACTTTTGAGGATATGATTTTGCAACATGTAAATTGTCTATTCTATACAATTTAATCCGGGCCTCTGATGTAAAATTGGTTTAATGTTTTCGATCCAACAGATTTTAGCTGATTCATGGTAAGCAGGTGCATTTGAGTATCTCTGTAGCAATTACAGGATACCTAATCAATTAAACCACTCAAAAGAACATTTTTTAGATATGCTCTTAATTGTACAAATGAATGCGCCAGGCAATATATGAATTATACTTTTCTGTTTTTAGATGTTGTCTAACGATCTCATTAGCAATAGGTTTACAACACTACAGGGCCAATTTGTAATTTTACTCAACAAATACACTCTGAGTTCTAGTGCATTTTCTTAAAACATATTGTTTCTATGATTGAAGGAGAGGTTAGACTTTTGATTCTTTGTACGGGAAATTGTCAGATGTTATTAGCCTCTAATGATTTCATGGCTTATGCAGGGAGTAATGGTGCATCACAAGGACATTGTAGACTACTTCAACCGCAGAGACGTATCAGTAATATTTCTTTTCAGGAGAAATCTATTACGTCGTATGGTGTCAGTTCTTGCAAATTCATATGATCGATATGCTAAACTATTGAATGGGACACACAAGTCCCATGTTCATTCAGATGAAGAGGTATCCCAGCATTCCTTCATTTTAACCGTCTTCAATCTCTCATGAAAAAGAAAAAATTAGTTCTTTAATGTGTAGCTGTATTTTCGTTTTGCAGGCTAAAACACTGTCAAAGTACAAACCTAAAATAAATTCTACGTTATTGATAGATGATCTGAAGAAAGCAGATATAATGGCTGCAAGAGCTTTAGAATACTTCAATAACACTCAGCACATTGTCTTGTACTATGAGGATCTTGTTACAAATCATACGGTACGTCCTGATTGGTGTGTGAACAATCAACCATATCAATTTTCTTAATCATGAAGTTGGCTGCTCCATTATATGTCATTGTACTTCATGCAATCTGAATTTGCACTGTTCACCAATTTTTGATGCAGAAACTTCAGGATGTTCAAGAATTTCTTAGGTTACCGAAGATGGAGCTAACAAGCCGTCAGGTTAAAATACATAAAGGTTCATTGTCAGAATTTGTTGAGAACTGGGAGGATGTCTTCAAGAAACTTAATGGATCAGAGTACGAGAGTTTCCTTCAAGCTGACTATTAGAGTTGGTGAATCTGCTAATTTTGGAACAATGTGAATATGGAGTCAACTAACTTATGCAACAACCAGTCGGTTCAATGCTATACCCATTCTTCTCAACTAGTTGTTGGTCCCTATACACAAAAAATCCTGTTCAGCGTCTTGTTGATCATGTATACAAACAATCTAGCCTTACGTTAACCAATCCCAAGTAATTGTTCCATAAGCTGCCTTGTTTCTTAATCTTCTATTCTTTTTGAGTGACTAATTTGAAGCTGGTCAATTTTGTTCTGTAAGATGCAGTCAATGTTTCAAGTGCCGATTGAATGAAAAATTTCAATCTTTCAGCAACTTTAGCAGTGACTACTATAGTATTGCGCTCAGTCACTTGTTCGAAAACTTGGTGGTAAGTTACTTCTTGACTTTTGAGTATTTATTAACGACAATAGCTGTTTACAGTTTGAGATAATATGGTAAAGCTCTACAATTTTCTAAACCGTTTTCTAAACATCGACAACAAAAACATGTGTTTGCCGACTCATAATGGGAAGCATATGATTCATGAAATGAAAAGGCAAGTGATCTGAACTTTGAGCAGACCTCCAAGTGGCAGTAAACTCTTGACCACTGCCAGCTTTGATGACTTCAGCTTAGATGGAAGATGAAGTTTCTGAATACGCTTGAGAATGTTTAAAGATGATATTATTATTTGAAAAGAAGTGTGTAAGTATTTTTTTTATAATAATTATTATTGGACCGCAAAATCCATGTTAATTAAAGGAGATTTTGTATGAGAGTATGTAGTTCCATTAATATATATTAGTAAGAATGTATCTTTAAGGGACTTGAGGGATACCGACTTGTCCTTAATGTTTCAAATAAAAAAAATGCGGTACGAATAGCTTCTATATTTCTTGTTTAATTATGCATATCGTACACATTACTTCTGGCTCATCAAATCTGACTTAACTAAGATCTGTATGGAGATGGAGGTTTTCCATAACACTTCACCAAGTGACAATATTTTGAAGGAGAGAAGGATATAAAATGGTCCGCACTAATGCATGTTAAAACATAAAAATAAAAGACACACATGCATCTGCAAAGTGGAACGCACATTTCGAGCTAGCTAAGGTCCGCCTCAACTTATCGCTTATTTAATCTGGCGAGGTGCACTGTGAGCCTCACATGTAGGATTCGACACTCTATAAATACCAAGGTGAAATGAGTGTTTAGCAAGTCAGTTGCCTAGCTAGCCAGTTGACTCCATTGAATTCTTGCTCATTTCTCGATCCTCAATAAAAAGATTTCCGAAACTCTTGCCTACCTCCACTTTGCTTGCTATAAGATGGCACAGTTGAAATTGTCCTTTGCCTGTGTTCTGTTCCTGTTCACTTTGTGTCAAAACC
>JAOTIZ010000201.1:26447386-26460904 GCA_027123425.1 Erythroxylum panamense | reverse complement strand
GGGATCAGTGGGCCCCTTTAGTTGGTGGGCCCTGGGCTGGTGCCCGGGCTGCCCCTGCCCTGGGCCGACTTTGCCTTCGATTAAATGAGCCATTTTTTTTAATCGGAAAAACATAGAACAATTACATAATGAGTCTAGGAAAACGAATCTCAGCACGGTCTTTTATGAGGATGGGGAGACACCCGGGGGGGAGGGAGAGGGGGCGCGGTAATAAAGTGGAAAGTCCTAAGTCACAACTTACAACAAAATTGGCTAACCAATCCGCACATCTATTGCCCTCCCGGTAAATGTGACAGGGGCGTACAACCCAGTTGCAGTTCAGGAGCTCGTTGATGCTGACGAGGAGAGGGTTCAGGGACGAAGTGTTTTTAGCGAAGTCGGTGAGAAGGCTAACTGCGGCCTGGGAATCCAATTTTAGGTCCACGTGGCGATAACTGAGGTTCCAAGCCAGTTGGAGCCCAGATAACACACCCCAAAGTTCTGCTGCAAGTGGTGAGCATCAGCCTAAATTCTGGACAAAACTGCCCTGCTAGTCCCCGAAGCCGTCGCGAAGCAGTCCGTCGGTTGAGGCCGAAGGGGGAGAGCATTTACAGGCGCCCTCTGTATTTAGTTTCACCTAACCAAAGGACGATGGGGACCAGCCGATGAGATGCTCGTGCTGGGGTTTGTATCCCGGAACGGTGCAGTGGAGACTAACGGTGGCTTGCTGAATTTGGGCTACAAAAGCCAAAATGCTGGCAGTGGGGGGAGTCAGCCAGGAAGCATGGGTATCGAAGAGTGCTTGATTCCTCCATGTCCACAAAAACCAACAAGCCACGCCAAAGATGGTGGCCCAAGACAAGCCGTTACGCTGGCGAGGACGGTGGAGATTTAGGTAGAGCTAGTCCGGAGTGGGCAGTGAGAAAAACTTTGGGGAGATGTCAGGCAGAGGGAAGGAGAGTCAGATGTTGTGCGCTTGGGGTCAGTCTCACATGATGTGCGGGGAGGTTTCCTCCGCTTGGCAATGGTGGCATTCCGCGGTGGTGGTCAGATGTCGATGCATCCTTTGTTGATTGGTCAGAAGGTGGTCATAGGCTAGTAGCCAGAGGAATTAGCGAATACGTTGCAGACCCACGCAGTTCCATATGGTCTGCCAGGATCTTGTAGTGTCGTGGGGGTTGTGGCCCATAATCATCGAATATGCAGACGTCGTGGTGAACTGACCAGTCCCTGAGCACCCACATGTGAGGCGACCCGGTCTGCGGTGGGCCTAGGGGGGAGCATACCTGCAATACAAAGACTAACAGATTGAGGGAGTAAGAATTGAAAGTCATCCCATAACCAGTTGCCTGACGAATCCACATAGTGGCTGATGCGGTGCTCAAGGTCGAAGGTGAGAGGGGCTACAAGCGTGTGCTCGATGAGAGGTCCCAACTCATCTACACAAGAGTCCAACCAGAACCGAAAGACCACTCGTGTCTTTCGGTTGACAAACTGTGTCTCAGTTGACGAGATGAAGTTTACACTGGCTTGGGGAAGAACCCCATAGGAAGTTGTGCATAAGTTTTTCCAGGTCGTCACAGAGGCATCGTGGGAGTCGAGTCGTTTGCATAGTGTAAGTAGGGCAGGCAGATATGACAGATTGAATGAGGGTGGTACAGCCTGCAAACGATAAAAGATGTTCAGCCTAGCCTAAGAGACGGTGGTGAACTTTGTCGAGGATGAATTGATACGTACGCTTGGTGATCCGTTCGTGCAGTAAGGGGACTTCGAGATAGTGACCTAAATCTTTGGTCTGGTGAAAGCCTAGTTCCCGGCTCAACTGTCGGGGCAAGGACAGGGAAACCTTTTTGGAATAAAAGTAGCGAGATTTAACGTGACTGATCTTCTGGCTCGACGCAGTGCAGAAAACGTTTAACGTCTCGTGGATGATCCAAGTTTGATCAGATGTAGCTTCGGAAAAAAAGATGAGATCGTCTGCGAAAAAAGATGAGAAAGAGGAGGACCTCGACGACTGAGACGGATGGGAGTCCAGCGGCCTTGGGAAACCGCTTGAGAGATTAATTGGCCCAACCGCTCCATGCAAAGCACGAAGAGATAAGGTGATAGGGGGTCTCCCTGACGAATGCCCTGGGAAGGGGTAAAAGTATCGCTTAGTTCCCCGCCCCCTCCTCCCCCCAAGTTGACTTGCATGGAGACCGAGGAGACACACTTCATGATGAGGGAGATAAGCGATCCAGGGAGCCCGATGTCCAATAGTGTGTTGTGGATGAAGCCCTATGAGAGACGATCATATGCTTTTTCAAGGTCCACCTTAACTGCGAGGAGATCTTTACGACCAGATTTTCGATGCATAGTGTGAATGATTTCTTGTGCGATGATGATATTGTTAACGATCATTCGCCCCGGGATGAAACTGCACTGAGTAGGGGCAACAAGCTCCACAAGAAAGGGTTTGAGGCGGTTACCAATGAACTTCGTGAGGGCTTTGTAGATTACCGAGCACAGAGCTATTGGTCGGAACTGCATAATAGTCAAGGGGGAGGGAAGTTTGGGTATTAGGATCATGGTGGTGCGGTTTAGAGCGATGTCCCAAACTTCATGACGGAAGGTTTGTTGGAGAAAGTGAATCAGAGATGGCCCTAACGTGTCCCATTGGGTTTGGAAGAATAAGGCAGTGAAACCGTCCGATCCGGGGGTTTTATTCGGCTCCATGGTGAGAAAGGCAGTTTTGACCTCTTCAGGAAAAAGAGGTTGTACCAACTCTAGAGAAGCATTCTGTGGGAGGGCGGGGAAACAACCTCTAAGTGGAAAAAGAGCGGGATGGGAAGAGTTGGCAGTGTAAAGCTGGTTAAGGAAATGCTGGGTCAGTTTGCAGAGGGCAACTGGATCGGAGATGAGAATGCCAGAGTCATCTTTCAGAGAGGGGATGTGGAGCTTCCGTCGTTTCGCTGTAGTGATAGCATGATAGTACCGGGTATTACGGTCACCCTAACTAAGCTACTGGCATCTTGAAGAAGGACCTATTCCAACTCGTTATGGAGGTATAAGTCCAAATCTCTAAGTGATTCTGAATTGGTCTCTTCTAGAGATTTTTAGATATCCGTAAGTTGAGACAGGAGGCACTTTTTGCGGAAGAAAATATTTCCAAAGGTAGAACAATTCCATCGTTGTAAGTGGTAGCCTAGGTGGTGGATCGCCCCACTAAGGGATGATATATGAGGGTGTCAGTGATCTTTGACCGTTTGGGCAAAGGTATCATTAGTCAACTAGGCGAATTGGAACCGGAACGATCGAAGAGAGGTAGGGTGAGGGGGACTGGGGTGGACAGTGACAAGCAGCGGTCGATGATCCGAATTAAGAAAGGCCAGGTGAGTGACCGTCGTATGAGAGAAGGAAGAGGTCCAGGAAGGCGAGCCAAAGGCTCGGTCTAAGGGAGCGAGGGTCTGTCTACGACGCTAGGTGAATCGGGGCCCAGTGAAGCCCAGATCCTAAAGGTGGCAACATTGGACACAATCATAAAAGTGAGGATTTATGATCGCACGATTACTCACACTTCCACAACGGTTATTTTGATCCAGCTTGGCATTGAAATCTCCGTCAATAAGCCAAGGGTGTAAAGTGGCCCTGGCAATTTTCTAAAGATTCGTCAAAAGGAAGTGTTGAAGAGACGGAGTGAGGTTGGCATAAACAACTGTGAAGTCAAACAGAGTATGGGCCCAGTTAACATGGACATGAAGAAATTGTCAATGAGCTAGGAGAATTTTAATCTGAATATCAGACCGCCATAAAAGCCAAATACTGCTTGAGAAACCATTTGCTTCGACCCAAAAAGAGTGTGGAAAAGTCAAAGTGCGGATGATCTTTTGGGCCTGGGCTCCACTGATTCTGGTCTTGATTAGAACGACGAGCATGAGATTATGTATCCGTATGAAATTCTTAAGAATGGGCCGAAACTTTTTGCCTCCGGCCCATTGGCAATTCCATAGGAAGATGGACATAAAAATGGTCTATAAATGAAGAAAGAACCTAGTCTTGCGGGGGGGCTGGTGATTTCCCCGGAACCTGAAAAGCGGATGTCGAGGAATGATTCGATTGATCATCCATTGGGGAATCGATGATATCCGAAGTAGAGGTTAGGGGGTTATTGCTCGGAGTAGGGTTCGGAGGTTTGGAAGGGGGGAGGGTGGGATGAGATCTAGGCGAGGGGAGAGTGGGGGCGTCGATGATCATGTCTTCTTCCATAGCATGGTCCACCAAATTGGAAGTCATAAAGGGTTTTAAAAGTGGGTCTTGAATTATTA
This sequence comes from Erythroxylum panamense, assembly GCA_027123425.1. Lineage (NCBI taxonomy): Eukaryota > Viridiplantae > Streptophyta > Magnoliopsida > Malpighiales > Erythroxylaceae > Erythroxylum > Erythroxylum panamense. The sequence continues at coordinate 26,456,621 of JAOTIZ010000201.1, read as the reverse complement.
TCTCGGTGTGGGAAGGGATGCTAATGGCCTGATGAGAGGAATTTTTGGGTGAAGGGCCTGTAGCCCTCGGCTGAAGGGTAGAAGAGGTTTGGATTTGAGCTGGGAGTTCTAAGTCCGGCTATTGGGGGGGAGGAGGTTAGGATCGCAGGTTGGGGGGCCTGTTGGGCAAGGAGGATGGTGAAGGACGGGCCTGGGAGCTGGATGCCCCAGGCCCAACCTACAGGGGACCTAGTGGGCGGGCTACCTGGGTTTGCTTGGGTATATGCGTTACTTTTGAGGACGAACCACGGAATGGGCGAGACCGCATTGGCTGTGGAAGGCTCGTGGGCGCTACAGTGGAATGGGGTATAGAGGGAGTGAGCGCGCCGGTAGCTGTCAAGAGATGAAATCTGGAGCCTCTAGAAGTGTCAGAGGAAGGGTGTCCTTGACTATCAGATCGTGTGACCGTTGTGGAGATGGGTGGGCGACGACCTCTGCGTGAAACTTGGAGCCAAGGTCCGTACTGTTCCTGGTGTGGGTCGTGTTTCGGAGGAGTCGGGCTAGGAGTGGGGGGAGGATGGTTGGGGAAGCACCGACGGTAGGGTGGGTAGTTGGGGAAGATGGAGGATGTGTTGGACAGCCCTCTGTGCTGTGGCCGACCCTACCGCAAGACAAGCATATTTGCGGTAGGCCCTCGTAGGCCACTTTTATGCGCTCGCCGTCTAACTCCATGATAGGTTACAAGGGCTGGCTTAGGTCGACGTCCACCTCCACTCTAGTGAATCGCCCCCTCTGGGAGGACTGGGTTGCTTCATCTATTTTGACAGTCCGGCCAACAAGGTTTCCTAAGGCGTTAAGAATGGTGGGGTGATAACGGGCTACTGAGAGTTCTAGGAAGCGGGCCCAAGTGACGACGTGGGTAACTTGTCCAGTAGAAGGTCGAAAAGTGGGGGCCTATGGTTATACGGAAAGAGCGTGACCGAGGATCACCCTTGGGCCTTGGGTGAGGGCATGGAGGTAGTCCTCTGTTTCCAAGAAGTTAATCATGTAGAAGTCATTGTCTATGTAGATGATTTTCATCGGCCCAGTCAGCTGCTACAAAGATTGTAGGCGGCTTTGCAATAAGATATAACCAATTCTTCTGCCCATGAGCTTAACTACGATAGCTTTTTCCCACTGCTTGTTGAGTCTGCTTTTGAAAGCATTGGATAAGTCGATGCTTGATCCGAATTGGCCTGTGATGATATTGATGTCGCCTTCTTCAATTTCTACATGTTCTTCCGTGGTCCATTCAGGTGAGTGTTGCTTAGTGTTCAGATGCCCCGTGATAGCGGCTCGATAGTCAAGTAAAACTGATTGAGACGAGGGCGGGAGTGGGTGTGGTTCTTCCTCGCGTTCGCGAAGGCGAACTTTTTTGGCCGTGGGGTCAGCTGGGTCTGGAGGCTCGACTTGGGCCTGAGTCCTGTGATTAATCCTGAGGTTCGACTTGGGCGATAGGGCGAGGATCACACGAGAGGAGGGTCGAAAGAATTCAAATTTGAATTTGGACTAGCAACGTAGCAACAGTGGAGGGTTTGCCACAACAAACATTGTGTTATTATCTCCCCTTTGGGAGAAGTTCGTCGTGGCAAACTCTTAAAGATGAGCGACTGCACCCTTCGAGACATATATGTTGCGGCGATAGTCTGGCCTTGTCGTGGCGAAATCACAAGATTTTTCGAATGCACCTCTCGAGAAAAGTTCGTTGCAATGAACTCCTGAGATTCATCAAGAAAACCCTTCAGGAAAATTTCACCTCGACGAGGGTCGGGTCTTGTCGCGGTGAAGTTGTGAGTTCTGCCATTACTATCACATAATTCTTCAAACTTTTTGTTATCAAATTCTCCTCCATAATCGCTTCGAATTAAAGTGATATAGTGCCTATTTTATGTCTGAATTTTTCTACAAAACTTCTCAAACACTTTTAAATAAGCCTCACAAACTTGATTGCTTTCGAACTTTAAGGTCGGTAGTCCTCTTACTAACTCATTTTTGGACAATTTTGATAGAATTCTCATGCTAGAATGTCCAAATCTTCTGTTCCAGATAAACGAATCCTTTTCTAGAGAGACAAAACACTTAACACTTTGTGAGGACATGTCTTCTAGTTGAGCACAATATATATTTTGATTTCTATGACCAACATACATAATATTATCATTATGAATATCGACAATTTCACAGTGAGATGCACAGCAAATGACTGTGTAACCTTTGTCACATAGCTAACTCATACTTAACAGGTTATGATTCAAACCATCAACAAAGAGAACGTTATAAATAGAGGTAGAGTCAGAATTACCAATTTTACCAATTCCGGTGACCTTTGCTTTATTTTTGTCTGCAAAGACAATATTACCTCCATCTTTTCTTTCAATGTAATTAAAGTGCGATATTTTACCTGTCATGTGTCTCGAACAACCATTATCAACTATCCATTGATTGTCATTTGTCTCCATTTTGAAGCACATCTGCAGAAAGCATTATCTTATTTTAGGTACCCAAAATTTTTTGGGTCCTTTCGGGTTAGTATTTTGACCTTTCGGTCTTCAAACATACATTTGAGATAATTTCTTTTTATAAAAATTGCAAGAATGACTAATATGACCATGTTTACTACAGTAATCCCACAAAAAAGATAAATGATAGTTGTTGTGATTTTTTTCCATTTAGCAGATTCCTACTGTTTTGGCTATAGCTGCTACTGGATTTAACAAAGAAGTTTTTGTATGGCCTGATATTGTTATTTTCATTGTATCATATTCCGACCTTAAAAAAATGCATTTACCACTACCAAACAATGCATCAAGATTCTTCCTTCCATTAACAAACTTTTCTAGATCTTTTTCTAGAGATAGCATCTTTCCAGAACTTTTCTCCTTTTCAAATTCTAAGGTGGTGACTTTTTCTTCTAACTGTTTTACCTTATCAGAATCATTTTTTAGCTGTGTATTTTCCAACTTAGCTACTCTTTCTTCCAGAACTTTCTTTTTAGAAACCTTATGCTTAGAGTCAACCTCAAGAGACATATTCTTAGTCACCAAATTTTCATTCCCATATTCGAATGATCTAATCTTACCCTTCAGAGATGCATCATTGCTCTTGAACTTCTCAACTTCTTTGAAATACTTCACTGTCAACGTTTTGTACTGATCATACAATTCATGATATGCATTTTTCAATTTATCAACTTTAATATCAGAGTCAGAATAATAAACCTCATCGTCTCTTGATTCAGCCATAGAGCAAATATTGCAGACTTCTTCTGGCTCTTCCTCTTCAAAGTTTTCAGAATCCTCATCTGACTAGGCTGCAGTCATCACTTTCTTTCTAGATTTCTATTTTTGAACTTGTCCTTTTGAAGAAAAGGACATTCTGGTCTTGTGTGTCTAGGCTTCTTAAAGTGACAGCATATGATTTGATTATTTTGTGTATTGTTATTGTTGTTGCTACCATTTGATAGGAACCTATTGTTTCCAACTTTCTTACTTCTTTCTCTTGTCTTCATCAACTTCTTTTTATAGAAATAAACATATTTTCTGACCATAAGGTTTATCTCGTCATCTCTATCTATTTGCATCTCAGTGTTACTTTCATCACCGTTTGATTCGTCAATTACTTTTAGTGTCATTCCTTTTATGTAAGAGGATCCTTCATCTTGTTTAAGCTCGATTTCATAGATCATCATATTTTCTAGTAGTCAGTCAAGCGAAATAGTGTCTAGATCCTTTGTCGTTTCTAGAGCTATCACCTTAGGTCTCCATTCTTTTGGTAGTGACCTCAAAATCTTCGTTATGAGCTCGTCATTATGAGCTCATCATTAGGATATATCTTTCCCAATTTTTTTAAGGACGTGATGATATTGCTCAAGCGTTTGAAGAATTCTTCTATGGTCTCTCCCTATTTTATACCAATAGTTTTATATTGATGTACTAAAAGACTTATTATATACTTCTTTACCTCATTCGTTCCTTCAAATGTAACTTATAGTTTGTCTCACATTTCCTTTGCTTAGAACAGTAGGATATTTTATCATATTCTTCTAGAGATAATGCACATATCAAATGTTTTGCTTTAGCATTTAACTGTGCATTTCTTCTATCAACATCAATCCATACTTCTACGTTATTTGAATTTGGATGTGTAGCTCAAACTCTAATGGCTTACCAGACTTAAATATCTATAGATTGGAGATAGATTTTCAGTCTCTTTTTCCAGTATAAGTAGTTGTTCCATTGAAGTAAGGAGACTTTGAGACAGATCCTTCAAAACTTCTCATATTATTTGCCATGATCTATCACGTGCTGTAAAACATAAAAATGTGAAACCTCACTCTGATACTAAACGATAAAACAAACACACGCAAGAGGGGGTGAATTATGTGTGACTTTAAAAAAATTTAGTTACTTTCAACTCGTATAAAGACAGAGGCTTGTTAAAAATTAAAACGCTAGGAGCTTGTCAGAAGATAGTATCCTGTTAATCGATAGGGCCCCACTAAAGTATAAGTCCCGCTGAAAGCAATAAAAACGAAGGAGCCTGTTAAAGGGAACCGTCAGCAAGTTAAAAATAGAAGAGACTTATTATAAAAGTGAAGGAGCCTCTTGCTGAAATGATCACACACACAATATAATGCAGAAATATAAAAGATAAGGAGAGATAGAGGAGGATGCAGTTGATTTATATAGGTTTAGCTTACAACCTAAGCCTACATCCAATCCTCAAGTATCCAACTTGAGTGTTTTATTAAAAAATCAAGTAGTAATTTGACGAGCCTCTCCAAGCTTACAAGTTAATATTTTTCAAAGTTTTTCAACCTTCCACACTAGTAGTATTTTATTAGCCTTTACAAGATCTAAAAAAAAAGTGGTTTGCTCAATATGAGCTTCAGTAATCGCTCTCAACAGAATTTCATTTTCTAACACACAAGAGAATTTTTTACAAAGTATCACTTTCAAGAATGTATATGCTTTTGATAAATTTCGACAATATAGCTTTGCAAGCTTCTGTATTGTTCAGTTGTTTTTCACAATTGCATTGGCTCTTACTTAAATAGACATTTCTTCAATTATTCATTGCTTTGCTTGCATCTATAGTCAACTGGATTGATTTGAGTCTGAATAACTTCAATGTCATCTTTACAAAAAAACTTTTAGTAATCACGGAGCTAATATATGATCTTCATAATTAGTAGAATCCTTTCAGATAAATCATTTCTAATAAGGTAAGTTCATAAAAATTGTTCTTGCAAGAAAGAAATCGTATTTCTTATGATTTTATTTCCTTTTAAGAATTGGATCGTTAATTGTTCAAGGAAATGAATCCAATTTGAATTTTGAAATATTATATAGTTATCATCAAAATCATTACAAAATAAACCTTGAGCTAATAATATTGAAGCTTATTTTTTGAAAGTTGACTTTAAGAAATGTCCTTATTAAGTATACATTGTTTGTTAAGATTGGGATAAGGTGAAAATGCTCATAGTTTGCCTGTATGTCGATGATCTTATTTTTATTGGAAATTGTGCTGCCATTTTTGCTGAGTTTAACAAGTCCATATTGGATGAGTTTGAAATATCTGATTTAGGCATGACGTATTACTTTCTTGGTATAGAAGTAGTGCAATATAATGATGGCATTTTTCTCTCTCAAAAGAAATATATGGGAGAAGTCTTGAACAATTTTCACATGAGGGATTGTAATCCTGTAAATACTCCGATTGAGTGTGGTTTGAAGCTACGCAAAGATTAGGAAGGGAAGAAGGTGGATAGGCAGATAGCACATTGTACAAGCAAATTGTGTGTAGTTTGATATATCTGACTACCACACGACCTGAAATTATGTATATTTGTGAGCTTGATCAGTAGGTACATAGAGAATCAGATAGAAATACATTTGTTAGCTGCCAAGAGAATCCTCCATTACTTGAAAGGAGCCAGAGACTTTGGATTATTTTATAAGAAAGTTGACAAGTCCAATCTGGTGGGCTTTACTGAAAGTAATTATGCAGGAGGTCGAGATGACCGGAAGAGTACTTATAGTTTTTCTTTTATGCTTGGAAGAGCTGCTATTTCGTGGCTGTCAAAGAAGGAGCCTATTGTCACTTTGTTAAGTATAGAAGCTGAGTTTGTTGCTGCAACGACTTATGCTTGTCAAGCCATTTGGCTAAGGAGAGTTCTCAAAGAGCTACTTTTTAAACAACATGGAGCTACTGAAATTTACTGCGACAATAATTCATCAATTAAGCTCTCAAAGAATCCAGTGCTACATGGAAGGAGCAAACACATTAATGTGAAGTATTATTTCTTGAGAGACCTGAGCAATGATAAAGCAATTAATCTGGTCTACTGCAGGTGTGACTGCAGGAGTGAAGATCAGGTGGCTGACATATCCACCAAAGCCCTCAAGAAGGAGTCTTTCATGAAGTTCAGAGAATTACTAGGGTCTGCACTGTCAAGGCTTTAAATTGAATGTTAGTATTTTTTTGAATAAATTCCATGTTATTTTCTGCATGTTTTAGCAATTTGTTTTCTGTAGACTTGGTTATTTAGTTGTTGTTAGAGTCAAAGATTATCTTATGATTTTTTAGACGTTGTGATCTAATTTTTAGGAGATAGTGGACTAGTGCAGATCATGGTCGCCTAGTTTCCTATTTTTCTGGTATTTGTCTGTTGTAGCTTTTCCTATAAAACGCTGCTGAGTTCTGAATGAATAAGATAGTAAAAAGTTTCACAGCCATATCACTTCTCTTCTTCTTCTATATTTTCTAAGTGCTGAGTTTATATTAATCTTCAAGACACTTAGAGTTGGTGAATCCTATGGTCCCTATGCGCAAAAATCCTGTTCAGCGTCTTGTTGATCATGCATACAAACAATCTAGCCTTACATGAAACAATCCCAAGTAATTGTTCCATAAGCTGCCTTGTTTCTTAATCTTCTATTCTTCTTAGTGATCACTAATTTGAAGCTGGTCAATTTTGTTATGTAAGATGCAGACATGTTTCAAGTACCGATTGAATGAAAAATTTCAATCTTCAGCAACTTTAGCAGTTACTACTATAGTATTGCCTTCAGTCACTGGCTCGAAAACTTGGCGGTGGGCTGCTTCTTGACTTTGAGTATTTATTAACGATAATAGCTATTTACGGTTTGAGATAGTATGGAAGCTCTACATTTTTCTAAATAGTTTTCTAAACATATAGACAACAAAAACATGTGTTTGCTGATTGATAATGGGAAGCATATGATTCATGAAATGGAAAGGCAAATGATCTGAACTTTGTGCAGCCCTCCAAGTGGCAGTAAACTTCTGACCACTCCCAGCTTTGATGACTACAAGAGCAGCTGATCAATGCTTCTGCAGTATACGGACAGGTACTGCTTTGTCTTGTTTAAGGATGTAAATGAATAACGAGGCTTATTAGGGATTACAAAAATACAGTTTACAGACAAACATTTGGAACTCGTTTATTGAAATAAAATTCTTGAAAAGTGTGTTTAATGTTCAAATAAACACCAGTTGTATTTCTTCAGTAGAAGCCTCTTGCTTAGCGACGAAATTATAGCCCGTTAATAATGATTGCGCTAATGGGTCTCACGGGAATGGTTTGATTTCAGGCCCAGTTCGTTCTCGACGTAGAAAAGGTCCAACTTTAAACTCTGTTACTGGCGTAGGCCCAAATTGTAATATCGAATTTTCATGTATTTACAATAATGATTTATATTTTCATTAAAACTTTAAAATATTTAGTTAAGAATTTTTTTTTGTATACGAATCATTTCTAATTATCATTTATAATCAATGTGTGAATTTAACAATACACTTATCTACGTCTAAAAATGAATATCTGATACATAAATATTTGCAGGATGAATATCTTTAGTGTTTACGGACAAGATATTAGAATCAGTGTTTTAAAATTCGGATCGGTTATCGAATCGGAGGCCTTACTGATAATCGGTTTGACCGATTCAACTACCGGTCGAACCAATGTGACGTTATAATTATGCAATAATTATATTTAATTATATATAATATTAATAATATTAAAAAATACAAAAATATACAAAAATAATAAAAATTATATTAAACCAGTTGTCGGACCGGTCAAACTGGGCCAATCCGACCGGTTAATTGACCGATTCTCACTGGTTCAATTGAGAACCGATTTTTAAGGATGAGCCAGACCAAATTACCGACCGATCACCAGTAAAATCGGTCGGACCGACCTATCCGGTCCGATTTTCAAAACAGAGACTAGAACAGTTCATATACAAAAGTAATTTATATTTTTTGAAGGGTTAACTCATCACTCCAACATGACACATGCCTAAGCATTCTTATGTTTAGTTGGAAAGCTGACACTGCCTCCTCACCTTTCCCTGGTTTTTATTTTTATTTTAATAATTAATCTTGCAAGAACCCCGCTGCATTAATGACATTAAAATGTGGAAACATTAGATGGAAGTTTCTGAATATGCATGAGAATGTTTAAAAATGATATTATTAATTTAAAAGAATTTTGTAAATTTTTTTATAATTATTATTATTGGACCACAAAATCCATGTTAATTAAAGGAGAATTTGCATGGGAGTATGTAGTTCCGTTAATATATATTAGTAAGAATGTATCTTTAAGGGACTAAAGGGCTACCAACTTGTGCTTAATGTTTTAAATAAAAAAAATGTGGTACGAATAGCTTCTATATTTCTTGTTTAATTATGCATATCGTACACATTACTTCTGGCTCATCAAATCTGAGTTAACTAAGATCTGTATGGAGATGGAGGTTTTCCATAACACTTAACCAAGTGACAATATGTTGAAGGAGAGAAGGATATAAAATGGTCCGTACTCATGCATGTTAAAGCATAAAAATAAAAGACACACATGCATCTGCAAAGTGGAACGCACGCACATTTCGAGCTAGCTAAGCTCCGCCTCAACTTATGACTTATTTAATCTGGCGAAGTACACTTTTAAGCCTTACATGGAGGCTTCAACCCTCTATAAATACCAAGGTGAAGTGAGTGTGTCTAGCAAGTCAGTTGCCTAGCTAGCTAGTTGATTCCATTGAATTCTTGCTCATTTCTCGATCCTCAATAAAAAGATTTCGGAAACTCTTTCCTACCTCCATCTTTGCTTGCTATAAGATGGCACAGTTGAAATTGTCCTTTGCCTGTGTTCTGTTCCTGTTCACTTTGTGTCAAAACC
>JAOTIZ010000201.1:26431933-26447286 GCA_027123425.1 Erythroxylum panamense | reverse complement strand
CAATTCACAAATTATCCAAAACCCTAATTAGATTTGAAGCACTCTAATAAACTATCGGAACATCATATGGGATCTCTCTCCGCACAATTACCACTATAATTTGTCACAGTTCATATTAAATTACCTAACTCTTATTAATCAGATTTAATCATTTTTAATTCAGATCACCCTCTCAGTTTATTACCGAATTATACAAGAATGCAACCAAATTACGACATTCATCCAATAAACACAATCGGCTAAATTATGATTAAATCAAAATAAAATCCTGAAGGAGAGTTTAGAACATCATCAATATTCCAAATCCTATCATCATGTTATCCATCTCAATTCTATACATAAATAAAATTGGAAAAAAGGAAATAGTGACTTAGAATAAATGATGGAAGGCAATGATGTCGAGAAACCTTCTGTCTTAGAAGCACATCGAGTTAACTTTGGCTTCTTCTTCTTTCTCTCTCTTGGCATTCTCTCTTTAGTGTTCAAGTGTGACTGATGCAAAAGCTCCTTTTATGCTCCTCTTAATATTCTTTAAATAGTCTTTTATATTTTGGTTAACCCTAGGGTCTTTCTGGGGTTCAAAAAGTCCAAAAAGTCCCTCAAAATATGAAGTTCGTAATCAAATGCGCGTCTTCCCGACACAGGCCACGATCGTGGCCTATATCTGAGCCTTCTATCACGATTATGACCTGATAGGCCACTTGAGCCATTGTTTCGACTCGAATGTCTTTCGAAACTCCTCTGTTCTTTGATATTCACACTAAAATACTAGTAAACACATCAAGATACCTCAAAAACTTAATATTTAAGCTCAAAAGCTTGTACTAACCTATAAAATACTTAAAACACAAATAATTAACAAACTAACACAATTCTAACCTTAAACACATACTAAATGATCGAATTAACAGCTAAACATAAATTAAACTATGCCCTTAAACATGATGCAATTTACACTTATCAAGGTTGATTGCACTTAAGAAGGAATATTTCTTCATTAGCAAAAATATTCTAAAGACTTGTTAAAAAAGTTTGGAATACTTGAGTGCAATCCAATTTCAACACCGATGGAGCCAAATGTCAAAATGTGTGCTCACAAAGGAAAAGATTTAATGAATGCAACTATGCATCAACAACTAGTGGGTAGCCTGATTTATTTAACCTTGACAAGGCCTGATATTTCTTATACAGTTGGTGTGTTGAGCCAGTACATGTACAGTCCAAAGAAGTCTCATTTGGAAGTAGTTCGACAAGTTTTAAGATATGTTAAGGGCAAACTCGACTTTGGAATTTTTTGTAAGAAGGGTGAATACTACAAGTTGATTGGGTATTGTAATGCTGACCTTGTAAGTGATCATGATGCTCGACGCTCGACTACATTATGTTTTCATGCTTAGGTCTGGAGCAATTTCTTGGTGTAGCAATATGTAACCAATTATGTCTTTATCAACAACAAATGTAGAGTATCGAGCAACAATAATGACAGCTCAAAAGAGCACTTGGCTTATACAATTACTGAACTGACTTGCACCAGTTGATAGGGTATGCAATTCCTCTATATTGCAACAACCAATCGTCAATACGTTTGGCGGAGAATCCTGTTTTTCATGCAAGAACAAAACATGTTGAGGTGCACTACCATTTTATTAGAAAAAAGTTTTGGAAGAAGAAGTGGAGTTAAGGCAAATCAATTCGAGAGATCAAATTGCAGACTTACTCACAAAGAGCATGAATGGCAACAAGATTGAAGTTTTCTGTCATCAACTTGGAATTGTCAAAAAGGTGGAAGCTGGCGTTGAGGAGGAGTGCTAAATTGCAACACCAGCTTAATAAAGACTTAGTCAAATTATCAATTCGAGGTTTGTTTGTTCTGTTTTAGTTAGTGCGCCAGTAACGTTATGGAGTTATTGGGTAAGTTGATTTAGTAGCTTTGTAATTGCCTATATAAGGCTTCATGTTGCTTTAGTTCAGTAATTCAATTTTCAGCAACAAATTCTATTTCTCTTCTATTTTACGAATTCTTGTCTCTTTATTTTCAACATGGTACGAAGAGATTCTATATTTCTTGTTTAATTATGCATATCGTACACATTACTTCTGGCACATCAAATCTGAGTTAACTAATTAAGATACGTATGGGGAAGGAGGTTTTCGATGATACTTCACTTGTCGAGTGACAATATGTTGAAGGAGAGAAGGAAATAATGGTCCGTACTCATGCATGTTAAAGCATAAAAATAAAAGACACAAATGCCTTTGCAAAGTGGAACGCACATTTCGAGCTAGCTAAGATCCGCCTCAACTAATGGTTTATTTAATCTGGTGAAGTACACTTTGAGCCCTCACTTGTAGGATTCAACACGCTATAAATACCAAGGTAAAGTGAGTGTCTAGCAAGTCACTTGCCTAGCTAGCTAGTTAATTCCATTGAAATTCTTGCTCATTTCTCGATCCTCCAAAAAAATATTTCCGAAACTCTTGTCTGCCTGCGTCTTTGCTTGCTATAAGATGGCACAAATGAAGTTGTTCTTTGCCTGTGTTCTCATCCTTTTCACTTTGTCTCAAAACCTTGAGTGCATTGAGGGAAGGCACTTGAAGTTACATAGAACGCATACTTCCTCAAACTTGCATAAACTGAATGCTGAATTACTTAAAAAACATGAAGCTTTGTTCGTTAAGGAAAAATTGCATGTTGATGCCGATTCTCGTAATAAGACAGTTGCCACAGTAGTAAATGCAACTGACTCTTCCCCATCTTCGGAACCCCCGTCTGTCAGCCCAACGGCGCCCCCAGTTGGCGGCAACCCTCGTCTGTCTCCGCCAGGCCGTGACGTTGAGGGCTTCAGGCCAACTGCTCCAGGTCACAGCCCAGGGGTTGGCCATTCCATCCATAACTAGGGCAACTTTTCTGTGCATGGTCACTTTCAGTCTTTGTTGTAATTGTCTGAGTCAATGATGTAATATTAATTTCTCCTCTAGAGCCAGACAAAAATGACAAATATTTCCTTTCTGATTGTATAAATGGTTTGAATCCACTAATAAAATTTCAATTCCTTGTGTAATTTTCCCACTGGTAGACGCACAACCAGGATATGACTATATGCGAATGTGGCTCTGGTTAGAGATAGTTAAAGACGTCCGATTTCATACAGAAAAACGTCCTGATCAACTTATTATATCAACCAACTATAGTGGCTTCCAAATCAATATAAGAAATCTGCTTAGATTTACGAGATTTATCTACTAAAATGTTTCCATACTCATTCCTTGAAAAAATCAAATATATATGTAGAAGATCAATCAGCTGAAGATAATCACTATATTTGTTACCATAGAGCTTGAACTTGACTCTATATATAATATATGATGGAGTGATTAATTTACAACCAACAATAATACTACTAAAGTTAATCCATGCATGTGATAGGTATAATATTTGGCATTTTTATTTAGTCATTCATTGGATTCCTGCACAATATTAGGTCAAGAGATATCGAATGAACCATTTTAGAAAAACATGAATTCCCTCAACCAAAACAGTGAAGCAGAATTAAATCATCTAGGTGTTTGCATGGAGACTGAAAGGTATTGCCTTGAAAGCATATATAGCTCATACATATCCTCTTGCACTTTACATATTATAGCTTGCTGAAGTTTGAGGAGTCCATGCAATATTTGCTTCACTAACTCTTGCTCGAGGAATGAAGTTTATGCTCAGAAACGTGGCCTTCTGAATCTTTTCTGTCCTGTTGCACCCTAGAGTTGTGTATTCGTTATGCTTAAAAGTCAAATTGTTGTCCATTTATAGCTTTTCCAAGTTAGTATTAGCAAGTACCCATATTCAAAGATGACCTTCGATTAAATGAGCAATTTTTTAACTCACCTAAGCCTTTTAACAATTTCAGTAAGCTTTCTATTTCTTTGTTCATTCATATTCATTGTCGATTTTGTTTGTCATACGATACAAACAGACCCCAAAGAGCAATGATCACTAGATGCACTGAAATTGTTGTATGGTGGAATCTTGAATATATGATAATTTGATATGATCCTTATTATCTAAAAATCAAATGCGATTTACCTTTTAGTTATAATTGGAATATAAGAACTAAAATTTTTCATAATCCTTATTCAAAAATATGGAAAAAAAAAAAAAGAAGCGCTCGTCTATGAAAATTAAATACCCACAAAAATAATATGATTCAAGTATATTTGAACTAAAAGAAAATTATGACTTACTGGAATATAATAGGCAGCTCGCTTGTTTTAGTCCACTGAAATACATACCAGCATGCACAGTTACACTCTAGGAAAAGATCCCATGAGTCCTCAACTTTTGGGATTCGAATGCAACGTGGGAGATCCTCTTGTCTTTGCCACCAAACCGTTTGCACGCTGTCGTAATATATTTATGCTGAGCCGCCGTACATATATTAAGAAACAATTCTCGTGCACTACAGCCTAGCTAGCAAATTACAAAGAATCATTGTTTGTCGCCTACGAGGTCTACTATAAAAGAATTGACATAAAACTACTATTTTACTACAGAGATTCAGTGGGCGGAGGCTGAGTGGGGCTTCCTCGAACTCTGGAACCGAACACGAGAGAGTTCCTCTTTAACAAGATTCTTCGACGTGGAACAGCACTTAAGAGAAACTATTCATCATTTGATTCATTTGACTACTACGATCGGTACAAAAAACAAAGTTTGTTGTCGAGATAGTGCCTCCGTGCGTTATATAGGACCAATCCTTTAACCAACTAAGGTTGGTGGCTATGGTGGAATTGACTTGAAATTCTGCTCTTTTGACTACCTCCTTTTTCATTAGATAACACTAAAAAAAAAAAAGAAATGGGTTGGACACTGGGGGAGATTTTTAGTGGAGCTTTACTATTGTAACTGCCGAAGTTTAAAAGTTTCTCTTCTGCTACATTAGCTTGTTGTCATGTGTAAAATATATAGCGTAGAAATAGTGTAGATATTTTCAATGTAAGTTAATAGTGTAGCTGTTTTTCTCTATAGCTAATATATTGTAACTGTAAAAGAAACCGTTATATCAGTTTGTTATTAGCTTAAACTGAAAAAAATTATGTATATAAACAGATCTTTGTGCGTAAATAAAGATATAGCAAATTCTTATTTTGCTTCTTTAAATAAATCTCTACATGGTATCAGAACAAAAACGGTTACTGGTTGTTAAACTCTGCTACTGATTTTTTCTGTTAGAAAGTGATCATCTTCATGATATGAGACAACACTATAGTAGCCAATCTGTTGAAGATCCTCTGCAGCTTCAATCATCAGATCATCCTAATATGGCTCTTGTATCATCTCCTCTTAATGGATCCAATTATTTGTCAAGATTGGGATTCATGAGAATTATCTTAGGAGCTAAGTTAAGATTGGGATTCATGAGAATTACCTTAGGAGATAAGTTAAAATTGGGATTCATCAATGGAACGTATAGTGTGCCAGATAAAACATCACCTAAAAATGAACATTGGGTTTGGGTAGACTATATGTGTTAAGATATAGGTGATTATATCTTATTATTTAATTTTAGACATTATTTAATAATTGGACCTAGCTGTATTTATGTAGAACTCTTTCAAGACAAGTGTTAATAAGGCTTAAAATCCTAATCAAGGATTTTTTTTAAATTGATTGTTCTGGGATAATGATTGTCTAAGGATTTTGAATTGATTATGGCATATGTAATATGACTGGGATGTTGATGTGTATTTTCCTGAATGTTGTCATTTTTGGGAAGGATTTATTGACGACCTAATAGCTGGGATTTCAACGAAAAATATCAATATGTTTTTTTGAGCTAATTGTGTGAAGATAAATACCTATCTGTTGCAAACCTTCTTGTGAATCACACAACCTAGGGCTGTGTCATTGGTGCTATAATTTCTAGTGTGTTATGAACTAAGGTTGAAGTGCGCAAGTTGTGTTTTTCTTTGATGTCTTGCCGTTTATTGGGTGTTCTTATAGCAAGGAAATCCTATTTTGTTTTTATGCAACCAAGGCCATTTTTGTTTGTTTTTATGCTAGATTTTCTTTGGTGGCGTTGTCATTAATTCTTCTATTATTCAATAACAAATTAAGGATGTTCCTTAGGAATTTTGCAACTAATTCATTGTATGATTTATGTATTCCTTTTATGTTGTTGCTTCTCATCTATTGCGTGGATTTCGGTGAATTGAATTGATGTTGATTTTGTGATTGTCCATTATGGAAGTAATGTTTGAAAAATCCAACAACTAAATACAATAGAACTATTGATGACCAACTCTCCGATCTGTCATTGAAGGAGCTTAATTCATTGGGAAGTTGTTCATTTTTATCTCCAGTGTGTTTGTCTATGTTTATTATTATTTTTAATCACTTGAGTTGTTTGTTCATAATCTTTATTATTAAAAATTATTGTTGAGAAAATTCTTTGTTCAAGTTAACGCGAGTTAGTCGTGTTATTATGTGTGAAATACTTTCACGGATTTTGAAGATGAGGGAAAGTATCCAGGATTGAGTGAGTCGGCTCAATAAGGCCTTGTATAAAAACTATTGTCGTTAGTAAAAGTATGAAGCTGGTGAAGGTCTTGCAAATGTAGGCAAGGTGTACCAAGCAGCATTAACAAATTTCTTATGTCTATTTCTTATTTTATGTTTATTTTTCTATTTTTGATTATGTTAGATTTTTTTAAAGTACTACATCCCTTCGGATTTTACAATTGGTATCAAAGCGGGTCATCGAATTAGTACGTCAAGTTGGTGCAGATCCGTGTTTCACAGTTATGGCTATAAAAAAGGGGAATCAATTATTAGGCCACTATTATTAGATGGTTCAAATTATCCTACATGAAAATCACGGATGAGAGTATTCATTCAGGCATAAGGAACAAAAGCATGAATCTCAATTTTAAATGATTAGACACATCTAATGACGACTGATAAAAAGGGAGAAGTAGTGCTTAAAGATTCATCTGAGTGAACAAGGGCAAAAGAAGAGAGAGCATTTGGAAATTCTTAAGCCTTACACATCATGCTCAGTGCAGTTGATGAAGACCACTTTGTTATGATATCAACCAATGAATCAGCGAAATACATATGGGACACTTTGAAAACTATACATAAGGGATCAAAATATATGATAGCTTCGAAACTTCATGTGTTGCCTACTAGATTCGAAGAGCTTAAAATGAATGAAAGCGATAATATTGGAGACGTCTATGAGAGATTGCGTGACATAGCCAACCAAGCACATCAACTTGGGAAGAAGTATTTGAATATAAAACTTGTTAAGAAAACTTTGAGATCACTTCCTCCGAGATTCATACTGAAAATTCCAACCATCAAAATAGCCCATGATATCACAGAATTGTCTTCGGATAAGGTATCTAGGATTTTTACTAACTTTGAGATGAATTTGTTAAGAGATAAACGAGAGAAGAACAAATGATTGACATTGCAGGCTAAGGTTGGAAAAGTCGTGAATGATGTAGGAGATGAACCTAATGATAATGAGGATATGGAGTTATTGATAAGAAATTTTGGCAAGTGGTTAAAGAAAGTGAAGAAGGATAGATCCAAGTTTAGGCAAAATTGTTCGAGCTTATCAAATAATAACTTTAAACAATAAGTTAAAACTCAAAAGGGTGAAAGAAAAGTAAAGAAAATTCAATGTCATAAATATCAAGGCTTCGGACATGTGTAAGCAGAATGTGCTAACACTTTGAAGAAGAGAAAATGAAAGTTTTATACGAGCACTTGGAGTGAGAATTAACCGAAAGTGACTATGGCAATGAAGAGGAATTTGTTAGTAATGTTGTGTTGGTTGCTTTATATAGCAAAAGTCCAATTGCTTTCTTAACATCAACTAGGAATGAAGAAACTAATGATGAAAACATGGAAAAAGGGAATAAGAATGTTAAATGGAGGCACCAAAAAGTTAGAAAAGTTTATAAAAATTGGTAAGATTAAAGGAGACCTTTAAGGCATTAGCTATAAAGATGAATGTTCTAAGTTGAATGATAAGAAAAATAGTGCAACAAAATCTGTCCAAGGAAAAACTTCGAGGATGAAACAGAAATTTATACCTACTGGTCACTTTTGTGGGGTAACTAAGCATATAAGGTCGGATTGTTACAAACTGCGACAAGTGATATTTCAACAGGGTCAAAACTAAAAATTTAGACATTCTCCATTCATTTCTGCCAACAACCTATGTTACCAAAACATACTTACAAGCACAAAAACGTAGTGAAGGAAAAACAAGAAATTGTCCAAATTCACAGTTAGTTGTTGTTGTTAAAGAAACTTTTCAAATAGAAGACCAATTGGTGGCTTATGAGGGAGGAATCAACCAGTTCAGTTAATGTGACGAGAAAAAGGACATATTTGAATTTCTTCAAGGGGCATAGGGGTTGCGTTACATTTTTTAAGTACATTGATTTTTTAAAACAAAAAAAATGGTGCGAAGGAGTTATCGTCTAGGCTTTCTAACTTTTTATTTATGGGTTTTCTAAGGTTCATTTGATTGGTGTGTTTGGATTTTTCTTTACTTGTTAAGTAGTATATCTGATGTAAAAATGAGGCTCTGTTTGATAATTTAAGAATTCTACTTTTGGACTTTGATTTATGGAGTTATGTCAAGAATATGTTGATGCTTGGTTGGAGACTTATAGGAAGATTAAAGTGTTCTATGATTTGGGTTTCTTAAGTTTATCTTAGTTTCTCTTTACATCGTGGGCTGTATGAATTCGGGTAATTTGCGTTATATGAGGAAGAGATTGATTAAGTTTGATTATGATTCAGTGAATGCATTTTTGGAGTTTTTGAATTTAATCAGTCGTATATGGATGACTTTGCTGTAAGTAATAATATGTTGGTCAGTGCTTTGACCAATAATAAATTATCATCTTGGCCTTCTGCTGCTATACTACGTCATTGTGATTATTTCGCTACACCTATTGCTGATTTTTATGCTCTTTACTTGCTAAGATTGATCACATTGAATTCATCCTTCGTTTCGGAATTGTTTTGTTCCAATGGGGAGATATAGGATTGTTTTTGGTGCCTGTTCAATTAAGGGGGAAATTTGACTATCAGTCTTACTTTTTGACATATTTTGTCCTAATGAGGAGAACATTATATTCCACGTTTTGACTTGTTTGACTTCTGATAAACTTGGATATTTGTATCTTTGTATCTTATTGACAGATTAAGGGGGAGTTCTTTTGTGGTTTGTGAATTTGATGTTATATGTCCAATTATCTCCTTTAAGGGAGTTTCAAATATGTGACAAATAATGCTCAAAAGAGGGAGATTGTTAAGATGTTGGTGATTATATCATGTTATTTAATTTTGGACATTATTTGATAATTAGATCTAGTTGTGTGTATATGGGACTCTTTCAAGACAAATGTTGATAAGGCTTAAAATCCTAATTAAGGATTTTTTTTGAATTGATTATTTTTGCGATAATTGTTATCCAAAGATTTTGTATTCATTATGGTAGATGTAATATGGCTAGGATCCTGATGTATACTTAACCGAATGTTGTCATTTTTGGGAAGGATTTATTGACGACGTTATAGTTGGGATTTTTAAGGAAAATATTCATATATTTTTATGAGCTGATTATGTGAAGATAGATACCTATCTGTTGTAAACCTTCTTGTGAATCACATAACCCAGAACTGTATCATTGGTGTTGTAATTTCTGGTGTATTATGAACTAAGGTTGAAGTACGTGAGTGAGTTTTTTTTAATGTGTTGTCATTGATTGGGTATTCTTGCAGTAGGGAAATTCTATCTTATTTTTATGCAACCCAGGCTACTTTATCTTGTTTTTATGTTGCACTTTTCTTTAGTGATGTTGTCATTAATGGTGAGTCTACAACAGCTGTGATTTTCTTTCTCTGGGCATTTGCGTGTTTTTGGCTGGGTGATTTATGACTTTTTGTAGTTGGATATTCTTCTATTATTCAATAATAAATTGAGGGTGTTCCTTGGGAGTTTTTGTAGCTGATTAATTGTCTGATTTATGTATTCCTTTTGCGCTGTTGTTTCTCATCTATTACGTCGTTTTTGGTAAACTGAATTGATGTTGATTGTGTAGCTGTCCATTGTGGAAATGATTTTTCGAAAATCCAGTAGCTGAGTTGTTTGTTTTTATCTCAAGTGTATTTGTCTATGTTCGTTACTATTTTTAATCACTTGAGTTGTTTGTTCATAATCTTTATCATTAAAAATTATTGTTAAGAAAATCTTTTGTTAAGGTTAGCATAAGTCAGTTGTGTTATGGGGTATGAAATACTTTCATGAGTTGTAAGGATGAGGGATAATGTCAAGGATTGAGTGAGTCGACTTAGTAAGGCCTTGTATAAAACTATTTTCATTAGTGAAAGCATTTAGCTGGGTAAGGGTACCACAGATGTAGGTAAGATGTACCGAACTATGTTAACAAATTTTGTGTGTTGATTTGTTATTTTATGTGTATTTTTTCTATTTTTGATTGTGATAGATTTTGTGAAACTACTATATCCTTTCGAATTTTACAATGTGGTTACATCATGGATTCTGAACTCTATTTCCAAAGAGTTAGTTGACGCATTCATTTATACAAAAAATGCAAAAAGAATTGTGGGAAGAACTTCAGGAGAGATTTGGAGAAAGTAATGGACCTATGATCTACCAGATTGAAAGAGAAATAAGTTCGATTATTCAAGGCAATATGAATATTGCTAGATATTATACCAAATTGAAGAAACTATAGGATGAGTTAAGTTATCTACTACCAATGTTAGAATGTACATGTGGTTTATTAAAAATCACAGCTGATTCTAATCAAGTGAATAGATTAATCAAGTTTTTGATAGGTATAAACGATTCATTTGATCACATTAAAAAACATATTATTCTTATGGACCCTATTCCTAGTGTGAATAAAGCTTATTCAATGATACTACACATTTAAAAACAAAGGGAAATGCATGCCATTAAGGATGTTTATGAACATAACATGTTGATGGCCAGAGGACTTGGTTTTTAAGAAGGAAGGAGGAGAAGAACATAACCAGTGGAACGATAAGAGAAGAGAAGTGAAGAAAGATAGGTATTGTGATTACTGCAAAACTGAAGGTCACTCGAAGGAAACTTGCTTCAAGTTACATGGATACCCAGAATGGTTCAAAGGCAATAAGGATAAAAAAGGAAAGAAATAATCAAGAGCGATGGTAAACTTGGTTGACACGCCATTTGAAGGAACTGATAAATATAAGATTATTCAAAAATCACCTGGATGGTTTGCAGAAATTACAAATGTTATACAACAAGAAGTTGTGAATTATATGAATGAATGAGTATGGGTGAAGATAGTAATCGAGTTAATTTTGCTCATCTAATAGTTTTTACAGGTTCTATGGTTAATTTTTCTTTTAGTTTACTTGATTTTGTAGAACCAAGTTCATGGATAATTGATACAGAAGCCTCAAACCATTTGACATCAAACCTTAAGCTCTTTGCTAAACCAAAAATACTAAAAGAATGTACATCAATGTTTTTACTAGAAGGGTCAATTAAATTGGTTCATTATGTAAGTGATATAACCATTAGTTCTTCTCTTAAACTCACCTCTGCTCTTCATATACCTAGTTTCAAGTTCAATTTACTTTCAGTTCATAAGCTTGTGAATATGTCTGGAATTAAAATGATTTTTTACCCTTCTTTTTGTTTATTTCAGGACCTAATGACTGAGTGATTTTTAGCAATTGGACGAGCTGTGCGAAGCCTTTACATTCTAGAGAAAATCAGTTTCTCATAAGCCATAATTGATTCAGTGATTAGAGATAAGAAGATGACAAGTTTGCATACACAATAGCAAGTAACTTGTACTTTTACTAAATGTATAAACAAGGGAAAACAAACTAATTTTCAGCTTTAACATAACAGATTAGGGAATGCACCTTACTCTGTTATTAAACATATTGATGCTATCCGTTCTACTGATTCAATCTCTTTACATCAATGTGACATTTGTCCTTGCTCTAAACAACACAAATTACATTTTTTCAATAACAAACTACTTCATCCAATATTTTTGATCTTATACATATAGACCTTTGGGGACCTTATAAAACTCCATCTATTTCTGGAGCTCATTATTTCTTAACTGTTGTTGATGATTATAGTCAAGCTACTTGGACTTTTTTTACTTAACCACATGACTCAAATAGCCAAAATCCTTGCAAACTATCTCATTCGCATTGAAAATCGGTTTCAAACCACTGTTAAAGTTGTGAAAAGTGATAATGGTTGTGGGTTTGTTAATTCAGATTGTTCTCGTATGTTTCAAACTAAAGGAATTTTGTATCAACGTTCATGTCCATATTATCCTCATCAGAATGGGATATTTGAAAGAAAGAGCAAACATCTCTTGCAAACTACTCGATCTTTGATGTTTCGAAGTAAGTTACCAAAGAAGTTTTAGGGAGATTCCATTTTAGTGGCTACCTATATAATCAACAGACATCCTACGCCTCTTTTGTCCTAGAAAACTCCTTATGAGTTGCTCTACAATAAGCTACCAAGTTATGAAACTATTAAAACTTTCGTTTATCTTTGTTATGCTACCAATACCTTACCCCATAAGGATAAATTTGATCCTAGAGCCTTTAAGTGTGTCTTTATTGGCTATGTTACTAGTCAGAAGGCATTTAAACTATATGATATTGCTACCTACAAAACATTTGTTTCCAGAGATGTTATTTTCCTTTAATCTATTTTTCCTTATGTTCAAGATTTACCACCACCACCACTTCATTCTACTCCTCTTCTAGAAATTTCTCCCACTGGTCCTCCTCCCACGCTTACTAATGACATTCTTTATCATCGTATAGACTCACCCATATATAATACCATAGCTCATGTATCACCAATTGATTCATCCTCTATAGATAAAATGCAAAGTACTTCAGTTCCAGTTGAAGCATCAATATTGATCTCTACTTCAAATGTTTATGATGCTTCTATACCTTCTATATGTACATTTTATAGTAAATATATCTATAGTCCATAAACCTCGGAGCTGTAATCAACCTAAACTAGATGAAATTTAGGTTAAGCCACACAATAGGAGCTTTATGCGTTAGAGAAAACAACTCCTGACAGCTCACTTCTTTTCCTCCCAATATGAAAGCTATTGGTTCTAAATGGGTTTATAAAATCAAATTTAAACCTGATAGTAGTGTGGATCGATATAAGGCGAGATTGGTAGCTAAAGGGTACATTCAAATCGAAGGTCTTTATTATACTGATAGCTTTTCTCTTATTGCTAAACTCATTACTGTGCATTTATTTCTTGCCCTTGTTTCTACTAATTCATGGCCTCTGCATCAAATTGATATAAACAATGCTTTTCTCCATTATTCTCTTAACAAAAGAGTGTTCATGTTGCCTCCTAAAGGATATACTAGAGTTGGTCCAAATCAAGTTTGCAAGCTTGTTAAGTCTCTTATGGCCTTAAACAGGCTTCTAGACAATGGAACTTGGTATTTTCTACTAAACTTTAGTAATTTTGTTTTGTTCAATCTAAACATGAACACTGCTTATTTTTCATGTCTTACAGTTCTTCTTTCTTAGCTCTTATCATCTATGTAGACAATGTGTTAATCACAAGACCTAATGAAGCAACTATTCAAGATATTAAGTGATTTTTACGTGTTGTTTTTATTGTCAACGACCTTGGATTTGCTAAATACTTCCTTGGTCTTGAGATAGCTCACTCCTCTGATGGGATTTATCTTAATCAAGGGAAATATGTGCTTGATATTTTACAAGAAACTGGTTTACAAGGTGCCACACTTGCTGCTGTTCCTTTCTCTGTGAACACTCGACTTCAGTCCATGATAAATTCTCCATATTCAGATGCAGCTAAATATCATCGTTTAATTGGTCGTCTTCTCTAACTTAATCTTTCTCGACCTGATATCTCTTATTTCGTTCAACAGTTAAGTCAGTTTAAAGGATGTCTATCTAAAGGTATATTTTTCCCTTCTAATTCTTGATTTACTCTCAGTAGATATTATGATGCTGATTCAACTAATTGTGTGTCTATTCATAAATCTGTTACGGGTTACTGTATTTTTCTAGGTTCATCACTTGTTTCTTGAAAAACCAAGAAACAGCTATGGTTTTGTGTTCCCCTGCTGAAGCAGAGTACTGTAGCATGGCTATGACTATTTGTGAGCTCCAATGGCTCACTTACCTGTTGAAGGATTTTCACATTTCGCCTCCTCTATCAATTCCTTTATGCTATGATAATCAAGCTGCTTTATATATTACAACTAAACCTGTGTTTCATGAATGCATGAAACACTTGGATATTGGCTGCCATCTTGTTCGAGACAAAGTTACACAAGGATTTATTAAACCAACTCATGTCCAGTCATCACGTCAATTAGCATATTTGTTTACCAAGCCTCTTATTGTTCCTATTTTTTCTACACTACTTTCCAAGTTGGGCTTAGTTGATTTTCACCAACCTCAACTTGAGCGGGTGTGTAAAATATATAGCGTTGAAATAGTATAGATATTTTCAATGAAAGTTAATAGCATGGTTGTTTTTCTCTAGAGCTGATATATTGTAACTATAAAAGAAATGGTTATATCAGTTAGTTTGTTATTAGCTTCAACTAAAAAAAACTCTATATATAAATAGATCTTTGTGCGTAAATAAAGATATAGCAAATTCTTATTTTGCTTCTTTAAATAAATCTCAACATCATGTTTTATTTTCTTAGGTGAGAATCGATTAGGAAAATTATTTTTTAATAAATAAATAGTAACATTTTCTTATTTAATAATTACCAAATTTTGATGAATGCATTGGATCGGAGGGAACTTTTTATATGTAGCTATAGTGTCTTAGTCATGCAACATAATATTCTCAATAAACACAATACAACACAAACTTTGAATATTTTTAAAAACTTAATAAATGTATCTATAATATTCTCATTCCTTTATGTGTATAGGAAAGAAGATGATGTTTAAAACACGTGATTTTGCAATCAATAAAGTTTTAGTCATGCAAAAAATGGTGAATTTAAGAAAAGACTCCTCATATAATTATTAAAACTAACTGAAATTAAAGTATTACAAGATTTGACTCATTGATGAGGGTGAAAACCCCTTTTTTATATTTGAAATTTAGACAAGTGTATGAAGAACAATGAATTTTTATCTTTATATTTTATATAAATAAATTATGAAAAATAAAAATTATTTATTCTCTTCCTTGTTGATATTTCAATATTTATATGTTAAAAAGGTTTAAGATAAGTTTCAT
>JAOTIZ010000201.1:26384538-26395896 GCA_027123425.1 Erythroxylum panamense | reverse complement strand
ATATTCATCATTTGAAGGCCTTATTGCATGGTAAATTTGAGATGAAAGATTAGGGAGCAGCAACGAAAATTCTTGGCATGGAGATAAGACGTGATTGAGAAGCTAGTAAATTATTCTTGACCCAGGAGAAATATCTCAATAAAGTTTTAGAAAGATTTGGCATGCGAGATGCCAAACTAGTTAGTACTTCTCTTGCTAGTCATTTTAGACTATCTGCTACTCAATCACCACAGTCATAGGAAGAGGAAGATTACATGGCACGAGTTCCATATTCTAGTGCCGTCAACAGTATTATGTATGCAATGGTATGTACTCACCTTGATATTTCACAAGTTGTTAGTGTTGTTAGCAGATATATGGCTAATCCTGGCAAAGAACATTGGCAGACGGTGAAATGGATTCTCAGATACTTAAAGGGCACTTCAAACTTTTGTTTGGAATTTGGTAGAACCAGCAACACTTTATTTAGCTTTGTAGATTTAGATTATGCCAGTGATCTCAACAGACGTAGGTCTCTAACAGGTTATGTATTTTGGATTGGAGGTTATGCCGTTAGCTGGAAAGCTACCCTACAACATGTAGTGTCTTTATCTACTATTGAAGCAAAATATATGGCAATTACTGAGACTATCAAAGAAGCACTATGGTTGAGAGGTTTATTTGGCGAGTTATCCCTTCATCAAGGGGTTACTACTGTTTATTGTGGCAGATAGAGTGCTATTCATTTGACGAAAGATCAGATGTATCATGAGAGGATGAAGTATATTGATGTGAAGTATCATTTCATTCGGGATACTATTGTAGAGAGAAAGATCCTTATTCAGAAGATCAACACTAAGGACAATCCTGCTGACATGTTTACGAAAGTTCTTCCAGTTTTTAAGTTCAAGCAGTGCTTGGACTTGATTGGCGTCTATAGTTGGTGATATAGTCCTTTTGGGGCATTATCAGAGAAGGTGGAGTAGATCACTAATTGTTCAGGACCAAGTCAAGATGGAGATTTGTTGCATGTGCATGCCTTAGCCCCTCCAATATGTCAAAAGTGGTTGGCTATTAGTTGCATGCCTCTTCCATTTATTCAACAATAATGGCCATCGTTTTCTGCCTTAGACTCTTCCATTTTGTCAACAATAATGGCCACTGTTTAGAAAAATTTTGGACAGATGGTTAGGGACTTCAGCTATAAATAGAAGGGAAGGTTGCAGACTTAAACACACCACTCCTTCCTACAAATCCTCTCATCCTCTCTTCAATTATATTTTGTATACTTATGAGTTTTTGAAAGCCTTTTGTTCCAGCCTTTGTACTTGTATACATTCCCAACATATTAGTAAAATTACTCATCCTCCGGCCATGGACGTAGGTCATATTGATCGAACCGCGTAAATTTTTGTATTCTATCCCATTTTATTTTGTCTCTCTTTATTTTAATTACTATTTTTTGGGCTATTAAATTCAACTGATATTTGATCCAAGTGCATTTTGTCTTAACACTATGTTAATTAATTTGGGTTTTGTGTATGAATAATCAGATTTTTGTTATTGTTCGTTTATTTGTGTATAAACTCATTGTGTATTATGAAAGAATGATTTTAATGCGTTCATTAAATCATTTAATTACAAACTCATTGCTAGAATATTGATATAATCCGTAATTGTTATGTTGATATTCATGTGTAGTAACAAATGATTCGTAATCATTAGGGATAACATGACCTTAGTTAAATGATGCATCATATGTAGTTATTGCCTTGATTAATCGGTTTTCCTAATTTGTAATGCTACTGCCTAATTAAATTTAGAGATCGTACCCTAGGTTATTCGGTGGTTAGGTTTAATTAACGATCATATCTTAATTAAACAAAACCTAAGGGAAAACTCGGGTTAATTATTAACTTATGATTAATAGTTACTAAAAAAGGTTTGAGAACAACAAATCCATGAAATATGCTTAATTAAGGTGTAAGCAAAGATTGAACTAAAGAACTAACTCCCTACCGAATTCTCTACTTTTATCTTTTTTGTATATTTTATTTAATTTGGTTTTATTAGTATAGTTTTATTTTATTTTTATTTGAATAATCCAAAATCCTCCATAAATCTAAACAGTAATTAATCTCGTTTTATAAGAGATCAACTTAG
Organism: Erythroxylum panamense; assembly: GCA_027123425.1. Classification (NCBI taxonomy): domain Eukaryota; kingdom Viridiplantae; phylum Streptophyta; class Magnoliopsida; order Malpighiales; family Erythroxylaceae; genus Erythroxylum; species Erythroxylum panamense. Next base: position 26,393,754 of record JAOTIZ010000201.1, on the reverse strand, counting down.
AACGCTAAAACCTCCAGAGATTACCTTCGTCCCAACAATCCAAAAAACCCTAAGAAATCTCAACCGCCAAATTTTACTCCAGCCGTAGAAGTCTCCAATGGATCGGATAAAATGAATTCGCATCCCCCTCCCAACCATCCCTACATATGCCATCCTACCAGGAAAAACTCCTGGGTAAGTTAGCGCAGGTGAAAGACACCCCAAAGGAAGCTCCTGTAGATCTATTAGCTGCTAAGATCATAACGATGAGTTTTCGGAACGATGATACCCAATGTCTCGAATTCATTATTGATTCCACTTTCAAAAATCAGCCAGTGTCTGCTGGCCACAAGCTCTTATCGTCAAAGTGCTAGGTCGCTCTATTGACTACAAGGTTCTCTACACTCGAATCCATCAACTGTGGAAACCAAAGGGGGACCTCGACATTTTGGATCTTGGTTTTGATTATTTTCTCATTCAGTTTGCTACTGATGAGGACCCCCATAATGTGTTGGCTAATGGACCTTGGATGATCCAGGGCCATTACCTCACGGTGAGACCCTGGACACTGAAGTTCCACCCTTCCACTACCTCTATACACAAACTCCTCACCTAGGTTAGGTTTCTGGAGTTACCAGTTATGTACTATAATGAGAACGTTTTGAGAGCGTTGGCGTTTATTGTAGGGAATCCATTCTGAGTGGATGTGAACACTTTGTACTCCACCTGTGGTCAATTTGCATGCATCTACGTCAAGGTTGATCTCTCTAAGCCTCTAGTAGGGCAGCTCTGGTTTGATGGCATGTGCTATAAAGTTGTTTATGAGGGCCTTGACACAATCTGTTTCAACTGTGTAATATATGGTCACACCACTCCAGCTTGCCCGTCCGCTACTTCGACATCGTCCTCTATTGAGCCAGTTACAACCCAAGGAGAGGGACAGCCTGAGACGCCCCTGCAGGCTTCGAGAACTGAAGGTACAGGCCACATGACTAATGCGACATCACCGACCCAACATTTTGGGGAGTGGATGGTGGTAGATAGGCACTCACGCCACTCACCTCGCTCCCACTCTCGAACCAACTCCACAGACCAAGCTCGGGGAAGCATGCTACGAGAACCTTGAAACTGATTTCTTGCATTAAATGCAGAGATCTTTGAGCCAACGAAGACACTACAAGGATTCCAGATGGGAAGCGAGGAGCTCGCAGAACCTTCAACCAGGCCAATTGCACGACAGTTCAAATCACGTGCACCTCTTAAAAGTCACATGTCACTCCTACACCGTAAACAACAAACTACTGCTAGGACCCAGCTTTCCACAGCCAACATCCATGCAACCCATGCAGATTCACACACCGACACCTCCATACCACAGGCCCCCAGCTCGGTTTCTGAAGTTGCGCAACTAAGATAATGGTTCAATCCTTTGCTGGAGTTCTCCAACAGGCCTTCTCCATGCCTACCTTTCTGACTGGGCTTGCAGGTGTACAACCTCAACCCCAGGGGGCTGCTAACGCCCTCGACTCACCTTCGAGTTTGAGTGCTCCTGTGCGGGTCAATGTGGAGGGGATGATGATGGAGTCTTTCGTACCTCAGCAGCGACCCTTTGGCATGGATATGGACCCTTCCCCGATGCTAGAGCCTATACACACGAATGCCATGTCTGTGGAGGTCAGAGTGGCCCCTCGGGAGGGTGGTACCAACCAATAGGGGTGTCCAGCTGGAGCCTTCTTCCTCTATCCTTTTTTATGATGATTAATACCCCAATTATCAGTTGGAATTGCCGTGGGGCAGGTAAGAAGGATTTTCTTCCCACTGTTAAAGAGCTCTAGCGTACACATAAACCAGCTTTGCTGATCCTGGTAGAAACTCATCTCTCTGGAGCCCGCACTAAGCAAGTCTCGCGACCTTTAGGACTCGATAAGGTAGTGAGGGTCGACACAGTTGGTCAAGCGGGGAGCATTAAGGTCCTCTGGCAGTCTGCTTCTGCCTGAATTTTCGTCTTACATTCCCATCGCCAATGTCTCTCTTTGGTGATTCATGATCCGTGGGGGCAGGACTGGATATGCTCGGTAGTATATGCGAGCCCTGTTAATTCAGTTAAGATAGCTTTGTGGGATTATATAACTACACTGATTGTGGAAATTATATGCCTTGGCTCGTTATAGGGGATTTCAATGACTACCTGCATCTGTCAGAAAAACAGGGGGGCACATTTGATTGGCGTCGTGCAAGTATTTTTCAATCCCGGATTGGGGGCTGTGGTCTTTGTGATCTAGGCTTCCAGGGCTCTCCATATACTTGTGCCAGAAAAAATAAGGGCCACTTCACTACCCATGTCTGCCTGGATCGAGCCCTTTGTATCGTAGCATGGCAGACTCTCTTCCCCGAGGCCTTAGTGTCTCACTTACTGCAAACAGTCTCAGACCACAACCCACTACTGCTTAAACTGATTACCCGTATCCCACCCCCAGCTTCACGTCCTTTTCATTTCCAGGCTACATGGCTCTTGCGTGAGGATTTCCCTAGGGTTGTGTGAGAGGCGTGGGACCCACATCGTCATTGTGTCCCAGCAGTCATACAAGCAGTCACTGTTGTTGCCACAGAAATTAATATCACAATTTTTGGCAACATTTTCTGGTAGAAGCAACACCTCTTGGCTAGATTATAGGGAATTCAAAACTATTTGACCACCCGACACTCTGATTTTTTGGTGACTCTTGAGGAACAGCTCTCGGCGAAGTACTGTCATGTGCTACGTCAAGAGGAACTTCTCTGGTTCCAAAAGTCCCGAGTGCAATGGATCCAAGTGAGAGACAAAGCCACAAAAATTTTCCACGCTACTACCCTCCTCCGACATAAGCAAAATCGCATTGAATGACTGCGACTTCACTCAGGCGTCTGGACTTCCGAAAGGGATGCTATCGAATAAGAGGTTCTATCTTTCTTCAAGGAGCTTTTTTGTAACACTATGAGTCGACCTCGGACTCAATCTCAGGGTGCTCATGGTGCTTTATCAGTCGAGGCTTGTGCCAGGTTACTCAAACCAATTGATCCGGTGGAGGTTCTCTAGGCAGTCAAATCAATGAAACCGTATAAAAGCCTAGACCAGATGGTCTCCAACCTCTCTTTTTTCAAACCTTTTGGCTAGATGTGGGGGTGTCGGTTGTTCGCATGGTCCAACATGCATTTACTAGTGGCAAGGTGCCTTCCAACATGTCTGATGCTCTCATTGTCCTTATCCCTAAAGAGGATAACCCGGTCTCCATTACCCAGTACCACTCGATTAGCTTTTGCAATGTTATATACGAAATCCTCACAAAAATGATTGTTAATCGAATCCGTCCCTTTCTGGCTGAATTGATTGATCCTATCTAGGCCGCGTTTATTCCTGGGTGCAAGGCTACAGATAACATCCTCATAGCTTAGGAGGTCGTTCATGTGATAAAACAGTTACGGAAGGGTGGCATGGCGGTTAAAATCGATTTGGCCAAAGCGTATGACCGAGTTGATTGGGATTTTCTTCATCAGGTGCTATTGGATTTTAGCTTCCCCCGACATTTTATCAAATTGATTATAGACTATGTCAATAGCTCGAAGTTTTCTATTGTTTGGAATGGTCAGCGATTAGAAGCATTCAAACCTAGTCGAGGACTTCGTCAGGGTGACCCACTATCGACGTATCTGTTTGTTTTATGCATGGAGACCCTTTCCGGGAGGATCGCCAAGAAAGTTGATGATGGCCACTGGAAACGTATTGGTACCTCTGTCATTGGACCTTCCATTTCTCAGCTCCTCTTCGCTGATGACGTCCTTCTTTTTGCCCATGCCTCCCGGAGACAAGTCAAAATGATGCGTCTTACTATGAATGAGTTTTGCCAAGCTTCCGATATGCAAATCAATCCTACCAAGTCTAAGGCTTTTATCCCCTCCCAGGTTCACCGCAAGTTAAGGGACAAGATCATTTCTATTTTGGATCTCCCTTCATCTCATGGACTGGAGACATATCTTAGTGTACTTTTGTGTACACGGCGATTGACCAAGGCTGCTTATACTGGCATTCTCGATAAGATTTCATCTTGCTTAGTTGGTTGGCAGAGCAAGCTCTTGAACAAAGCGGGCCGAGCTACTCTGATCCAAGATACCATCACCTCTATTCCCATTTATGCAATACAGTCCACTTGGCTTCCCCGGGCCATCTGTGATGATATTGATAAAGCAGCGAGAGGCTTTCTCTGAGGTTGACACGGTATCCTCAAAGGGGTACTCCTCCTGCCTTGGCATACGGTTACTACTCCGAAAAACTACGGAGGCTTAGGTGTGAGGCAAGCTCGAGATTCCAATACCGCTCTCCTCGATAAGATGTGTTGGGACATCTGTATGGCACGCAACAACCTTTGGGTGCAGGTCCTCCGGTCTCGTTATCTGTCTGGTCAGGATGTCATAGCTTATCATCCTCCTCCGTCAGCTTCCACGGCCTAGAAGGGCCTCATGAAGGCTCTGACTCTCCTTAAAGATGGATTTAGCTGGAGGATCGGTGATGATCATTGGCTTTTTGATGCCCCCTTGCTTCTGTAGTCAAATCACATCTCGGCTCATCTCTCTAATCTCCGAGTGGCTGATCTATTGTCACCATTGTCAGGGTGGAATTTGTCTCCTATTGAGGGCATTGTTCCCTCAGACTATTGTAACCGTATTTTGGCAATACCCTGCCCGCTCTACATCCAAGGTCCGGACCGCATTATTTGGTATGATAGCAATAAAGGTGTGTATACAGCTCGAGGAGGGTATGACTTCATCACACCTGTACCATCCTTGGATGGCCCAACAGGATGGAAATGGATTTGGTCGCTCCAAGCTGCTCAGAAACATAAAGTCTTCTTGTGGCTAGCCGCCTGGAATAGACTCCTCATAAACGAAGTGAGGTACGCACGAGGTTTATGTCCATCCCCATTATGTGGGCGGTGTGGAGCCCATCAGGAAACCATGCTTCACTTACTTCGGGACTACACATATGCCAAGTGTGCATGGGACAACGCTCGCTTTTCCTCGCACGATGACTTCTACCGAGAGCAACAAACGTACAGGTGGCTACTCCTTAATTGTGCCCCACATAATAGGGATGTGCACCGCTCATGACGCTTCATCAATATGTGTCGGATCCATAAATAAATTCGTAATTGAGGGTGAACAAACCTCATGTCTAGAGCAACTTCGCCAGATCCATTTGCTAGTTAGAGACTCAATGGCTGCTTTTGTTGTTCTGACCCGCGGGTTGCCCTAATCCCAGGGCCCGACTATGGTTTCTTGGGCCCCTCCACCTGCTCACTGGTTGAAGCTTAACGTCGATGGCAATGTCATTAGTAGTTCTGGCCAGGCGAATATTGGTGGGTTGCTTAGGGACAGTCATGGTAACTGGGTGGTGGGTTTCTCCTGCTTTGTCGAGATCACCACTATCATGATCGCGGAACTCATGGTCATCAGATTCAATCTCGCCTTTGCCCGCGACTTTCAGTGTGATGGCCTAGTGGTGGAGTCTGACTCTTTGGAAGCCTTACACTGCTTAGCCTCCCCCTCGGATGTCCTAGCCTTCCATCCCCTTGCCAGCTTGATATCTGACATACGATCTCACCTCGGTGTCCTGCAGAAATATATTGTCGCCCATGTTTTTCACGAAGTAACCAATGCGCTGATTTTTTAGCTCGTTTGGGCTCAGGTACGGTATGCGGCGAGTGTGTGTGGCTTAATCTCCCGACTGGCATACTCTATTTGTTGCACGCGGATGCTCAAGGTATTGCCTTTATTTGTACTTAACTTTTGATTTTTGCCTCTTATGTACCAAAAAGCTTAGAGTCACTACTGTTATGTAATGTTCACGTTTGTCAAGAATATTTGAAGTCATACCAACTACCGAGACTCGTTAGTGTTCATTATGATTATTGAAGTAATAATTGTGGACATCTCTTATTTAATATGGAAAGGAAAAATGTCAAACTATGGTAGAGAGTACAAACTCTAAATCGGATCAACGGAACTACAAAAGAAAACTTTCTAAATTTATGATCGATTAATTCTTTTTTGTGATTTTTATTTTTTATTTTTTCTTTCAGTTTCTTTTTTTTCGTTTGATAATAAATCAGATTATGAATAATCAAAATATAAAAAGTAACAAACACTTTTCATAATTTTTCTTAATTTTTTAAAACTAAAAAATTTCTTTTACTGAATTTAAATTTAATAACCAATAATTAAAAAAAATCTTAAATTCGTTTCTCATTGGTTAGTACAAAAGAAATTCATAATTAATCCTTACGGTTCAGCCGAAAGTCTCCCCTTTGGAAAAGTGCACGAAAGTACCAAAAGTTTAGTGCTATTCAGAACAAGTTGGAAAGTTACATATTTTCATATCTTAATCTACAGAGGTGAAAGTGCTATTTCAACTAAAAAAAGCAAGCAACGAGGGAATGAGTGAAATTTTGGATGCGGATGTAGATGAGTAAGAAGGATATTTTGCAGATAATTAACCAGGCTTATGATTATAAACAAAAAGGAACACAAATAATTGGGAATAACGTTTGTTGAAGTTTGAGAATGTATTTGATGCTTATCTGAGTAGAAGAATAGCTGCCGCTTTAATTAGGCTTCATACACAATTATTCTTGCAATTCTGTGTCCCGATTCAATATTCCAACGAAACACAAACAAAGCGCCCATGGCATTTTTTATCTTTTCCTAGATTCATCACTGGACAGTTTTCAATGTTCCATTGAAAAGAAATGCTCCCTGCGGGATCCTGTAATTTCATGTCTGCCAGTCCTTAAAGCCTCATTGTTCCATTGTCCTTGCTAGGTTTAATATATCACTCCATGTCTATTCTTACTTAAAACATACTTAATGTCTGTTTAGATGAGCTTATATCAACAAGGCTTTTGTTAATAGAGCTTTTTTTAGAAGAGATTTTCTAAGAAATCAGTTGATTGTTTGGTTATTAATTAAAAAAAACAACTTTTTTAAAAAATCTTCATATGATAAATTATTTAGCAACATAAAAATAAAAAGCAAATTTATTAATTTTAACTATATTTTATTTTGTGATAAAATTTATTTATGCATATAAATATTATTTAAAGTATATTAAACAATATGCAAAGAACAATTTATTAATTATTATATAATTTTAAACCATATGAAATATAAATGAAAATATATATAACCAAATCTTTTATATGGATTATAACATAAGTAAAACTAATATCAAAAATAAATATTAAAACACATAAAAAAAAGTCAAATAATATTATATAAACTCCAAAATAAACGTGAAGATGAGTTTGTGGATATTGTGGAAATTATGTGTCAAACATAAGAACAAAAAGGACTAAAAATAAGTTCATTAATTGATATGAAAAATCTACCTGAAAAAATACTTTTTTTGAGAAACTTCAAATTTGAGTTTCTCAAAAAGCTATATTTTGACTACCAAAAAAGGTATATTTACTAACAAAGTGTCTTTTCATTTTACAGCCAAACACTCATTTTTTTTAAAAAAATAACTTTTGCGGTGAAAAAAGTGCTTATTTACCCTCCAAAAACTCAATCAAATAGGCACTTAATCTTAATTTTTGTGTTATTCTTAAGGTCGTTCCTAACATTTTACAGGCTTAGGCAAAGTAAAAAAAGAGCCTCAATAAATCGACAATATATAAATATATAAATTTTTAAAATATATTTTTATTATTGAAAAGACTACCTTAAGCCTCTCAGTGTGACACACTAGAATAATCTAATAAGTTGCATTAACTCCTAACATCAAGATTCTGAGAACAACTAAAAAAAATCAAATGAAAAAATATGTATAAAAGAAGAAAGTTATAAGAATTTGCCTCACTTTACTCTTTATGAGTGTTAAGAATGAACTGGTCTCTATTTTATCTCATTTTGATCTTTATGAGAGTCAATAATAGACCATATTTTATTCTTCATAAGAGTGAACTTTACGCAGATGCTCTTCTTGTCCTTGCCTATGGTTGGGCTTGGTTATTCTACTGGCACAAGAAAACAAGGTATTTTGAAACATTTTTAAAACGTCACAGAATGTCCAAAAACGTCGCGGAATGTAATGTAGACAAAAGGTTTCTACGACGTTTTATATAAAACATCACGGAAAATACTAACATTCCACGACATTTATAAAAACATCATTGAAAGTTTGAACAATCCACAACGTTTTTAAAAAATATCGCGTATTGTCTAACATTCCATGAGATTTTTAAAACGTCACAGAATGTGAAGGAATCCGCGACATTTTTTTGGAAATGTCGCAGAATGTCTTTTGCAATGTTTTTAGAAACGTGGCGGAATGTCTTCCACAACATTTTTATTATTATATTATTTTTCATTTTTTGAAAATCATATTAATTTAATAATTTTAATAATTATTTTTTAAAATACAATTTTTAATCTTATTTGTTTAATAACTATTCAATATTATTTATGAATTTTATTTATTTAATAATACTTCAATTTTTAGTATATAATTAATTTTAATAATTATTCATGTATCACAAGAATTTCATACCTGCAAGCAATGTATTATTTAATTTCAATTCGCAAACATATCATAATACACTAATTAATATCAAAATACACTAATTGCAATTCACAAACATATCATAATACACTAATTAATCTGAATGTTCATCTATCATCTGACTACCACCTAATACACATCAATATAACATCTTGACAAATGTATAACTTCTTCTTTTGTCAGCTTTCTTTTGAAAGCAGTTTCTGAGTCTTTGTCACTTAAAAAGTCAGGTTTGTAAGGAGCAGTGACCAAGCGATCTCCATTTAACACTTCACCAAGAGCTTCCTTCTTTTCCTTCCCGGGACCTGTAAGAAAAAACGTTAGTGAAACTTCATGACAAGAAAAAGCAATTAGAAAACTGATAACTTAAAATGAGCCAAACTTGATGAGCAAAAAGGGAGATCAAAATAGCCATTACAAATAGATTGTGAGCAGAAAGGGCATGAAATACTATGTTTCACTGTCCAAACTACAACCGTTTCAAACTAAAATGATAACCCACGAAGGCCACGCTTACGTACTGGTTCAGCCGGATTTTGGCGAGACTGAACGTTACCATTTGGATCCATGAGTCGGCTACTTTCTGTGATGATTTCGACGATGATATCCCTGCAAGACAAAGAAGGCACGTCGGGGGTTATGTC
>JAOTIZ010000201.1:26343576-26360117 GCA_027123425.1 Erythroxylum panamense | reverse complement strand
ATGAAGATTCAAATTAGATAATAATGGGATGATTAACCTTGCATAGATAGGATTGCATTAGTATAGTATGTCTTATAACATCTTTGTAATAGTCTTAATCAATATAATTAAATTTTCATAATAATGATAATTTTTATTTTTATTTTTAAAATGAACTTTTGACTTATTTTGTTGTAACATTATGTTAAGAAGTCATCAACTTTATAAAATTTATTTACTTCAATTAAATCTTATCAAACTTATGTAATATGACTTTTTAAATTATAATTGTTAGGGTTTTCTTCTCTTTTAGTATATTCTAGGCTTAGGCTTATGATTATGCCTATTCCATAGGTTATTAAAGTAACTACATGTTAATTAATTAATATTCAATTCGAATTTATATAGTTCATTTCTCTTATACAAAATGTTTATTATTTACTACAAAAAATATTTATCAAATTATTTTAAATTAAATTAATTTAAAAATTAGTAGCTAATATATAAATTATTAGTTATTACATAAATATCTAACAACAAATAGTAAATCTTTTAAGTGCTAAAAGAGAGATGGTCCATTGTATATGGCAGACAAAGATATGATATGTCAATGAATGTGTCATTTCTCTTAAGGAAATATCAAATATTATGAAAAGGCCACAATAATTATCTTTTTTTCAATTTTTTATAATATACTTTTAGATAAATACCCATCCATTCTAATCTAATTAGTGGAGCCCACTACAACTTAGTTTTGTTAAATAAACATCCTAGATTTAAATGTTTAAAATTTTAAAAAAATTCTACTCTCCAAAAACCATCAATCCGCCCTTTTTTATAGATCTAATTATATTAATAAAATATATCATTGTTAATAAAGATGTTAACATATATCTCTAACAAATTAATCTCAAAATTTTCATTTTTTAAAGGTCTAATATGCATGTGTGTATATTATCATCCTTTAACTTAAGTAAATGTGCACATCATAAACAAATGCAAATAAAAAAAGGGAAATATAAAAAGAACTTGTTTTTTTTTCTCCTTAACAAGATTAAAGTAGAATCATTAGACCGCCCAATTGATGGTTAGAACTAAACTCCTCTTTAACTCTATTCAATAATGCTTGAAATTTAGAATAAGAAACTCAACCACAAATTTTTTTTCTTTTTAGTTTCCATAAGGTAATGTGCCAAGAAACCCTTTGGTATATATACACATCTTGAAATATATTTATTGACTTTTCATTTTCCACCCCTTTTAATAAATAGATTTATTAACTTTCAAATTTTCAACTCTTTTAATAAATAAATTTATTATTTTTTAATTTTCAACTCTTTTAATAAGTGGGCCCTTATAAATCTAGGCCTTAGACAAGGGCATTTAATGAGTGAGTCCTTACAAATCTAGGCACTGGGCAATTGCCCATCTTGCCCTTACCCAAGGACAACACTAATACGAGAGTACCTCAAAACGTTGTTAATAATTGTACAAACAATCAACTAAGCGTTCTTTTTTGTTGATCTTGTTATACAATAATAGTGATTAAGTTGAGTTGAGTTTTTTTTTGTTTTTATTCTTCTACTTCTTAGAAAAAATATATAGGCATAATTTACAGTGTAGAAATAGGTGATAGGAAACTATATATTCTTATATTAATTTATAAAATTGGTCAATTAATCATATTATTATAATTATAAAATATATTTTATATTTAAAACAAAACTCATACCAACGCTTCTCCTTAAATTGGAACATAAATATCTATTATGCTCAACTTATTGATAATATCATAGAATATCATTATGAAGATTTCCTTTGTAAATATATTAGCTAATTAAATTTTGACTTGGACAAATGAAAATTGAATGAGCTTTAATCTAACTCCCCATGTTTGGTGTGGTCATGTTGTATAAGATATTTTGCAATCTTAATAGTTTCCTTATTATCACAATCAAGATTCATTGGTTTTATATATTCAATCCCTAAATCTTTTAGAGCAATCTTAATCCAAAAAATTCATATGCACCATAAGCCATGCCTCGAAATTCAACTTCTGCATTTGATCTTGCAACAACCTTTTGTTTCATGCTTCTTCGAGTGATAAGATCACTTTCTGCAAAACAGAAGTAAGCAGATATAGATTTTCTGGTTGTTTGATCTCCTGCCTAATTAACGTGGGTGTTTGATCTCCTTCAATGCTAATCCTAGAGTACCGTTCAAGTATCTTAGGATTCGATACATTGTGTCCATATATTCTTCACTTAGCTTATACGTAAACAAACTTACAATGCTTATAACATATATATTTGGTCTTATATGTGATAAACAATTTAATCTTTTAAAGAATCGTTAGTAGCAACCTATATCTATTGAAACTTGTTTTGAAAAAATTTCGAGCTTATGATTTAGTTATATTAGCATTGTTGTTGGTTTATAAGAAAGCATTCTAGTTTTAGTTAAAAGGTCCATCTCAGATTTTCATTATGTAATAAAAATCCCTTGATCTAATCTTGTTGTTTTTATTCATATGAAATATTAAGTTTTCATTTGTTCTTCATTTCAAACTCAACAACCAAATATCCATCTAACAACTTCATTTCTTCTTAAACATCTTATGTCAATACTAGGTCATCAATATATATAATTAAAGCTATTACCTTTCTTCATTTGTATTTTATAAAAAAATGATCTGAATGACTGTGCTTATAATCAAATGCCTTCATATAAAGGAAAACCTCCCAAAATGAACCCCAGGTAATTGTTTAAGCCTATTCAATGATTTTTGTTAATTTATAAACTTTGTTTCTACTTAAAGAACTACCTTTCACACCTAGTGGCAGCTCCATGTTCACTTCCCCTTCTAGGTTCTTGTTAAGGAATATGTTTCTATCATCAAATTGTTGCAGAGGCCAATCTCGACTTGCTAATATAGATATAAGGATGTGAATTCTATGGAGTTTAGCTACTAGTGCAAATGTTTCTTAGTGGTGCACCCTGTATCATTGCATATACCTTTATATAATCATCCTCATTTTATATCTTTTATGGATTCCATCCGTTCTAATTTTCACCTATGAATACCCAACTACATCTGATTGTTTTTTGTCCTTTAGGTAATGAAACAAGTTCTTATGTAGTGTTCATTTGTAAAGCCTCCATCTTATCATTCCTTGCCTCAACCTAATTTGGAGATGCCAAAGCTTCTTACACACTACAAGGAGTAGATACATTGGATAATTGATTAAGTGCATATGATTCAAACGATCTATAAATAAGGACATAATTATTGATTTTGTATTTGATAATGGCTTTAGGATCATGTTCATATTGTTTCTTTGGGACACTCTTGTTTATTCTCTGTGGATGTCTTATACGTAAATTTTAAGGATGAATAAGAGACTCGTTAGATGTGACAATTGTATCACAATAATTGTTAGACATATAATACCTTAGGTTCATCATTTTGAACTATAATCTAAACTGACTCTTCAGTCAATGGTGTTAACATATGCAACTATGTACTTATTCGTGACTCCTCATGAGAGCTATCACAAACTTGTTGACCCCCTTTATAAAGCCTTTCTCTTACTTCCTCTAATTCTAAGAACTCATTTATGTAATCTTACTAAAACATATTCATTTCATCAAAATTCTCCCCCTGAAAGGAAGATGTTAAAGCTCCCTCTAACTATTATGGTTCTAATTCACATAAGGAGACATCCAAGGTCACATGTAATTTTTGCAATTAAGGATCATATCACTTATATAATCTTTGAAAATATGAATAAATAACAAAATCACAACGTTTGGCATATGAATCAAGTTTAGTTCACAAAACCTTAAGAAGTCCCTGTAGATGTTCCATGTACCTTACTCCTATGACTTGGACGTACACGGACTAACAACCATGATAAGATTGAAAGCTTAGTGGGAAAAACACTTAGTTTGGATGACCACTCTTAGCAATCATCCACCAAACACACATATTAAGAAATATCACAACTCATATACCATAAATTCACACTTATAAACCAAACATTGATATTCAATGCTCATGTAAATAATGATGGCATACTTAAGCAAAGTACATAATGCAAATGTGCTTCAACATATTATCCATATACTGAGAATGCACATTTATAAGCCAAATATTGATATGAGACAAATTATCTATATAATTGCACATCATTACAATTCATCATTACAACCAATACAAATGCTCATCAATACTAATTGTTAATGTTTTCATGTTGTATTTCTTATTTATGATTGTTAAGTTTCCTTGCTGTGTTAAGTATGCACATTTTCTGTGGGTTTGGATAACGGGTTCTGTGAATACCTGAAGGTATCAACTTACGGATCCCGAAGATATCAAACTGTGGACACCCGAAGGTATCAACTTGTGGATACCCAAAGGTATTAAACTGTGGACACCAATGGTGTCAAACTTTAGCAGGTGCACTGTAACACTATAGGCATACCTATCTATCCACAACCAAGACAATAAAGCAGGCACTATAAATTTCCTTTAACCATTTGCAAATTTCATAATTCATAAATTAACAAATCATATTATATACATTTCTAGTCATAAATCTATATTTGTGTTCATACATGCAATTCATGGCTTACCACTATTAGAAGTATATCAAAATCATACTTGTATAATCATCCTATACACATATGAGTAATGAATATGCATACAAATCATTTATGTACATATAAGTTTTCTTTGAAATGCATTATGCTCAATCTTAAATTCTAATGTTCAATCACCTAATTTACATATGGTAAGTCCTATTTTCTTTATTTCTAGGTGTTTACATATTCATAAAGGTTCGGATAAGAATCGGAAACAAAAACAATGTTACAGTCGTGACAAACACTCTCTCCATTCATATCATTACTTGTTCCTTAATATGCATATATAAAAGTTCAGAACTGGGTTTCTAATTCTTCTAGAAAATTTTTACTCTATGTCTGTAGTTTCTATAGCACTAATAGTCAGACCATTTGGACTTCTAAATCATGAGATATAAGCAAAATATCATACACTGCTCCAAAACAAGGCCAGCATCAGGTCACCTTTTTCGATCTCAATTTCAAAGGTCATAGAGCTAGAATTAAGTCAGAGTACCTTATAGACAGATTTATTTCTATGTCTTAGATTTGATATGCAATTGAAATCACACAATTTGGAGGTCTGTAGGTTGAGTTATGACTCAAACGATGTTATTGACTCAAATAAACCCTAAATAGAATTCCACTACACAATACTCTCTTCTCATATTCAACCAATTCAATCCAAGATAACACCAAAATAACACCAAAGAAACATCGTAGAAACAATTCCACATCCAAATGAATCTTTATATCCATTCGATGATACTCAAATACAGAAATCAACTAAGTGAAGTCCCAAACCTTAAAATTGGCAAAGTAGTTCTTTTAATGCATTTCCTTCCCTTCCTCTTTGGCTTTGCTTGAATCACCAAGTGAAAACTGATGGGATGAAGAAGGTGAAATGGAGAGGAGAAAAACATGAATTTAATCCCTCAAAGTTTCGTCCATCTTCCCTCTCCATATGCCTTTTCATGATTTTCTAGTCTTAGACATATGTTTCAATCCCATGGGTCCATATACACAATCCTATTGGACCACATTTTACAATTCTATTGGATCATGTGTTGCAATTTTATTGAACCATGTATTACAATTCTATTGATCCATGTGTTACAAATCTATTAGACCATATGCTACAATTCTACTAGACACATATTCTTTAATCTTATTGGTCTATGAGTGGATTTTAGAAAATTGCATATTGGTCCTTCTTCTTCCTTTAATTCCCACATTGGCCTATAATTTTATCAATTTATTTCATTCCCCTATGTATTAAGTTTCTAATAGCATAAATTTCATGCAATTTGGTTAATTATATCAGGAGTTATTCCCCAAACATTATAGGCTATTCGAAAACAAGGACAATAGCCGGAGTTCAATTTTAAAATAGAATTAAAAATTTTTTGAGGCAGAACTAGATTTTGGTTGCTTCATGAAAGTTTTAGAATTATGTTTCTAGTTTAATCTCCAATTAAAACTATCCAATTTAGAGGTTTACAGGCCAATATATGGCCAAATTATAAAAATCTATTTAGTGGAACATATCCATTCAGTGAGGTACACATCCCAAATCAACTAACTTCATTCTTATCACGCAAAAGCAACACAAAAATACATCCAATTTAACAAAAAACAACCCATTTACTTTTTAAATACTTCTTTTATCAATCTCCCTCACATCAAATTCATAAATCCAAGCACAAATATCAAAAACTTCCATACACATTTTACGTCTAAGTATGCATGTCCATGTCGAAGCGAACAAATTATCCATTTACCTTATCTTTTACATTAAGTACCAATATATCTCTTACTATACTTAGATGTACTTAATTCATTATGTTCACTTTTTAATACATCCTAGACATGTTATAATACATCTAGAGTATATGTCGGGGTAAAACAGTTTTAGTTTATACAAGGCTTTGCGAAGATGTCAAATCTTATTGAGAGGAAGATCATATACCGAAGGAGGTTGCATGTGCACTTCTTTTGTGAGATCTCCATTGAGAAAGGCAATCTTGACATCTATTTGGAATGCTTTCCATCTTTTGTTAGCAACAATAACAATGAAAATGCGAATTGAGGTCAATTAGGTTAGAGGGGCGAAGGTTTCCTCATAATCAGTGCCATATTCTTGGGTGGATCTTTCAGTAACAAGGTGGGATTTATATCTTTCTACTGATTCACCATTTCGAGTCTTAATTTTATAGATCCATTAGTAACCAACAACTGAGTTATTTAGAGGTAAGTCAACTAAGTCTTAAGTATTTGTGCGAGTAAGTGCCAGTAGATTTTTAGGCATTGTTTGCTGTCATAAAAGGTTAGAATTGGCCTTGTGATAGGTGAGAGGTTCATATAGAGAGACAATAGTGGAACAAGTATGGAAATCATGAAGATAGATAAAAGCATGACTTACACAGTCAATATGACGAAGCATTAGCAGGAGGGTTGATGGAGGATGATCATTTGGAGGATTTGGTGGATCCATAATTAAAGAAGAAGTAGTTAAGTGGAGTCAAATTGTGTGGGCTATTGGAAAAACCTACAAGAAAAATGTCAAAAAAAAGAATATGGCAAGATTAGAGAAGCAATAATGTGGTGGTTCACTAAAAACATCTTATATTCCTAGAAAGATACATGACAAAAGATGTGAAGCCTCTATGACAAGGGATTCTATCATCTATATCCTTTAAGTTCTATACCATATCCTAAGAAACAATATAGTCATGCTCATTATTATAGTTTGCTGTACTCATAGGGTTATAACAGAATAAAACAAGCAAAACCAAAAACTTTAAGAGTTTGATGGTCAGGAGTACAATTAAATATGTGTTTATAGAGAGAGATGTTAATTATGACAGGAGAAGAGATATGATTTATAGTGTATACTACAGTAAGAGTTGTGATAATTTTAAATAGACTATATTTCTAATCTTATATTTAATGCATTTAACTTATTTATTTGAGAGTTTCTAATTGTTTTTTATACTTATTTTGTTTCTATTATGTTTTAGACTTATTTGCCTTCATGGATAAAAGGAGAATAATTAGGAAAATATGAGACAAAAAATGGAAGAATTGAAGCTATTTTGATAGTTGATTGTATAAGTTTACATGGCTATTTGTGTGCCTATGTAGCTCTTCAGGGCTAGGTTTCTTTGCAATTTTCAAAGATTGAAATAAGATTAAGGGATATAGTCATATACATGGCTGGGTGAGTGACCGTGTCCAGTCTAAAAATCCTAAATTTAAGCTATAAATGGACAAAACGAAAATAAAACGAGAGGAAGTACAAAAAGGGATTTGTAAAGGCTTAAAAAACCTAAATTGATGGTCTAAAACGATAAAGAGAACAAAAAACAAGCAAGGAAATATATTTGGGGTGGATTTTCATCATTTAAAAGTAAATTTCAAAAAAGGGAATCATGGTTCTTTTACTTTTCTGTTTTTCCTTTAGTCTTGAAGTTATGATTATGAGCTAAATTTTAGTTAGTTTTTGGATTAGATGAACCCTAAGATAAACCTTGTAGTGATTTGATTTTAACTTAATTCATTCTTTAGTTTTATTGAGATTAAATTATGTGTTCTTAATTATTCTTGAATTAATATTAGTAGCATATTTTATGTATGATTTGATGAAATTGAGATTGAGAAATTCTTTTGTATGAATATATTTATCATAGTTGAAAGGAGTTGTAGATAAACCTAGAGATAAGTCAACATAAATCCTCTTGATTAGGGTTAAACCTAATGATGAAATTCATGAATTCATTTTACAATCTTAAGGGTTCTAACTAGAAAAATATTTTGATCAATTAATCGATGATTATTTGTTAATATTCTTGAGAAAGATATTAATATAAGATAGAAATTTTCATGATCCATGGAACTAAAGATTAAATTGATTAGTGAAATTATGATTGTAAGAGAAGTCCTATGGGGATTCAAAACCCATGTATCAATGTTTTACTTGATTTTTCTTAGTTTAATCTTTATTCTAGTTACTAAATTATGTTGATCTATTTTACTTTATTCTTTTAGTTTTGTATTTGATTTATCTTAAACACCATAGGTCAGAGAAAGATGAAAAGTAGCAATAATTCTAATTCTCGTGGGATCGACCCATACTTACCAGTGCTAGCTACATCTACATGTTGCACTTACGGTTTAAAACATAAAATTGTATATTAAGTTTTTGACATCGTTGCTAAGGACTAGAATATTAGGCAAACCATATTTTTATTAATCTGGTTATTTTTCTTTTCGTTAGTTTATATTTCTTTTCTTTTATATTTCTTTTTTTCCTTTTAACTTTCTTTCTTGATCTTGTATTTGTATCTTATTTTCAGGATTTGGGTAGTCATCATTATATCCACCAAATATAATGGAAGGATGGAGAGAATATTATTCTTAAGGGATTATGGCATGTCATCACCTTTTACAACTTTGAAAGCTTGGAACGAGAGGAAAGGTGACATATATTTGGTAGCTCAATCGATATCCATGATGTGTTACGACATTTATTGGGCTGGCTACCCTAATCGTGAATGAAATAAATCAAACTATATGAGCGAGCATCTTAATTGCATGAAAAATTGACCTCAAGATACTCATTATGAGAACAATTGTAATCTAGAATGAAACAATTATTACAACTTTATATAGAACAATTATGCTTCATCTAGATTTCTAAAACAACAATATCAAGAGGAAGAAGATCATCTTAGAGACGTCAAGAGGCTACTCTCTATAGACTTTAAGAGCTAGTTACTTCATTCGAATACACCAAGTTAAACTTAAGGGATAATGTAACTTTCCAAAATGGAAAGGAGCCAGAGGTTAAAAGGAATTTGCAGTTCAAGAAGATAAGGAAAATGATTCTACAGAGAAGATAGAGATTAAAAAAAATAAGGAAATTGTTATTCAAGAAGAGAAGGAAGACGAGAAAGAGGATGAATAAGAGGAGGAGCCAAATAAGGAGGCTATCAAGGAATTATCGTCAGTCATCTTAAGTAAGAAATGCTTCTACTTCACACAAAATAAGCTATCAGAGTCAATCAAAGATTTAGGAGGCTTTGTTGTTCCTCATTATATTGACAATTTGTTACTAAAAAAGACATTAATAGAGACAGTTGGTTTTATTAATTTGATACCTTATATCCTTATCATCTTGCAGCATGTGACTTATTTGTAGGCTATTGAACTTTTATGTGAGAAATGAGTGGAAACAAGTCGCTAATTATAGATCTAAGTTAAAAAAAAGGGTTTATTGAGAAGTCCAACTATAAGAATCATAAAAAAGTGTTGAGGCAACCTAAGAAATAGGCTTTTGTTTTACTTGAGCAGTTTACAGGATTTTCATTAATACTTTAGTTATTTTCATAGTTTTAATTTGATAGCCCTAACTTTGTTACTTGAGACTTTTCGAAGTTCCACGAGTTATGAAGGCTACATCAACCCTTGCTTTAAAGTAGCAAAGATTTGTAGAGGGTGTTGATCAAGATGATTTATTATGAGTTTAGTTGTGACTGTGATTTGATTTGTTTAGGGAAGTAGTTATGATTTTTGATGATTAAGTTTAAATTAATTTTTTTCGTTAATTTTGAGAATGGATACTTGATTTGCATTATGATACTTTAATATAATTTACTTGATTTGCATTATAATACTTTAATATAATTTATACATGCATTTAGTTAAATGTAAATTATTTTTGAGAATTTTTACTATCCGTATAAAAAGAAAAGAAAAAATAGCAATATATGAATAAATAAGAATAAATAATTTTACTCTGCAAGTTTTGTACCAATAAAAAGGTTAAAGTTAAATAGTAGTGCTAATAACCATTTGAGATAGTAACCTTGTTGAGTAACTGGGAGTATTCATGAAAATAAGCTCTTACGTTGAAAGGCTAGGTGACTTGTCAAACAAGCTTTTAAATGCTATTAAAATATTTGAATATAATGTTTTGTTTTTAATAAGGGATATGGAAGTGTTTAAATGTTTTAGCATTTTTTTTTATGTATGTTCACTTTATGCATTAAGAGGAATAGTGTGAAATGAGTTAAAATTTAAAGAATTGTGGATTGAATTGGATTGATTTATAACTTGATAACGAAAAACAAGAAAGGAAACTTATTTGGGGTGAATTTTCATTAATCTAAAGTAAATTTCAAGAACATTAAAAGGGACCTCATCATGGTTTATTTAGTTTTTTGTTTTTCCTTTAGTCTTGATGTTTATGATTATGAGCTAAACTTTTGTTGGTACTTGGATTAGATAAACCCTAGGACAGACCTTGTAATGATTTTATTTTTAACCTAATTCATTCTTTAGTTTCGTTGACATTCAATTATATGCTTAATTATTCTTAAATTAATATTGCTAATGTATTATTTCATGTGTGATTTCCTACAAGTGAGATTGAGAAATCCTTTTGTATGAATAGATCTACCGTAATTGAAAGGTTTTTTTTTTGCAAACCTAGAGATTGTTCAATATAAATTCTCTAGATTAGGGTCAAACCTAATAGTGAAATTCATGAATAGATTAATAAAATCTTAAGGGTTTTAACTAGAAAGAGATTTTAGTTAATCAATCGAGGATCAAATATTAATAGTCTTGAGAAAGATACTAACATATGATAAGATTTTTCATGGTCAAGTAAACAAAAGATTAAATTGATTAGTGAAATCATGATTGTAGGAGAAGTTATAAGTAGATTTAAAATCCAAGCCGATGCTTTCCTTGATTGTTTCTTAGTTTAATCTTCTTTCTGGTTAATTAATTGTGTTAATCTATTTTTATTTATTGTTTTAATTTTGCATTTGATTTATTTTAAACATTATATTTTTTGAGGCTAGATAATAGAAAGACGTTAAGTATTAGCAAGTTTAGTCCTCGTGAGATCGACCCTTACTTACCAATGCTAGCTACTGCTATACTGTGTACTTGTGATTTATCCTAAAAGTTTTTTTAGATAAGAAGAAGACATAAGGAGGGCTCGGACAATATCAAGGAGGTCTTTGTGTTTTCATTTTGCTCAACCATTTTGATGTGAGATACATAGATAAGATCTTTGGATAATGGTACCTTATTGAGCAAGAAATTCGATGAAATTTATGTCTCTATATTCCATGACTTTATCAATGTGAAATATTTTAATCTTATAAGAAAGTTGAGTCTGAATCATATTGGAAAAATGAGAGTAAATAGGAAATAATTCTAACCTATGGCATATGAGATATCCATGTACAATGAGAGAAATCATCAACATAGATCACATAATATCTTAAACTACCCATAGTGTCATAAGGAGTAGGACCTAAATATTATAATGAATCATATTAAAAGGTGTTAAGAAAATGGAATCATTGATAGAAAAAGGTAAATAACGACTTTTAGAAAGCTAAAATGAGACACAATTGTAGTTTTTAGTTTAATAGATCTTAAAGAACCAATAGAAATTAAAGTTACTAATTTAGTAGGAGAAATATAATCAAGGAGAGAATGGAAAAGATGAGACATGATAGCTCCAAAAATAATTTTGGATGGAAGATGTAGGGAAGTAAGTTTGAACAACCACCCAATCTTATCCCCCGCCCCAAGGATCTTGAACATCTGTGGATCCTGCATAGTACAATCACGACTTGAAAAATATAAGTTAATACTAAGTTTACATAATTGACCAACAGAAATGAGATTTAAGGATTGTTTTGGAACCAGAAAAGTATTAGGTAAAGCTAGTTTAGGTGTTTGAGCAATGTTTATACTTTAAACATCCATAGTAGAATTATCAATACTGTGAAAAATATGTGGAACAAATGGTATTTGTGGACAAGTAAGAATAGACGAGTCAGAGTTCATGTGATTGCAACATACATAATCAAAGTACAATGATGATGGAGTAGTTGATGTGATAGGTAAAGTAGAAGATGAGATAATACCAAAATCAAGTTGAAGTTGTCGAAGAAGAGCGTAAAGATATTTTAATGAGAATTAGCAGGAGGAAGTTGAAGGGACTTGGAAGAATTACTTTTTCCATAGATCTATTTGAGTCATTTTCTATATTGAAAGATATGATGTTAGGCCTTTTTACAGTAGCTACAGGACCCCTTAAAAAACTTCTTACTAAGTTATGAGAAATTTGACGAGAGAGGATATGAGTTACAAAGACAATAATAGTAGATGGAATAGACTTCTTGTTGCAGAGTGTATTGGGTCAAATATTTTCTATAATTAATTCATTGATTATAATGTCAAAAGGTGGCAAGGAACCTCAATGGAGGAGGGAGCTAACGATGGATCCAAATTCTTCTTGAAAAGTCATCAACAAATGCCACATATGCTGACAATAGAGAAGATTTGCATAAATAGCGATTGCAACACGACTAGGCCATATAGCGTATGCAAGTGCTATTTGATCCCAAATTTCTTACAGTTCTAACAAATAGTTGTAGATTGTTTGTCCAGGTTATTATTGCATCTAATAAAGTCTTTGGTAAATCTGAAAATTGATTAACATAATCAAATATAGAATAATATTTAGTTAAAAAATCCCATAACTCGTTAATTGTATCAATGTGTCAAAAATCAAGTTTGATCACTTTAACACATATACTCCAAAACCATATTAGGATTTGATTATTCATTCCATCCCAAGGTACTAGTCACTCTATAAAATTTTCCTCGTCTTCATTTATCGTAATGGTTGGCTTTAGTATTTCTCTAGTAACAATTCGCTAAAGGAACCTTTTTTTTTAAATGTTTATTTCTTCATCTCATAAATCGTAGTTTGATTCATCAAACATAACATTGATAGGGTTTGATATGTATTGATAGAGCTTAGAAATATCCATAATCCATAATAGAGAATAAAATGGAGAAAATTTATCTATAAAGTTTAAATTTGATCAATCTGACCTCAAAAGTAGATTTAGAATGCCAAAAAAACCTTAAGAATTGGTATGGCTTGTAAAGGAACTAGAGGAGAAAGAGTCGTTAGGTGGTTAAAGTTTTGGTTAACTCTCTTTGGACCAAACCAAACTAGTGGATTTAAACTGAACCAGAGAAGGGGCAAATATGACATATTGACAAGTGGGGCAAGGACACATGAAATATAATGAGGTTATTGATGTGGCACTACAAGACCATCATGGACTAATGACATGGTGTTGACTAGGATGATGACGTGGCACTGACTAGGATAATGACATGGTGCTGACTAAAATGAAGATGTAGCGGTTAATGTGGTGTTAGTGTGAGGAGAGACTATCTTTTAGCTTCTAAATGATATCATTTTTATTGGAAGCTAAACAGCATTTTTTAGGTCTTTTTCTTCCTCCTAAAAATTTCAACTAGGGGTTTAAGAGCTCAACGACTTTCAGTGACATATAAAGGTGCATGCGGCAACGTCTAACAGTGTTCTTTGAGCGATTGTGATATACTCAAATAGAGGAATAATTTGGTATATGACAAATTATTTTTGGAGCATATTAAAAACTCAAAATGCAAGGAAAAAGTTAAAAGAAAACAACGAAGATTCTGATACCATGTAAAAACTGAGAGCAAAAAAGAAATAACAAGTGGAATTTTGTATTTCAATGCGTCTATTGATATATACAATAACGTTATTGTATATATTGAATGTGTCTAAACAAAGAAGGAAAATCAATGTGATAATTATATATAATTACATACATGATTTTAAGACTAGATTAAGGATAAATTAATGTTAATAGTGATTTCTAAAGATTCAAAAATATGTGTTAACAGTGAATAATAAATGTGTTAATAGTAAGTTTCTAGCGTACCCAAAAGGACGTTCCAAGCCTTAGTGCCATAACCATAGAGTTGCTAGAGCTTTCTTGTCACAGCTAGTATGATATGCATGATGAATTTTTATCCTTCAATTTTTATCAATTCTAAGCAATAGAGTTTGTCTCACATATGGTTATATATATTCTCTAAATCAAGTTTTGGATCTTTTTGTGAGATTTTTCCATGAATCTTATCAAATTTTGAATCAAATCCACGTTGAAAAATATGAACATGAAGCCTAATTATTGATGAATATAATTAGACTACCCCTTTATTATCCTTTCAACAAGAGGTAGATCACAGTCTCTTGAAATCTAACAATAAGTTCATTGTAGTATATTGATAATGGTCTACCATCTTATCTGGTAGTGAAAGATCTTGATTTAATTTAAAAAGATGAGTTTCATCCGATCCATCATAGAAGGTTTCTGACAAAACCTTCCGTGTTTTCTTGGCTATGGAAAGACAAGTAAATTACTGCACCAATAACGGATTCATCGAGTTAATAAGCCAGCTTTTTAACCTTTTGATTTTCAATAATCCATGCTGCAAATTTGGGCTCTTTATGGGATGGATTTTTTCGCTTCTTTGGTGAGATGTCAAGCTTTATTACGAGTATTAATAGGCATTTACAAAATCTGTGGTGTTTGGTTGTTTGGTGTAGCTGAAACAATAAAGTTAGGATAGATAATTTAATTTATGAGTATGGACTTTGGAAGAGAAGCAAAAGGAGGAATTTAATTCAGTTTAGAGTTGCTTTCATACCATCTTGCACAATAATATTGTTGGTAAGTAGAGTTTTCTGTGTTTTATTCTTTTCCTTCTTAGAGATTTTTTTTTTGTCTAAATCAGGATATTCACCGACAGATCCAGTGACTAATCTCCTCGCTAGTCTGTAGGTACCTCACAGGGTGGGACAGCTGGCCTAAGGATTTAAGGCTGCTCTATACCTAAAGTCAAGGATCAAACCCCTGACCTTTGATTAAGGATGGATGAGTCCCTTCTACTCAACCACACCTCTTGGGTTAATCTTAGAGAAAATATATGGGCACAATTTACATTGTAGAAATTAGAAACTGTCTTATCATAATCTTATATTAATATAAAAAATGTTCAACTAATCAGATTCTTACAATTACGAAATTGATTTCTATACTTAATGGGCATCATCTAGTTGTCCTTTTTTAAATAACAAGAAATATGTATTAAATAAACATTTAAAATACTAAATAATTGTTCAGTATAAAACAATTTAGTTAATACATTATCCACTCAAAAACTCTTAAGTGACAAGTTAAATTGACTCTAGCTTAAAGAAATTTAGTTGCCCCATTGACCTACTCTTCAACTTGGAAAGAAAAATAGGGAAACACTAACAATAGTGTAGCTGTGGCATTAGCAATGCTTACCAATCTATTGAACTATCTGAGCATAACCTATGTATAGCAGTTCTTGTTGTACATTCGCTATTTAGCATTAAAGATCGACCAAAATATTATCGGGAAGTAATTATCTAAATTAAAGGCCAGGCCTGACATTCCATCCTTTCTCTTGTCTTCTCTAGAGCACCGAGCCATAACACAATAGTCAGAACTACGGAATAATTTCTGCTAGCGGATGCACCTACTAACAGAACAACAATATCGACAATAATGGTATATAACATAGAAACAGAGTCTTAAGCTCCAATTAAATAAAGCCATTTTATTTTACTTATTTTCTTAAAATAAAGTGGTTAGAATTATTCTATGTAGATTGTAATTAATTAGTTTTGTTTTAAAATTGAGTTTAATAGAAATTTACAGACCACTACAAGGAAAATGAGAAATACCGACGGAACAATACCGACGGTATCAAAACCGTTGAAAATACCAACCGAAATTAAGCAACCGTCGGAGAAATTGGGTGGCGTTAAACTATTTTCCGACCGAAAGCGATTCGGTCGCTGAATAAGTGGAAATATTTGCCGACGGTAACTTTCCGTCGGTGATGGCGTCGGTGAAAACCGCGCCCTTCACTTTCTCAAAACGACGTCGTTTTGGTTTAAACCAAAACGACGTCGTTTTGGTTATTATTTAGGGCTGTGTCTGCGAGTCTTCCTCCTCTTCCCGCAG
>JAOTIZ010000201.1:26327509-26338349 GCA_027123425.1 Erythroxylum panamense | reverse complement strand
TCATTCTGCATAGGCCTGCACTTGTTTTGGTCCTTTTCCTTATTGGGCCTTACCTTATAACATACTAGTTCATAACACTGTCCATAGCATACCAAACCAACTATAAAAAAACATAACGTAGCCGTAAATAAGGCTCCCATCTTGCGAGGTTAGAGAAGGGTTATCAACGTACAAACATTTAACAATGATATAGACAGGAGTCCAGATCTCCTGTTTAATATTACCCTATTTTATTATGTCCAATAAATCTTAGCTATTTATTTATATGAGTCCCATGTAGATCCCGCATAGACTCTACGTAGATCCCGCAAAATAAATAACTGAGATTTCATAAAACAGAGTAATATTGAACAGAAGATCTTGAATGTACACAAAGATTACGATCACAAAAGTGGATGACAATGAACATGAAAAAGGCCAAGTGACAATGAGATGCGACTTTTTCATACCATCTCTCTCTCCCTCTCCCTCTACCTCTCTCCCCGCTTGCGTTGCAATTTGCATGCACAGTATAAGTGATAGAACTAAGAAAGCAGTAGTGAAACTAAATTAAACTATTCCAACAACAGTATTTGACACTGTACGTAGTTTTCATTGCCTGGTGTTAGTGGATTTGCTTGTCACCTTCACCTTGTTCTACTTCTATTATATATATACTCTTAACTCTTGTCAGGTTTCTTACACTTTAATGTTTTTTGTTTCAGGGTTCTAATTAATTTGCTGGATTAGTTTAATAAGCTTTTGTTTGCTACCCTTTTCTGGGATGGCGCTTTTAAGCTCCAATCCTTTGCCCTTTTCTATCTTCTTCTCCTATATTGCTGAGAGCTTTCGTTGCTTTCTTACACTCTGTTCGAGACTTTGCTTTTTTCCTTCTATTTCTAATGAAACAGGTCATACTATTGAACAAATGCTTAATATAATGTTCAGGCATTTCCATTTCTGGTCGTCTCTCTGCTTTCAAGTTTCCCGCTTTCTGTGAAAGAGAAAATCTAAGGTATTATATTCTAATATTGGTTCCTTTTACTTTCCTTTCTGTTTTCGATTGAACTAAGAACTCAGTTGTTCAGTTACTTCTTTTTTGGTTAATCAGGTTTTGATTGATATCTGTTGGATTATTGGTTTGTTTCCAAGTTGGAAAAGATGAATACTAGAGTCCGCACTGCTCTTCAGGCAATGAAAGCTCCTTCAAACCATGACAAGGTAACTTCTTCTTCTTCTTCACTCTCTCTCCTTCTCCCTCCATCTTTTCTTAGCCTTTTTATTGTTATTGGCAATGATTTAGAGATGGGGTTGTTGTTTCTGTCTTGAAAATTGATGAATTTAAGATGGGATCTCCACTTTGCTTAGATTTCCAGTTTGCTCAAAGTAGAAAGGAGCTTAATTTGGTAACTGATTATTCTGTTTCTATTCCTAAAGATAGTATATGCACGTTTTGAAAGCTTGATTAGTTTCTTGACATGTTCTTGCAGAACGAAAAACTTATATGAAACAGAAAAAGCATGCACTTTAGATCAAAAAATCTGCTCTTGGTTCTCTCGTTATCTGGAAAAAAGAATAGTTTGCCTTTTGTATTATTTTCTCTCTCTTTTAGTAATGAGTTCCTCTGCCTAATTTTTTTCTTACTTATGTATTGCATCTTATATAATTTATATAGAAGGAGAAGATGGAGAGTCCAGGAAGCAGACTGGTTGGTGCCCGGAAATCTGCAGTCCATCAGCGACGACAAAACAGGGAAAGGAAATTGGCATTACTAGAAGATGTACTTACTTTTCTCTTTAACTCTCTCTTTGACTTCATCTCACTCTTAATTTAACCGTTTTGGCTGGAAATTTGCAGGTTGATAAATTGAAGAAGAAGCTTAGGTATGAAGAGAACATTCACAGAGCACTGGAGAGAGCTTTTACAAGACCTCTGGGATCATTACCTCGCTTACCTCCTTATCTCCCTCCTTATGTTAGTAAATTCTCTATTTCAAGCTTCTTTAATATCTCTTATGGAAAATGCAGTCTTCGTTTTTTTTTTAGCACAAGGAAAACAATCAATGGAGTGAATGGAAGAATCAACCAGATCATTGGTTTCTGGAGTCATAATTATATTGCGGGCATAATTTTGTTTTTGCAGATGTTAGAGCTGCTTGCAGAAGTAGCTGTATTAGAAGAGGAGATTGTTAGGCTTGAGGAGCAAGTTGTGAATTTTAGACGAGGACTCTATCAAGAAGCTGTCTACACCTCCTCGATTAAAAATGTTGAGAATTGTAATGAAGTTAATGATGAAACATCAACTTCAAGATTGAAACACACACGATCAAAGTCACTCTCTCAGAGTGAGGTCAATTATGCAGCATTTACTGCCTGGCCTCAACCTTCTCTAGCCAGAAGCATGTCAAGTAGAAGGTTACTCTCTTCAGACTCTATCTTAGATCGATCAGTGCAAAGTTCTAAGAAGTTCGGAAATGGGAAACAAGTTTTGAGTAAACCAGGCCCCTTTTCATCTCTTATTAATGATGTACAAGGTAAGGAGAATAGTTAAAGCACTAATTCGGTCAAGAATAAGCAATCTCCAGATCAAAAGAATATAAACACAGCAACTCCTGTGAAGAGACTATTAAAGAAGCATGAATCAGAGTGAGAGTTGTTGGGAACCTTTGATGTTACAGGTACATTGTAAATACTAAGAGCATGTCTGTGTTATGCTGCAGGCTTTGCAATTCTTAACTTTTTGTTGCTTGGCTGGAGAGTAGACTACAAGACCGGGAAAGAGTCCATGAACCCTCTCTGTATCGTTCAGGCTTCAAAGTATCGCAGATTAGTAGTACACCTGAAAAAAATTCCGAAGGATGTAATAGTTTTGCAGAAACTTCGATTTGACCGCATTTACTTATGCCTCAATTACTTGTAATTGTATTTGTCAGTTACTAGATATAAAATAGCTGTATCAACAACTGTAAATTTTTCAGTACAAATGAAAACAGAAAAATAAATACAAAATTAAGCAAATCAATACCGAAATTTGGTAACATAGTTTGGCACATCTTGTCTACATCTGCAGGGCCCTCACTTAGTTTAATTCTTTTACTAATGATAATAGTTTTATACAAGGCTTTACTGAGCCGATACTACTCAACCATTGACACCATCTCTCGTCCTCACAACTCGTGAAAGAATTTCACACCCAATAGTACGACCGTCTCTTACTATCCTTAATAGAGGATTTTCTAATACAATGTTTAATAAAAACGAAATAAAATAAACAACTCAAGTGATTAAACAAAATTTAACATAAACAAAAGTACTTGAGATAAAGAGAGGAACAACTTCTCGATAGGTTCAGTTCTACTGAAACAGATCTGAAAGTTATCATCACATACTGTGGGCTAATTCACACAAATAGCAGTATTAACTCACAGTTGCAATAGGAAGACATCAAGTATGACAGCCTACGCAAATAAGCCTTCATATAAAATCCAGCAAATCCCACACCACGATTAACCTTGGCAGAAATCACACATAATATGTAGGGCAACCAGATGTGAGCCATACAACGAAAATGAATACCTTGTTGTTACGACTCCAAGATATCGCACCTACAAAGAAACCATTCAACAACCGTTACAACCCAAGATGAAATTATATCAACATAGTGATTCCCATGTTATTGTATTCATGCACTATGTTTCAATCACCATGGACAAGGGACAACCGAAACACATACAGTGGTGAAACACAACAATCGCACAATCCAACCTAGATAGCAAAGAGATAATTAAGAGAAAGCCAAGTCCAATCTTAGCATAAGAAGAAAGAATGTCAAGAGTAGATGCGTTCGCCTCCACCCACACATAAGGGTCTTCAAGATACTTCCTAGAAGAATTAAGGACTAGCTTCGGATAGTGATAATAAAAGATCACTACAAATTGGAGGACCTCTAGCAATGATATCAAGATATCCTAGAGTGATGTGCAAGTTGTCAAACCTGGATGTTGTTTAATACAAAATTTCACCACGGTAAAGTTTCTGTTCAAAAGTATGTTGCATGATCGCAAGTCCAATAAGAAGTGCTTCCAGGAGCCCAACAAGACAGCTCCTAATTTCAACTCTCTTCTTTTGTCTGGGCGTTGGATTAACAATTAACTGTCATCATTCAAAGCCCCTAAGAACATTGTTGAATACAATCCACACATTGAATAGATAGATACCAGTGCATCCTATTTTGGTAATACAGCCAATATCAGAAGCAGAAAGTTTTTGACTGTAAAAACTCAAATCCATAGATAACCATTATCCCAAAATAAGATATACATTAAATCCCATCTTGATTAGGATTTTAATTTCAATCACCTTATCTTGAAAGAGTCTTACATAAATCCAACTAAGTCCAATATCAAATAATGTCCAAAATTAAATAATAAGATATAATCACCTATATCTTAACAATCTCCCCTCCAATTATCAAATAATATCCAAAATTACATAATAAGATATAATCACCTATATCTTAACAATCTCTCCCTTTTTGACATTATTTATCACATATTTGAAACTCCCTTAAAGAAGATAATTGGACATATAAACATTGAATGCACAAATCAAGAACTCCCTCTTAATCAAATATCAAGTTCCAAAGAACATCCAAAGAAACAATAATCCCATAATTATCTAATCATCTAAAATTCTCCCCCTTGGGACAAAAAGATGTCAAAAAGCAAGACTAATAATCACGGAGAAACCTTAAAATTTTCCCCTGAATTGAACAGTCATAAAAAACAATTTGATGTCTCCCCCTTGGGACAAAACAAAGTCAAAACAAGAATGTCTTTAATGCGATCAATCTTAGCGAATAAAGAAACATAAAAATTAGCAATAAGTACAGTGAAAGAATCATATGCATGTTAAAAAGACAATTTACCACTAGTCAAAGCACTAGTCAACATATTATTGCTCACTTCAATTCCATCTTCATAAGACTTATCAAATTTATAAACCCTAAAAATGCATTCAACGAATCATAATCAAACTTAACTAATCTCCTCCTCACATAAACCATATGAACACATATTACCCAAACTCAAACAACCCACAATATAAAGATAAACCATAATAAAACTTGAAAAAATCTAGATGTTAACTCCTTTCGAACCTCTTTTTTGTGTTTTCTTGTTTTTAATAAATAAAAATGTAAAGCATGCGGTCCCTATGCCCTTCAAAGAAATTCAAACTTGGGCTTATTCCTTATCACATTATCACGGTCATCAATTGTCTGATTGATTTCTTCATCTGAAGTAACTGACTTATCCTTAGTATGAATAGTTTCTTCAAAAGTAGTAACTAACTGTGAACCTAGACAATTTCTTATTTTTCCTTTGCTACGTCTTTGTGTTTGTACTTGACCCTTTCTAACCCAAGAGTGCTTCGGTAACATAGGTTGCTACCGAAAATTTAATGGAGAGTGTCTAGATTCTTGGTTTTGACCCCTTTGAAATATCATTTGTAACAACTTGTAACATTTCGATCTTATGTGCCCGATTACTCCACAAAAGTGACATATAAATACGAACCTCCGATTTTCCTTTGAGATTTCTCCTTGGACAGATCTGGTCGCACCAATTTTCTCATCATTTGACTTGGAACATTCACATCTATAGCCAATGCCTTGAAGATCTCCTTTAGTCTTACCAATTTCCAACAATTATTCTGTCTTTTCGATACCTCCATTTAACATTCTTATTCCCTTTTCCATGCTGACCAGTTTTACCTTTGTTTCATTAAGCTCATCTATTGTAGATAACAATTTCTTCTTAAGGTCTTGAATGGTGTTTTTCATGATAGAGTTTCCTTTCTTCAACTTCTCATTTTTCTTACGTGTTTGGACCCATTTAGCATACATTAACTCATAGGATTCATAAATGCCTTCCTTTTTATCATCTAAAGTACTATCATCACTGTCATAATTTGAGATTGAGTTTTAAGCTGATTTATCTGTGTTTTTTCTGAATTTTTCTGATTCACTCACGTTTTCGTCATTGGTTACTCCCTTCTTGGTTGTTGTAAAGCAAGTAACTGGACTTTTGCTGTATAAAGCAACTAACACAGTACTATTCACAACTTCTTCTTCACTACCATACTCACTTTAGGTTTCATTCTCACTCCAAATGCTTGTAGAGGACTTCCCTTTTCTCTTCTTCAAGGTGTTAACACATTCTACTCGCACATGTCCGAAGCCTTACACTCATGACATTGAATTTTCTTCACTTTTCTTTCACCCTTTTGAGTTTTCCCTTGTTTGAAATTACTATTTGATGAGACCCCTTCTCTTATAGCCATAATTGCGAAACAAGGATTCTCATCGACTTGATATACCAAGTTCTGATTCAGTGCCCTACTCTGATACTAATTGAAAAAAATTCCGAAGGGGTGTAGTAGTTTCACAAAAACTTCAATTTTTCACAATTACTTATAAGGTTCTGCCACAGTTACTTGTAATTGTATCTATTAGTTACTAGATATAAAGTAACTGTATCAGCAACTGTAAAATTTTCAGCATAAACGAAAATAGAAAAATAAATAGGAAATTAAACAGATTAGCACTGAAATTTGGTAACGTAGTTTGACAAACCTTACCTACATCTGCGAGGCCTTCACACAACTTAATTCTTTCACTAACGATGATAGTTTTATATAAGGCTTTATTGAGCTGACACCACTCAACCCTTGACACTATCCCTTGTCCTCACAACCTATAAAAGAATTTTATACCCAATAATACAACTGCCTCGTACTAATCTTAATAGAGGTTTTTCTCAAGCAATGTTTAATGAAAACGAAATAAATTAAATAACTCAAGTGGTTAAAAAAATTCAATATAAACGAAAACACTTGAGATAAAAAGAGGAACAACTTTTCGATAGGTTCAGCTCTATCGAAATAGGTCTGAAAGTTGTTACTACACATTATGGGCTGATTCACACAAATAGTAGTATCAACTCACAGCTACATCAGGAAGACATCAAGTATGACAATTCACATAAATAAGCCTTCACATAAAATCCAGCAGACCCCACACCACGATTAACCTTGGCAGAAATCACATATAATATGCAGAGCAACCCAGTCGTGAGCTATACAATGAAAATCAACACTAGTCGTTACCCTTCTAAGATGTCACACCCACAAAGAAAACAATCAACAGCCGTTGCAACCTAAGATGAAATCATATCAATATAAAGATTCCCATGTTAGTTTTTTTATGCACTATGTTTCAATCACCATAGATAAAGGACAACCAAAACACATATAGTGGTAAAACACAGCAACCGCATAATCCAACCTAAATAACAAAGAGATAATTAAGAGAAAGCCAAATCCAATCTCAGCATGAGAAGAAAGAATTTCCAGAGTAGATGTGTTTGCCTCCACGCACACCCAAGGGTCTTCAGGATACTTCATAAGAGAATTAAGGACTAGCTTCGGATAGTGAATAAAAGACCTCCACAAATTGGAGGACCTCTAGCAACGATATCAAGAGATTCTAGAGTGATGTGCAAGCTATCAAACATAGATGGTATTTGGTACAAAATTTCACCACGGTAAAGCTTCTGCTCAAAAGTATATTACATGGTCGCAAGTCCAATAAAAAGTGCTTCTAGGAGCCCAACAAGACAGCTCCTAATTTCAACTCTCTTCTTTTGTCTGGGCGTTGGATTAACAATTAACATCATCATTCAAAGCCCCTAACAACACTGCTAAATACAATCCACACATTAAATAGATAAATGTCAATGCATCTTATTTTGGTAATATAGCCAATACCAGAAGCAGAAAGTTTTTGCTGTAAAAGAACCCAAATTCATAGGTAACCATTATCCCAAAATAGGATATACATTAGCTCCCATCTTGATTAGGACTTTAATTTCAACCACTTTATTTTGAAAGAGTTTCACATAAATCTATCTAAGTCCAACTATCAAATAATGTCCAAAATTAAATAATAAGATATAATCACCTATATCTTAACAATACCAAACTCTACAAGAAAAAGGTCGTTTAGCGATGGAAATTACCGACGGAAAACGTTTGCATTCGGTTGGTAATATAAAATAGCAACGGAAATTACCAACGAACAACGACATTGTTAAAACGACCGTAGGTAAATTTACTGACAGTTATTTTGTTCGATCGGTAAATTTACCGAAGGATTGGATTTTTATGTCAGAAGATTACCAACATATTTGGTTATTCCGTCGATAATTACCTACGGAATTTTTTTCCTTCAGTAAATCCAATACATTTTACCAATGGAATTTTTTTTTCCGTCGGTAAATTTGCTGAAAACTATTTTTTAAAATTTACCTGCAAAGTGTTTAGTTTCTCTAGAAGCCACCATGGAGAGAACTTCATTATTTCAAGTTAAAGAATTGAAATAATAAAATTCATATTAAAAAAGAACTGAAAATAAAGAACTGAAATCATTTTTTCAAAGAACAGACATTTCATCAAACACCTTCATGCATCAGAAATTTATCTCAACATCACAACTAAAATCATGTCTTGTCCCTTTTATCACTAATATTTATACCTTAAAGTTGTTTTCCAATCACAAAATACAAAAATAAATGAAAATAATAAATATTCAAATTAACTTTTATCCAATATATGAAAAAACACATGACGGTAGTTGCAAAAATACGTCCACCAAATGACCCGATGACAATGGTTGGAGAAGACAATGCCAACAAGCAGAAAAGGAGTCCACAACAGAGAAATGAGCTTCAAGAAAACCGAAGAGGAGACGCAAGAAGAAGGAAGAAGAAGAAAGGAAGAAGAAGATGTAGGTGGGAGGGAGATGTCGAGTGAGTATAATTTAAAAAGA
Source organism: Erythroxylum panamense (assembly GCA_027123425.1). Classification (NCBI taxonomy): domain Eukaryota; kingdom Viridiplantae; phylum Streptophyta; class Magnoliopsida; order Malpighiales; family Erythroxylaceae; genus Erythroxylum; species Erythroxylum panamense. The sequence continues at coordinate 26,329,484 of JAOTIZ010000201.1, read as the reverse complement.
ATTTACCGACGGAATTACAAACGGAAATTTTCGTAGGTAAACTCAAAAAAATTTTATTCCGCCAATAATTTTCACCTTTTTATCGACGGATTTTTTATACCGTCTCTAAATTCTTTACCGACGGTAATCTTATTCCGTCGCTACAGTCTATCCCAAAATTTGTCGGGATGATTTCCCTCCATATTTAGTGACGGATATCAATACCGTCGCTAATTAATAAATTTTTCTATCAATTTTACCAACGGAAATGGATTTTCTGTCAGTAATTTGTAATGGTATATTTTCCGTTGCTAATTTCCGTCGCTAATTCTTGCTTCCCTCCATATTTAGCAACAGATATTAGTACCATCACTAAACGAAAATTTTTCCGTCAATTTTTCCTACGGAAATGCATTTTTCGTCTGTAATTTGCACTGATATATTTTTCGTCGCTAATTCTTCCTTTTCTTATAGCGACAGAGAAACCGTAGAGAAGAAATTTGAAGAGGAGACGCAAGAAGAAGATGATACAGGTGGGGGGGAGATGTCGGGTGAGTTTAAATTTAAAAAGAATTTACCGACGAAAATTTTTGTAGGTAAACTCAAAATTTTTTTTATTCCACCAATATTTCCTACCTTTTTACCGATGGATATCTTATACTGTCGGTAAATTTACCGACAGAAATCTTATACTATCGTAAAGTCTATTGCAAAATTTGTCGGGATGACTTCCCTCTATATTTAGCGACGGATATTAGTACCGTCGCTAAACGAAAATTTGCTCGTCAATTTTACCGACAGAAATAGATGTTCCGTCGATAATTTCCGCCTTTTTACCGACGGATATTTTATATCGTTACTAAAGTCCACCGCAAAATTTGCTGAGATGATTTCCCTCCATATTTAACAACGGATATTAGTACCGTCGTTAAACGAAAATTTTCTTGTCAATTTTACCGACGGAAATAGATTTTTCGTCGGTAATTTGCAACAATATATTTTCCGTCTGTAAGTTTCCGTCGCTAATTCTTTCTTTTCTTGTAGTGAAACAAGGTGTCTGAGGATATGGTTAGGTGCTTTTCGACAAAGGAGGAAATTCAGCGACTTCACCAACCGAATTTTGTAATCCTTACAATATCTCTTCCGGAATCTAGAGTAAAGACATTTGTCCTTACAAAAATCTTTCTGCAAGTGAATCTGGCTCAATTGATCTCAACCGTAAAACAAATTCCTTGTTTCTAATGCACAGACTAAAGTAAGAAATTGATTTTATTTATTTGTTATAGTTTCTCTGTATGCCAAAAGCAATGACATTTGTAATAACGCTGAATCAGTAATTATTTTCAGGTCCCTACTAGGGAAACTTACGTCTGTAAAGTTGAAGGGTCTTACCTATCGGCAAAAGCTTGCTTTCTAGATAAACATTTACAGCTCATGCATAATGAATGTAATGTTCCTTTCTCTATTGAATATATTTGAGATCAAAAGTTATAAACCTTTGACTAAGGATTCAGTTGTGGTTTTGTAGAAATACATCCATAGTTAAATCCTTTTCCTTAATCCTACTTATACAACAAATATATAAAGCTAGACTGTTAACTTTTCAGGCTATTTTGGAGATTGCGTACCTGAAACTCCTGAAATGGTTGTAGCATTAATGCAAAAGGTAAGAAATGCCTTTCTTCTGTTAGTTGTTTGTCAACAAAGAAGAAAATTATTAATCAGTAGTTTCTACTAATGTCTTTTATTTGTTAAATGCTTTCATAACCAGGAACCTCAAAAACTTGAATGACAATCTCTTTTAGGTAGTACTCAAAACTTTCAATTGCCAGGAAATATAATTTTCTTAGGAATTTTTGTTGCAAGTTCTTAGAAATTCTGTGGACATCTTGACCCATCAAATTAGAGTTCACGTGTATTAGATAATATTTGTTACTTAAGATAATTGATTTGATTAAGACTAGATTTTATTCATTGTATCTTTATCACTTGTGTA
>JAOTIZ010000201.1:26281726-26293757 GCA_027123425.1 Erythroxylum panamense | reverse complement strand
CACTCCATCACAAACTCAACAACCCACAGATGTCTAACCATTTTTCCCCAAAAACCCTCAGTCACCGCTTCTACACATACCAAGCTATCCTAGGGTTTAATCCACCCGAAAATAAGATTAAAAGGGCTTAAACTTACCGATTATTGCTCGAAAATGTCGAAAATCCTATGAAATCACAAGCCCTAATCTTCCTCTTCTTCCTCTACCTACGGCAACGACTCTCTCCTCTCTATCTCTTCTTTTCCTTTTCTTTTTCCTTCTATTTCTTTCTAACTCTTTCTATTAAACTTAAGGGAAAGTACAAGGACCAAAATATCTCCTATGCAAAGCTTTAATCTATCCAACTTAAGTAATCTTCCCAAAATGCCCTTACACATTTTACCCTATAACTCCTTATTTAAACCACATTTAATCCAAACTAAGCCTTAAACACATAATTAACACAATCATGCTTAATAACATCAATTAGAAAAAGTTTTGGGGTCCAACATGCCCAACTATTAAACTCCTCGAACTTCAAGTCCAGAATTCAAAAACATTTCACAAACAGTTCAGTAATATTGGAAGTTAACAAATCAAATCAAATCAATCCTAGGAAATCATCAAGGTTGACTCATAGTACGCTCTAATAAGCTATTGCCTGGATGGTCCGGCAATGTCCGTCTGGCATCCTATGTGTTCCTCTAAAATATACAAAACATAGTCATATATACCACATTTTTGCGCAAATGCACAAGTGTTCTTTTATGCATATCAATGTATAGAAAGTATGCACAATGCATGTTCAATGACAATTCTGGGGTATAATATTGCGATCCTTATCAACAAATCATTCAGATATCAAAGCCCTCATTAGTACCATGTATATTTACAATTGGATCCAAACAAAACAATGTCAAATAATTTCATAACTTCGTTGACCACTTCAGTTTTTTCCTCTAATACACATACGGATCAACTTTACATACTAAATCTGATAAGGTAAATGACGACATTAGGCAAAACTTCCTTTTGTAAAGTTGTTCTCCAATGTCTCAAATTTCTATTGACACCAAAATCATTTAATTTGGTTCAGTATACGAAAAGATATACTCAAAATATTTAAGACTGTTCTTAAGCTTTAGCAGAATTCTTACCTCAATTTCCAACCAAAACTTGAACATATTAGAGACATAATTAAAACTCCATTTCTTCATAAACGTTGTAGCCCTATGTCTCTAGGTTATGAAAAATTAAAAATTATCCGATTTGGATAACTACAGAAAAAGTTATGTTCAAAACACTAAAGTATGTTTGAACTATAAAGGATGAGACTTCGCCACGGCGAGAACAAAAAAGATGGTCGCGGTGAACCTTCCAAAAACCAGATTTTCTTAGGAATTTTACAAAGATTGCCGCGGCGAACTGAAAAAAGTTGGTCGCGGTGAACTTTCACAGAAGACTCGTCTTCCCCACTTTTCAGATTTTAAACCCATATTTCACTTTCTCACACTATTATAACTTTTCAGGAACTCAATCTCACATTAATTAACTCCAATAAGTAGCAAACAAATCCTCTAACTAATTGAAAACACAACTAAAAAATCAAGCTTATAGTCAGGTACTAAAAATCGATGCATACATGAATTTCACCATTTTCAACTCGCTCCCTACTGTGTTCATCCTCTCTCTCTCTCTCTATTCTTTTTTTTAATCTTTTCAGCAACTGACAACTTCACAATACCCACTAAACTCATATTTCTTTCCAGATACACTTAACAAACTCAGTTCCTCATCTAAATCATCCAATCTATGCATTCACCGAGACTACATTGTGTAACTTCACATGCATGTATATATATATATATATATTTACACTGTAAATAACATTAGAATTACTTACTTGCTTAAGCAATATTTCCCAGTAGTGAGAGTGAATCGCTGACATAACAATAACGACTGGTGTTTGGTATTTGGTAAAACCGAAAGTGGATTTGATACTCGGTGAATAACAACGAGAGGGAGCTTAGCTACTGGAAAACAATTGTCTAAAACACATGTCTACGCATCCTCTTGCATGGTTTAACATTTGTCACTATTTCATGTTGCCACATGTCACACATATACATAGGCTATTTGTCATCCATTTACTCTGTCCACGTGTCACACTATAATTGGTCCAAATTTCAATACTTTTTCAAAATTCACCAGTAATTCCAAAACACTCGAAATAGACCGAAATTGCCAAATCACATTTTAATCGCGTTAATAACTCAATTATACTATGAAAATGTCAATTAACGCATGTACAATCATATGAATGTGCAAAAATGTGCATGTCATGTTTAGCGTAAGTATGAATTGTACTTTCTAATTTCTCAATAATTTCTTATATTCACTATTCAAGCCCTAACATAGGTATCGGGATGTTACAGCTAATATGCTTAGGTATTTAATAAATGACATTATTTTGAATAACTCTTTGCACATGGAATGCAACTGATGTTTTTATTACGTATTTTGATAAATGATATTGTTTTCAACAAACCTGCACTTGAGTGCAAAGGGCAATGTTTTATTTTATGAAATTACATTTTTGAACAATTTTTGCATTTAGAGTGCGAAAGATGACTTTTATTGCATGAAAAAAAGTTTTGGAATGTACATATGCATAATCGAGTCAAGTATAATGCATGTTCTTGTTCTCTTTTGTCTTAGAGCCATAACACGGTTTCATTTTATTGGTTGGATCGATAAATAAAGGCATGGTGCCTTACTTGATTTTTATACTTAATTTTTTCTTATGATTTTTCTGATTGGTAAGGAAACGATTGGCCAATCGTGTGCTGGATATAACAGAATAAGCGATCCCTGTACCCTTGACGTTGGTACATAAAAGTTGAGTCCCCGTATCGACATCTATCTATAGGACTTGCGGGTGATTCCACACCTAGGGTTTGGACAGAAACGAGGTCATCACCTAGGGTCATGACGCTCTTGTCAACTATAGTCTAAACTCACCACAGATGAAAGTTGAGCCAACACCGAAAATCGGTGGGTGTACACATTAGTTTGGCTGACTAGTGATGACATACATAATTGTTTTGGCTTATTATGATATTTGTTTTTGACAAGATTTGATTTATACATGTGATGTTTTTCTGCTTATGTGTACTAGAACTGGAGCCTATCTTCATTGGATGAGTGATTAATAGGCTAGGCCTATATGATTCCTAACCAGTATATATGGAGTCATAGGCTAGGCCTATGTGTTTCTATGTGATGTATGTTCACCCCATAGGTTAATTATATTGTCTTGGTGTGTATCGAGTTCTATTTGCGATATATATTTTTCCTGCTCACTGAGTACATAATGTACTCACCTCTTCCGCTTCCAACCATGCAGGTTAATTTAATGAGCTTGAAGCTTTGAGTGGATCGTACGATTTTTTTTGACATTTCGAGGTATTACCTCATGTGGGTAGTTTCTAATTTGTACTTTAGTTGCATAGTGGCTCATGAACTATTTTACTGTTTTTATTACTTTTGTTATGTTGATATGTTTTATAATTTTATAAATTGAACTCTTGACTGTTTTGTCGTTGTAAAAGACCCTATATATGAACTTTGATACTGTGATTGAGATTGCTTTGAGTGGACTTTAAAGTTCTAAAGTTATGGTAAACTTTTTGGCAACAATACAGAAGTGTGTTAAAATTATCTACAGGTTTGGGATTTTTAAGATACAACCATTGTGCTGCCCAAATTTTTCAACAAAAAAAAGAGAAAACATATTCAGTTAGCCTTGTATCGTCAGATTAAGGATACCGTGAGTATCCTTAGCCCGGGTATGCGGCGGTTGTCATAGAACCGATGTGGTACTAGTTTGTGACATAATAGATATCAATTATGTAGCTAATATTGATGACATCACCGTCTAAAAAATCTTTCGAAGTCCTCTTAATAATGTAAATTAAGTCACAACAGTCAAAGATAAAACCATTACCTTATGATAACAAGTCAGTAAAGGTTCACATTTCACCAGAATATTTTATAACGTAAAAACTATACATATAGTTGTTGATCTCAAAATAATAATTATATGCCAATAAAGTTGTTAAAGCTACAAGATTGTTGCTTATAAAGAAATTTGTGGAAGCCACATTGTAAAGAAAAGATCAGTAACCTCTAGCATATCTATATTAACACTCTTACATATCATTTAAGAGTACAAACAAATAGTTTTATGCATCTAAAGTCCAATTTACTTAATAAAACATTGATATTGACTTAAACTCTAACTTTTTCTTAAAGAAACTAAAATTGCAATAATTTTAAATTTTTTTGAACTAGATCATAATTTTAAAAAGAAAAGAAAGGCATTTAATTCCATTTATTAAGGCCTTGCTACTCAATCCAACTACATTCAAAATATTATAGTCCAAAATTATGCCAGCTAAGAAGTTGATACAATGTCAAAATTTCCATTGATAAGTAATATAATTACCTTTGATTTGTCATTTTACTTTTACTATAAGGCACCATTGAAAATACAATAAAGAAAAGATGAAAGAATTTTTGAACAAAGAGTAAATCGCTTAACAATAGAATTCTCATATTTCAATCATACTAAGTGCTATGGGAAATTTGTTAAGCATATTGAAATTAAGTAAAATTATCAAAGTCCTTATATAGAACTCAAGTTTAAGTCCTATGAAGCCTAACTTATCCTTCCTTCATGATTATTGACCACTAAGTGTCTTTGTTTTTGAATTCTTGCCACTTATATTTTGGTGTTTTACTCACACTTTCATACAAGTGTTTAACACAAATAAATCAAAAGATAAAGAAAAGAGATACGGCAAAGACAACCTTTTATTAACATGTTCTTATAATAAAATAATACAAGGAATTGAGTTATTTTTAACTTGAAATGCTCTATTTAACAACTATTCAAGATGTTACTTGAATCTCTCAATGAGAACTTTCTCTAAAAACTCTCAACCCTCTTATAGATGATTGAATGTACTCATTATTACACAAATGAACTAAAAATGATGCCTTTATATAAGCTCATAAGAACTTAGGGACTAAGTAAGCTAAACAACATACTTCCTATACTAATCTACTAAGTTAGTGAGCAGTTATCATTTCTATCACTAACCCTACCATATTAATGAATAGTTATCTACTTTAAACTACTAACTCCACTTTAGCACTTGAAAATATGGTTTAGAAGATACCCAATTAGTCTCCACATCTTTTAATACTTTCCTGCTATTTGAGGAAGTGCTCCTACGTATGAGTCTTTAATTTAACTATCATTAGTCATCATTATGCATGATCTATTCAAGCATTTCCATAGTATAACCATATTGCTCTATAACATAAGTTAGTAAGCATTTCCATAGCATAACCATATTGCTCTATAATATAAGTTAGTAACTATTCAAACCATTGTATAATAAATCTCACATATTTAAATTCCTTTCAACCTCTTTGTTGAAGTTACGTGTTTTTTCACACCCTTAAACTTATTACGACTTAGTTGTGACATCATCTTTGTTTTCACATCTGAATCTTGGCTATTGTTGAAGACTCTCGATAATGAACACCAATGTAAGCCAACACTCACCTACTCTCAAGTATTTATCAATAATGCACATTTTGTCTTACCTACTCCAAGTTATTTACTTTATTCCATCATCAAGATGTCATCTTCATATAAACTCAAATGTTAAGCATAGACTAAGTTTCAACACAACCTATAAGATTCCATAATTTAGTCTTAAGGTTCTAACATTAGGCCTCTCTATTGAGCATCATATGTTAAAAGTGTACCACATCTATCACCAATAAAAATTCATTTAAACGTTGGATGGAAAGAAATTGTAGCAACACCAAGGAGGTTGATAATATTATCAAATAAGATGCAAAATGAAAAAGCAAGTTATGTTATCATTTTTAAAAGACCAAAAATAAACTTCTAAAATATCAGTCAACCATTATCACCATCTTACGTTACAATGCATAATGAAAAACTAATTATGAATGTTGTAAGCTTGAATTAAGCCATCCATAGGCCACATACTATAAGAAAATATGTACATTAGATTAGATTTTCAGTAAGTAAAATTAAGAATCTTAAAGACATTATTTAGTAGTCAAATCCCTCAGTGAAAACCTATAGAAAAGTTGATTCAAGTAAAATGCCAACTAATCATATGGTAATCTTTAAGTGAAGTATAAATCAAATTAAAACTAATAATTTATAGGGAAAAAGGTTTTGTTATTCAATCAGCTTCAAATTCAAGCAAGTTATTACAGAGTAAAGGCAACTATAAGTATATATATAGACATCTCACATACTTATAGCATTTTCTTGTTTCAATTCTTTTATTTCTAACCTTTTTGTACGTATTCTTTATATGTTAAATGATGAATTCAATCAACTTCAATAGGAGTTCAATAACTACTTTCATATTTCTTCATCACAGTCTTCTTAGTTAATGAATTTTCAAATGAAGTCCTACCATTAAAAAGAGGTTGATAAAGTTTGAAGACTTTATGAATAAATGATTCATCATAAAAACTAGTAAAGATTTTAAAATAATTATCCTTCACTCTACAAAAGTGCGTCAGCTATAGGGAAAATTTCTCCCCGTTCGTCTCTTTTCTATTAATATTTCTTCTTTAGTGTTCCTATAAGTAATAATAGAGCTCATCTAGTTATAATATTTTCACCCCTTCATCTATTTTATATTAATATTTCTTCTTTAGTATTTCTACTAATAATAACAGAATTCATCCAATCATATTTTTATAATTTTAACAACAAAATTGTATTTCATGTTCATACCTTAAAAAGAAAAGTCCCTCTTCCATGTGTAATTAAAACAATTAAACATGGATAACTAAGAATGTCCTAAGCGTAAGTACTACCACTAAATAATAACTATTAATTTTTTTACTATAAGAAATATAACATATTGTACGACAAAAAATTATCAAAATGAAGAACCATTAATTATGCACTTTTGAACTCGGTCTAGTATATATAACTAAAAGAAGAGACACTTAATCACAAACCTAAACATAAATGTGATCCGAACATTATATATGTCTAAAATGTGCATATATTATAAAGATAATGTAAAAGAAAAAAAATACTACTTTTATTGACAATTGATTTGGCCTTTTATAGCCTCATATTATGACTGAATAAGATAAAAAATATTCCATGACAGACCCATTACCAACAAAATAAACAAAATCCCAAAAACATGACTAATAATAAAATTGACACAATAAATTATGATATACTAGGACTTTTCCTTATTGAATATAGATTATTTAGCTCATTAATACCAGCATTCACTCCCTTAAACTGAATTTTGCAAAATAATCAATATATAACACACATTGAATGGAATCCAAACAACAAATGTATAGTCTCAGAGGCTTCCAATTGTAGCAAATTAGTTAATATGTTTGTATCTTGATCTTTAATCTGGAAATGAACTGATTCCACTAACTTATTCTTGGTCAGATCACAAAGGAAATGTATCAAGACATTAATATGTTTACTACACCTATGAAACATTGGATTCTTTAGAAGTTCAATAGTGGAAATTTTATCACAATGAATTAGAGTTATCCTCACTATGCAAACTTCAGATATGAAAGAAGTTGCCATAACAAAAAAACCTAACTTGCATATTATGTTACAACTATAAATTAGGCTTCTATTATGGATAGTGAAATCATAAGTTACTTCTTTGAGGTTTACAAAATGGCTTCTAACTCATCAACAAAACAAACCAAACTGTTTTTTTCATATCCTCTAAGACACTGGTATAATCACTATCATTGAATCCCGTTAATGTTGCATATAAAAGTTTTTAATAAAAGGGACCATATTCTAAAGTGCATACTAAGTTATGTAGTATCTGTTAGCTACCTAGTAATGAGACTCAGTTGGGGTTGCCATAAATATATTAAAAAGACTAGTTACATAGATCATATTTGGCTAAGTTGAACATTGATACATAAGGCAACCAATGATCTACTTTTAAATGATATTATCAACAACTTTGTTTCCATCTTTTTTCAGTAGTTTGTAGTCAGGGAAAATTGGGTTCTTCACAGAGATATAACTTGACATATTAAACTATTCTAAAATTTCTTGAGCAAATTTTCCTTGATTTATAAAAATTCTAATTGGTAACTGCTCCACTTTTAAGCCTAATAAGTAAGTTAACCAATCAAGATTACTCACTTCAAATTCTCTCACCATGGAATGTTTAAATTTGGAAAACATAGTTTCATCATTCCCTGTAAAATTAGTTCATCAACTTATAAACAAGCAATCAAAGTGTTACATCCATTATTTAATTTCATATGTAAAATATTCTTATGAGAAAACTCTTGAAATTTGACTTGTAAGAAATATGCATCAATTCAAGTATACTAAACTTAGGATGCTTGCTTAGGATATACAGGGCTTTCTTCAACTTATAGACTATATACCCCCTCCTTTACTGCACATATCCTAGGGTTGATCAATTGAAACTTTCTCAGTGAGCTAACCATGTAAAAATGTAGGTTTAACTTCAAATTGATAGATTGTCCAAGAGTAAATAACAAGAAAAAGTCTGAGGCATATGTTGTCAAGTTTGACCACTGGAGCATACACCTTATCATAGCCTAGCCTATATTACTGTGTAAACCCCTTGGCTACTATGTGTGCCTTGTATTTATCAATCTCCCCTTTTTCATTCAGTTTAGTCTTATATATCCATTTAACTTTAATTGTCCTTTCTCCATCTTAAAGTTCTATGAGCTCCCAAATGTTATATCTTTCTATGGCAGTAATCTTAACTTCCATTTCATTCTTCCATTTCAAGTCTTGTACAACCTCATCATATATGGTGGGCAATAAGTTCATCATTATAGACGTTATCCCTTCTTACATAGTCTTCCATCCATCCAGGTCTTCACTTAATTTAAGTGGATAATCTATCATTGCTTGGGGTGACATTAGTTGGCAGAGTTGTAGCTTGAGGTGAATTAGATAAAGAATTAGAAGTAGATTAAGATTGACATACATTATTATCTTCTTTTGGTGGTAACATGTCGAATAATAAATGTTCAGGATTGCTCCAGATCTAGCTGTTCTCTTCATCAAAGAATATATCCTAAGTGATAATGACTTTCCTGGTGATAGGATTGTACAACTTGAAAGTTTTAAACTCTTTGTTGAAACCAAGGAAGACACACTTAACACCTTTTTTCATCTAGCTTAATTCTCATATTGTCAAGTTAATATGCATAGGCCAAGTAATTGAAGGTCTTGAATTGTTCTATAGAAGGTGTGCTCCTAGTCCATTTGTCTTTAGGTGTGTTATTTTTTTATTGTGAAGGAGAGACTGATTCAAAATACAAACACTATAAGGAACAACTTTTGGCTAGAAAGTTTTTAAGAAATTATTTTCCTTTAACATACATTGTAACATATTTATAATCATTCAATTCTTTCTCTTAGTGATGCCATTTTGTTGAGATGAGGAAAGTGCTGCAAACTACTTACCAATACCATTAAAATCATAAAAATTAGTAAACTCAACAGAGGATAACTCACTATTATGATCGGTGTGAAAAAAACCTTTATCCTTTTTCTTGACTCATTTTCAGTTAAAGCCTATTTGTTGACAACACAAGTAGTCGATGATTTTTCAACAAGAAAGTATGCCCATATTTTGTAAGAAAAATTTTCTGTTAAAGTATACATCTTTTACCATTATGGGATGCTGATGTAGTTAGACCGTAAAGATATGAATGTACTAGTTAGAGTAGATCAATAACTCTCCATGAGCTTTCTTGTGTGAATCTTGCATAATGTTGTTTACTAACAATATAGTCTTCACAGACCTTTATGGGAGAAATTATCTCTAGTAATCCTTTCGCCACTTACCTTTACTATATAGTTCTTAAGCTATTAAAATTTAGATCCTATAATGATAATGTCATAACTAACATGTCAGACATAAGGTTGGTCATGGTGTATAAAATTTGACCAATTTCATGTTAAGTAGTTGCATGTGGTGGAAACAAGTGGTTAGTTGTCACTAACATGTGAGCCATTAATCCCTTTTCTAGATGCTTAACTTAATAAAGTCCATTTTGTATATGAACTTCAAACCCTACAACTTGTAACTATCTGAGATTGATGAGATTATTTTTTAAATTTAGCACGTAGCACCATTCATTTATAACTTGATAGTTCCTTTACCTATAACATATAGACTAGTGTTGTCTCAAAGATTGAAATATTTAAGAAAATTATTATCTAAATAAAAAAAGAAGAACTCGTTACCACTCATATGATTACTATAACCTGAGTCCAGATACTAATTTTTGCTAGTTTTTTTGTCCCTGTCTCATGCCAATTGATAATAATCATTAACAACAAAGCATCCTCATCTTCAATACTAGCAAAATTCATCTTGGTACCCTTTTCTTTGATCAGACATTCATATTAGTAATGGATTTGTTGGTGACAGTTGCAGCATTCAATTTATGATTTGTCAAATCGTCCTTTATTATTATCCCCACCACATCCCCTGTTATGAAATCCACCTTAAAAAACATTACATTCACGTTCCCTCCAAGTAGTGGTAACTTATAAATCTTGTTCATTAACATTAGTAGACAATTGTTATTCATACAAGAGTATGGCACTCTGAAGTACATCAATAGAGAACTCATCAACATTATTGGATTACTTTATAAGGTATCCAATATAGTTAAACTTGAGGTCCACTAAGCATAGGATTTTCTTAATAATTGTAATATATATTAATTCGGTCTCCCTGTAGGCACGTCTTATTAGCAATGGTTAGGGTTCAAGAAAAATAATCATTAACTGATTCTCCCATAATCATATGCAAAATCTTAAAGTCGTTGTGAAGACCTTAAAGTTGTTACACTTTATTCAAGTTGAACCTTTATATTTCTTCTTCAAAGAGCCCCAAATATCCCTTATTGTGTCTTTCTTAAGAATAGTCTCAAGAATAGTATGATCAATGGCTTAGAATAGATGATTTTTGGCTTTTATATCCTTCCATTTGCAATCTTCAAAACTTTTGGCTTAAGTTTTTATGAGAGTGAAACCTTTTTTAGGTAGTGTAATGTCATACTCAACAATACCCTAGGTACTCTTTAAATCATGGAAGGTTATACATGGTAAAATCTAATTTTCATAATGACAATCAAGTTTGGGAATGGCAGATAAACCATTATTCCCAGAAGGCTTGAGGCTTGTTATAACAAGATAATAACATGTAACTATAATAACAAATGTCTAAAGTGTGTCATAGAGGAAAGATAATGTAATAAGAAAAATATTGATTTTATTGTCATCTTTCAACTTCATCTTGACTTGATCTGGTCATCCCAACTATTCTAGAAAAAATTATGGAACCAATTCCTAGTTTAATGATGCAACCATCAAAGTAGTATGGTAAAGAGGTCTCTCCTTAAAAAAGAAAGACTGTAACATCTCATCCCCATATTATAGGTTAGGACCTAAAATTTCAATGCATGTAAGCTTAGAGAGAGATTAAGGAAATACACTTTTCTTGCTCATGCACAATGTTAACATCTATGCATATAAATACTGAATGTTTTCGCATAAAAAGTGGTACATGCATTCATTAACAACTTCTGGGTATAATTGATATTAAATGTAATTTTATTGAAAATGAGGAGTAGAAGGAGTAGAAAGAGTGATCTTGGTATGAGTTGTAATAAGGAAAGATTTAGAAACAAGATTTGGTAGTGATTTGGACAATATTGACTGAGTATGCTTCAGTCTTTTAGCGACAACATTTTCTCTAGTCATCCAAACGAGATGATTCCTAATTTGGATTAAACTAGAGATATATGACTACATTTTGTATGAAGATATCGAATTTCAATTCTGTGTCTAAGAGTCTCAAAATTTGTCATGAAGTGAAGAATTGGGTGCAGTGTTGGTGTATGAATGAAAAAT
>JAOTIZ010000201.1:26264161-26281626 GCA_027123425.1 Erythroxylum panamense | reverse complement strand
AGACTTTTCATATAGTCATCTTAAAGACAAATGAGAAGAGTTTCATTTAATGGCTTCTTTATGATTGATTAAATGAATAAATGATGCATTGGATGGAAAACTCTTCTTTCCTTTGTTGTTAACAGAAAGTGGGAGTGAATAAGAGGGTATTCTTACATTTTTATCACTCTCTCTCTCATCTTGCATGAAAAAATAAAAAATTGCATAAGAGTGTCTGTAGCACCCCCTTACCATAGAGTATACACCGGGACCTGTAGGTCATTCTGATACATATCCTACGATAAGGGTGAACGACAAACAATCACTACTGTACCTCACATGGCATCAAATCATAAAGCATCAATATTGAAAATTACTAATTTTTTGAAACCATAAAATTTTCTCAGTTCATATCATCAAGAGCAGTAATTTACATAACTGTCAGTTTTTCACTGTCTGTACATTACTCCAAAAGAAATCTACTACAAAAAGCCCAACTAGGTCATCCCTCAAAAATGCCAGCTGACCGACCTGTGAGCCATGACTTCTCTTGCCAACATGATCTACACAGCAGGAAAGTCCCTATGGAGTTAGGAGTCTACTCTCTCGCGTCCTGAAAAATAATTTGCAATTTTGGGTGAGTTTGCAAACTCAGTGAGGAACCATCATCGATGGTTCACCCAATTTATGCATTAATTAAACAGATCACAGTTATAGCATAATAACCCATTCAGATGTACCACATTATTATTTACATGAACACAAAGCGTTTGGCTTTTCACTTAATCAAAGTCATTCAATCAAATGCATATGTCATGTGTATGTGACCCTTTTTCCAATTTATTACGTTGTTGTGACCGAGTGCCTAAACTGTCCCAATAAGGGCGCATTAATCAGTGAGCCTGAGGCTCTGAATCACTGTGGGCTTGAGGCCCAAATACGTTGAGCCTAAAGCTCTCGGTGGCTGCTTCGGTCACAACTGTCAATTATTGATCATGCATTTATGCATGGAATGCATATGTCGAAATAAAGCAAAGCCAACATCATAATCGATCCCAAATTAACACAGTCAACACATAGTTCACACTCAATCATATTAAAATCACAATCACAAGTAGAGCACTCCTATGTCATAATCTCCCAATACATCGGACACCTTCGGTCTGGAATTCAGGCATAAACAAACGCACAAGCCCACCATTATTCTCCACAGTGTTAAAAGTGCAAAATTATAAACAATCAATAATTGAGAAACCATCTAGGTTACTCACCAAATAGCTTCCAAGCTAATACCGGGAAGTCTCGTCAACGTCAGTGGGATGACGTTCCAACTGTGCCTCTATAACAATCAAAATAATTTCACATTACCAAATGCACAATTAGAAATATTAAATAATGCACATGTGGCAATTAAAATGTGTACAATGCATGTTCGTGACATTCCCGGCACTATTCCACAATTTCCTATCACAAAAATTTTCTTTAAACATTAGAAAGTCATAGACACTAAAATTACTCAATTCGGACCTCTATAGGTCCAATTATAAATAAAAGACGGATTAAAAAAATCACTACTCGCTCCTCTCACTTCGACCTAACCAATCCCCGACAATTTCAACTCTAAAAATTCCCAATTTCATGAATAAATGAAATTAAATATTATACGCATCCGATGCCTCGAGAACCAGGTCAATCGGACGTCGGATGAAAAAGTAATTGACAAAATAAACAAAATGGCCAAATTAATTCACAAATAAATCAAATTTCTATTTTACAAAAACCAACTCTCCTTTCTTTCACACTACACAACTTTTAACACACTCATCCAAAAATCACCAATTAGGTCTCGTTGGAAAGGTCTTGAAAAATTATACAAGTTTCAAGCAGAGCTAAAAATCCAATTTCACCTCTAAGGGTGTCAAAAATGCACTCAAAAATACTGCCTAGTCACAAATTTACCATAACAGCACAGCACAACACTTTTCTGTCCTTAAATTAACACCTATCCAACATCATTTTAACATCAAAACCAATCATAAACCAATCCTAAACATGTTAATCATTCAATCTCATACATACATACACTCATACCCAAACAATCCAACCACTATCTTTATGAAATTCATGCACAATTAATCACCATAAATGCTTCTAACTACTAAATGAAAGAGTACAATGCACAATTCTCACCTAAACAAGTTGCAAGCTTTAAATTCTTCAAGTCTTCAAAACTAACACCAAACCTCTACTTCACTCCCCACCTACGGCCATCACTCAACACCACAACAATCATCATCATTTCAAAGCTTAAGGTTGGTTTTGTATGTGAAGGAAGAAGGAGCAAGCACATAAACAAGAAAAATTCTTGGTATGGATGAAGCACACCAACGAAGAAGGAGAGGAAGGCACCTACGGATGGAAGAAGGAAGAAGGCATTAAAAATCACTTTTTCAATCTTTCTCAAGTAGAATGTCGTGGAAGCTCTCCCAAAATAAGTTAAGTATAAAACATTTAAGTTTAAGACTAAGTAGGCAAGTGACATGTGTCACTTGCCACTTGTCTTCTTCCTACACTCTCCTTAGGTTTTCTCCAATTTCAATTAAATTTCTACTCCAAATTCCAATGGCTCCAAATGCAAAATTCCTAAAATCAAATGTCTAATTTTCCAGGCCATTGGACAGTTATTTTCAGTACCGAAAATCCAATCAGTCTGCCACTTGGCAATTTTTTCGATCCGGACATTTTTCCCCATAAATTCCAGAAAAAATCCTAAAAGTCCCTAAAAATGTAAAACACACATAAATCACTCCAGTTTAATTTTTCAAACACATATAACACATTTTTCACAATAAACACATATGCCGGGAAATGTCATGAATGCATGTACAGTCATGTGCATGTGCAAATATTCCCATTCATATAAGTATAGAGGCCATAAGATGCATGTGCATGCCGAGATATATTTAAACATTCCTAACCCGTCCCAAATGACCAAATTACCCTTCCCATCGGTGATGGGATGTTACATAGAATGTGCAAGGGTGCTTTTGACAAGACACTTAAGTATAGAAGACATAGGGCATAAATGGAAGGGCAAATGAGACAATTCTCAATCATTGAGTTCGCAAAACTCACCCAAAATTTGTAATTATTTTTCAGGATCAGAAGAATACCCCATTAGGCCAACGGGAGTATGCTTGCAGCATTCAGTGAAGGATAAGGGTCGGGATCAGTTCGCATCTACATTGCATTTCTTTATTTTTGTATTGCATTGTATATTCTGCAAACTTTTGTATAAATTTGTATTTCAAAATGACTCAAGTGTTTTATATTTGTGAAAAGGCCCGAATGACTATTGAAAATTGTGTTTATTGAAATTGGTTATGCATGAATGGGGGCCCAATGTGAGTTTCGATTTCCGCATATATGTTCGTGGTTTTTGGAAAAAAATGGGTACCAATTTCCAAATGATTGAGTGCTTTAACACGCCACCCTTGCGGGGCACAAACTTGGATATCACCATCGATGTCGAGTTCTGGTCTTGCGGGAGTGGGGTGCTACAAAGACGAATGTGACGATTAGGATGACAGCTCCCTATTTTTGATGCCTACATAAGTATCCCAGTAAGGCACTTACTTACTTATGTCTCCTACTATAGAAGTTTTATATTAGCAAACTAAAAATACATTTGGCCAAAATCAAGTGCTTCACCAATTTGATTTAAAACTAGAAGGCTTAAATGCCCAAACACAAGATTTGCATATAAGGTGTCATCCTAGATTCATTAGTTACACCAAAAACAAAACAACATCATTTTTGTATTTTAATTTGAAAATAGTTAGGGTTTGGGCTTGGGGCTAAGCCTAGGTCCTAATAGCAAGGGTCGGGCCTGGACCTAGCCCGACCTATTACCATCCTTACTTACATAGAAATATAACCTCTAGTGAGCAAGTACCATCGACCTATCAAGGCTATAAGATACATAGACACAAGCGATATGATAAAAAAGTCAAGTCTAAAAATAAACTCCAAAATTATATCATACACTAAGGCCTAAGCGGAAATACAACTTCTAATAAGCAAATATCATTGACCTATTACGGCTATAAGATACATGAACATAGACTCTTGTATAAGTATAATTAAACCTCAAATAACCTCTTAAAGCATGGCAATCCTATAAAGAATATTTCACTGATAAAGATGGTAAATTTTTTAAAGTTGACCCCACATCCAAAGGAAAAATTGGAATAAAATTCTTCCCAAACTATTTCATATGAACAAAACTTCTTGGTAACAACCTCCCAGGGCTAGAAGTATTAATTGGAATGGGCATCTATTAACAAGCAAAGAAATTACAAATCCTACCTTACGACATTAAGATTAAGTTTCGTTCCTACACTAATATATCTAATATGTTAGGACTCCAAGAAGTCCCCCAAGAATATAGAGACATAAGAGATCAATTAATGAAACATTTTCCTTAGAGCCATGATCAATTCGATCAATCAAATCTTATGGAAAAACCCAAAATTCTTCGTCCAATGGTCATTCAACGTAATAAAGATATCAATCCCATCAAAGCTAACCATTTAGGTATAAATCTAAAAGATTTAACTCTTGCAGGATAACAATATGCCATCTTTTTAAGACAATGGTCGATTGAACCTACTAAGTTTGATTAGGCTTGTAAAACAATTTATGTAAAGAAAAGGGGCAAATTGTACTCTAGAAAAGAAAAGACTAATGATTGATTATACATCATCGAATATTTTCTTTCAAGGTGACAAGTTCCCTCTACCAGGATTAATTCAAAAATAATATTCTTTAAGCAGGCAAAGGTGTTCTCAAAGTTTGATACAAAGCTAGGTTTTGTTAGATAAGGATAAGGCCAGCAAATCGATATAAGATGACATTTTGTATCGCAAATGCCTAATATCAATGGATGGTTATGCCTTTCGAACTTAAGGTGACCCCTTCATTATTACAAAAGGTAATGAAAAAGATCTATGAAGCCATACTAGACAATACGTTGGTTTATATAACATAAGGCCTTACTGAAAAAATTTACAAACATCACAAAAAAATAGGGTATAATATTCTCAACCCAAAAATGTCAGATTGACACTACCTAAATAGACTTGTTAGGTATAAAATTCCATGATGGACATTAACAACCAAGCCTACATATCACTAGTGAATTATCCAAGTTTCTTGATTAGAAGCTCACATTAAAACATATTCAACAATTCTTAGATATTATCAATTACATTCGAGAATTTATCTCTTATGTTGCTATCTACACCAGCTAGCTATCTAAGCTCTTAAAAAAGAATCCTTTACCACGGAGAATAAAATAGACATGAGTAGTACAATACCTAAAAAATTTGTTTGGCACCTACTACCACTTAAGATTCCTGACAAAGGAGAATGAATCTTACATATTAATGCCATTGAAGAATATTAGGGTATGGTCCTAATAAAAGAATTGTACAATAAAAGATTTTGTCATGGTCGTGCTAGTGCCTAATTTAAATAATTATAAAAACATTACCATGCAATCTATAAAGAGATTCTTGCAGTAAAATGAGTTGGAAAGATTGATTCTATCATTGTAAATTCTCAATTCAACACATAATTGAGTGCCAAAACAACATAGTTGTCTACCTATCTCAACCTTAAAAGACCATTCAACTTCTCAATTTGACCAAAGTTATATCTTTGATTCTCCTAATGGATGATCTTCTCAAGGTAGCAAAAATCTAAATAACATTACCCCCTCATGTAAAAGAACCTACTACCATTGAAGAAATCAATAACCTAGATAGAAGAAGCCTTTTCTATTTGCTTCACTTAGAAAAACAAATATACCATCGTGTCCCTCCCATTTTTATATACAAACCTCTTACTTAGTTGTATTCTTCATTAGTGGGACTCTTCCATATGAATCAATGTGGTACATCTTGGCACTCTCTACTCTTTCTGCATGTGTTATTGTAGTTCCTCCTAGGGATGGAAATGGGTTGGCTAGGACCCAGGCCTGCAGTGCTTACAACCTAGCAAAACACATAGTGTTTCTTTGTGTTTCATAATCATTATAGCCTAACAAAAGATGGTCTCATCTACACACCTATCTAGGCACACCTCTAGCATATTCTCTTGAATGGCCTAAGCATAAGGACATGGTCATAAAAATCATTAAGATGTTTAAGTGTGACCTTAATAATTTTCCTAAATAGCATTCTCCTATTACATGTACCTTCCATGGGTCTTACCCTAGAAAATTTATCCTTAAAGAACTCAAAATGCCAGAAGTAGATTTTTTGGAAGGATGGACTGATCCTATAGTTACCTCTGGTTTATCTATTAAAGGGTTATCTTATTCCCTTCCTCCACACTTCTAAGCATCTCTTTAAGAAATACAAAGACATCATAAATTATCAAGACAATTTATCTTTATCCCATGAGCCTATCCAATAGAAGAATAAGTAAGACCTACCATCAAAATAAAAATAGGTTATTGTGTGTGTCTATGCACTTGTGGACTCACACTAGGTGATAGTGAATTTATTAAGCTAAATTATTATATTATTATATGTCTGTGGACCCACACCATGTGACAGATGTTAGTGGCTCCACTAAGCTAAATTATTATATAGTTTGTGATGGATGCATTTGTTTATTGCCTTCAATTGGGAACAATAGAAAAAGGAATAAAACTAATTATTCTTCCATGGTTTCATTTCAAAAATCCCTCTCTCCTAAAGAGTTATCACTAGTCTAACTCTTATTTCTTTAAAAAGATTTTGTGTCTCAAAAAATATTAGATACTAAGATTCTACTAACATCATATTAGAAGATAACTCAAAATTGATTATATAAGAGGCAAGTCGTGAAGCATTTGATACCCTTCATAAGAGTTTGTTTTTTCTCAGTAGCATATATGTGACCAATATTAAGTTCATCTCCTAATGTGACCTCTTGGTAAACAAATTAAAAATAAGAGGAATTATTTGACTCATCAATATGAACAACCGAAACAAGGAGGTGTGGATGAGAAACAAGGTTTACAATTAACTTTTTTATCCATTCCCCTTCAATAGCTCTGACAACTAGAATAAAAGAGTGTCTTACTAGGAAAACAAACAAGCAGTGATGACAAAGAAAAATTCAAACTTTATAGATTTTATTTTTAGGAAAGAAGAGCAAAATATTAAACAAACAAACAAAGTATAGTGAGCTTCTATGGAAAGCAAAAAATACAACTAGTTGCAAAAGAGAGAGAGCAAGAATGACTTCAGAGTTGGTGGATATGTTAATCGGTGGATATGTGGTCTGATTTTTTGTTCATGTAAATACAAAGCAAAAAACTCTACTCGGAGTCAAAATCATAGCAGTAAACTTTACAATCATAAAAATTCAAAATGCATATATATATCAATCAAAAACATATAACAACCTAAAATCCAAAAAGAGTAAATTCATATTGTTGGAGAAATATTATAGAACTGAATAACTATAGAAAAAGAAGAAAGTGATTATGTTGATCAACCTTGCTTTATTCACTAGAAATAGAGCCTTTTAAATAGGCTTTACAAGAGTTGTAATTTGAACTAAACAATAACAACGTTTCAGCTACGAATTCTAACTAATCTAACTAATTCATTTAGAAAATAGGAAAACTATCAACTAGTGAATCTCCTAACTTATTTTATGGTAAAATGTAACAACTAAATTACTGAAGGTTTGAATAAATCTAACTTCTATCACTCCCCCTTCATTCAAACTTGGAGACTCCTAATCGTGCATAAATAAACTCATGCTTCTTTTGCGGCAAGCTCTTTGTCATTAAATCTGCAATTTGCTCTTCAGTTCCACAACTCTCCAATTTGACATCTCCCTTTGTCATCAACTCTTTAATGAAATGATGTTTGATTTCAATATGCTTGGTATGGCTGTGAAAAATAGGATTTTTGGCCAGCATCATAGCTGACTTGCTATCACAAAAAATATCAGTTGCTTCAACTTTCTCTTGTCCTAGATCACATAAAATTCTCCTTAACCATACTGCTTGACAAGTAGAGGCTTTAGCTACTATTTACTCTGCCCAAGTGGATGAAAAAGCTACGGTGGCCCGATTTTTAGAACACTAAGAAACTGCAGTTGTTCCAAGAATAAAGCAATTTTCAAAAGTGCTTCATTTGTCTCCAATCGAACCAACCCAATCATTGTCCATATAACCTTTAAAATTGAATTGGTTATTTTTAAACCAGATGCCAAACTCCTTTATGCCAGCTAAATAACGAAGAACTCTCTTGGTGGCACTAAAGTGATGTTTAGATGGTTTATGTATAAATCGTGAAAGGACACCAACTGAAAAACTTATATTAGGATGAGAATGAGTTAGATAAATCAATCTTCTAATTAAGCTTCTAAACAAGCTTCCTTCTGATGCTCCTATATCATCTTATGCTTGAAGCTTCTTGTTAGTGTTCATAGGTGTGATGGTCATTTTGCATCCCATCATGTTAAACTTCTTAAGTATATCTTCAACATACTTCTTATATGACATAAAAATTCCAGCATGTGTTTGAACAATTTATAAGCCCTAAAAGTAGCATAGTTCTCCCAAATTCATTATCTCGAACATATTTTTCGCGGACTTGTTAAACTCAGATATAAGATGTAACGAAGAATCAGTATATATCATATCATCGATGTAGAGGCTTACTATCACCACATCATTCATACCTTGTTTTTTCAGATACAAGGTTAGCTCATGCATACGCCTCTCGATGTTTCCGTACCATGCTTTAATGGCTTGCTTCAACCCATAGAGTGCCTTTTTCAATCGAAAAACTTTATCTTGATTCCTGGAATCTTCAAAACCTAGAGGTTGAGTTACATACACTTCTTCTTGTAAATCGTCATTTAAGAAGGCAAATTTTACATCAAGTTGAATCACTTTCCATTCCTTATGTGCTACAAGTGCCAAAATAATTATCACCATTTCAAATCAAGCTATTGAAGAGAATGTTTCCTTATAGTCGACGCCTTGTTGTTGAGCATACCTTCTCACTAAAAGCCTTGCTTTATGCATTTGAAGACTCCCATATGCCAAGAATTTAATTTTAAAAATTCATTTCAAGTCGATAACATTTTTACCTTTAAAAAGATTGACTAGTTCCCAGGTCTAATTTTTCTCAATAACATGAAGTTCTTCTTCCATTGGTCTTTGCCATTCCTTCTCTTTCATTGCTTCCTCCACTGTGATTGGATCCCTAGTAAATAGAACCAATGGTGATGTCACTTCTTGTTTAATTTTGAAATGACGTCGAGGAATTCTTCCACTCTCATTTCTACGTAGTTGAGTTGATTCATCAGGTAAAGATTCTTCAAATGAGGAAGTTTTGCTTGACAATGGACTTGACCTCATTGGAGTTGACTTTTGTGAGCTGCCAGGAGATGGTTTATTGTTTCTTCATTTATTACAGTGTCTTCCTGGTCATTTATTTCCACTTAAGCATTTGATTTCTTGTTTTTTTCTTCCCATAACTAGTAGCCTTGTTCATCAAATACAACATTCCTATGTACTAAAATCCTTCCACTTAAGGGATCATATAATCTATAAGCTTTAAAGTACAAGCAATAACTGAGGAAGATGTATCTTTGTGATTTCTCTTCTAGCTTGTGTCTATTAGTTGTATGCAAAGCATAACATATGTAAGTGACTCACCGATGGTTTCTTACCATTCTAAGCTTCATATGGCATTTGATTGTACATAGCCTTTGTAGGAGATATGTTGAGAAGATACATTGCAGTTGCTACACCTTCAGCCTAAAAATTGTTAGGAAGCTCCTTTGATTTTAGCATTGATATGCCCAGTCACTCTATTTTGCTCTAGAGTGTATAGGGCTGTCAGTTCTCTTTTGATTCCTTGGTCTTCATAGAAAGTCAAACTCTTCAGAAAGAAACTCTCCTCCACAATCGATTTGAAGAACCTTAACATCTTTTCAACTTTTTTTCTGTCATTGCTTTAAACTTCTTGAAATATTCAAAAGTCTCAGACTTGAGTTGCAAAAAATACACTCAACTCATTCTATTGAAATCATCAATTAACAGTAGAAAGTACTTACTTCCAGACAAAGATTCAGCCCTCATAGGACCACAAAGATCGGCATGAACCATCTCTAATAGATCTTTTGCACATCTGGACTTGCCAATAGAGAATGTTTTCTTGGCTTGCTTCCACATCACGCATCCTTGACACGCTTTCTGTAGAAGCACGATGGAAGGTAAGTTGCTAAACATGTCATTTTTTTTCAATCACTACAGACGCTTGACATTTAAGTGCCTATATCTGAGGTTCCATAACTCACTTTCTTTTATTTTCTTGTTTAATATGGCTACATCTGTAGAGATATCAAGGGGAAACATCATATTGGATGACATGTGAGCACTTGATAGAATTTCTTCTTTTTTTTATCAAACATTTTGCATTTTCAAACACAACTAAATAGCCTGACTCAATTAGTTGCCCCGCTCTCAGTAAATTATGTGCAAGGTATGAAGCAAAGTGCACATCTTTAATAAACTTCTTTTGGTTACCTATAGATACCACTGCAATCCCTCGACCTTCAATCTGGAGCTACTTGTCATCACCAAGCCGAACATATGACCTTATTGATTCATTAAGATCCTAAGATCCTTGATTTGGATCTATCATCGATAATGTGATGCGAGTAGTCACTGTCATCATACCATATATCACCAGCATCAATCTTTTTGCTTGACCGAGCCATGAACAAGAAGTCATCTTGCTCTTCATCTTCCTCAACATAATTATCTTATTCTGGCTTGGACTAGCAAATTTGTTTGTGTGTCCATTTTTGTTACAATAGGAACAATGTAAGGAACTCCTTCTATGGCTTTGGCCTCGACCTCGGAAACCTATTATACCTCTTCCTCCAGCATGTTGAATTGATGACTCCGACTCCCCTTTGATTTAGAATGCCTTTTCTTCATCTTTTACAGCAGTTTTGTTGATCTTGGCCTCATGTGCTTGTAAAGACTCCATTAGTTCATCGAATGAAAAAATAGACAAATCTTTTAATTCCTCAATTACAGCTACTATGTGATCAAATTTAGGAACTAAACTCCTTAACACTTTAGCTACAACATTTTCATCTGTGATTTTCTCACTGTATGAATGCATTTTACTTATAATGGAAGAAAATTTTGCTAGGTATTCTTGGATTGATTCATTGTTTTTCATATATAAAGTTTGAAAATCTCGTCGAAGAGATTGAAGTTTGACAGTAATTACCTTTGTTGATCCTTGATATTTAGTTTTCAAGATCGACTATGTAACACCCCACTCTCGCAAGACTCGAACCCGACATCGATAGGTGATATCCGAGTCCTTTCCCCGTGAGGGTGGTATGCTAGAGCACTCAAGCACTCAAATTTCAATACAAATTTGTTTTTTTGAAACCACAAACATAAAGTACGGAAATCTATAACCAAATTGGGCCCACTTTATTTCATAAACATTTCGATTTACAAGAGTTACCAACATTTTTCAAATATCAGAATTTCATTAATCACTAAAGCCCATTCCAGAAACAAAACATAATACACTTTGATCAATCTCTTTTGCAAAACCTTTTTTCAATTGGAAAGTTATACACAACAAATATATTCAAATACATAAAATACAATAATTTGTAGAAAGTACAATTCAGTACGAAAATAAAGAAATACAATGCAGATGCGAACTGATCCCGGTCTCTAACTCTCACTTGTATGTAGTAGGTATACTCCCGTTTACCTAACGGGGTATTCTTCTGACCCTGAAAAATATTTGCAAATTTTGGTAACTCAATTAGTGACCATCATCGATGGCTCACCTAATCACATTCATAACATTTCACATTTAACATTTCACAATCAATACAATGTAGTCATTCATATTATGCATATGCAGTGTGCATGGGACCCACTTTCCATTTATTACTTTTTTGTGACCGAGTGCCTAAATTGTTCCATATAGGGCTCATTAAACGTTGAGCCTGAGGCTCTGAATCACTTTTGAGCTCGAGGCTCGTTTTCATTCGTTGAGCTTTAAATTCTGATCGGTAGCTACTCAGGTCGTAACTGCCATTATATTTCATGCTTTCATAAGATGGAATGCCTCAATCATATTTACCAATTCTCATTTACTCACATTCACATATCATTGGACCTTAGTGTGGCATTCAACATTAAAGTTGAGAATCACACTTTCATTCATATGCAAAAGCACATTCAATACACATTTATCATCAGACCATAGTCTAGCATTTAATAGTCAAACTATGCACACTTATTTCATCTCATTCACATACAAGTAGCACTTCAATATCCCAATCAACAACACAATCATCGGACCTTCTGTTTGGAACCCAATACAATCAATCACATTCAGAAATTAATCAATACAAAAATTCAAATAAAACAAATAATGAAATGAGACCATCTAGTTCTACTTACAGTATGCTCCAGATTAGCATTGGCTTCCATGATCTGGAAATGTCTAGATGGAAACATTCTATCCTGTATCTTCATTATGCAAAACACATATTGCATACACATTATTAATTGCACAATCACATAAACATTAAGTTTTTCACACATGAATATGTGTAATATATAATGCATGCTCAATGACAATCCCGGGTATCTTTTCTTTAATTTCATCACAAAATCATTCTTATATCAAAACTCATCTAAGTATAATTTATACTTAGGTCTATTCCTCACTAAAACCATTAAAATCTCTATTCTTTTCTCATTGACTCACTTCAGATTTTTCCAAGTCACACTTTCGAGTCTAATTTTCACATTCAATTAGAAAGCGAAACTGATGTAATTTGGTTAATCTCTCTTCTAGAAAAATGTTCCTCTATGTCCTATCTTTATATTGACACCAAAATAACTCAATTTGGTTCAATAATTTGGAAGATATGCCTCAAACATTATCAAGTTATCCATATTCAATAGAAGTGTACTATGTACAACTTCCATCCAGAAATTCAATATCTTAGAGAAAGAATCAAAATTATACTTCTTGAGACAATTTGTAGGCCTATATCTCTAGTTTACTCCAAATTAAAATTCATCTTATTTGGAATTCTAAAAATCAAGATATCATCAAAATACTGGAACATGTTCAGTAAAATATCCAATTCATGCTCTTCCAACCAATACCCTTATTTTGATTCTATCAATCTTTTTCAAATTAATACCAAAAGGTATAAAAAATTTTGTTGGGAGATAAAAGACTGTGTTAGAAATCCAATGCTTCAAAAATCAGGTCATTTGAAGGTCAGATGAAAAAGTTATGACCAAAAGAGTGAAGTATGTTCAGATGGGGGGAAGAGGACCTGCGGGTCGCGATCGCAACTCCTTCGGCATGTCACGATCGCGACTTGCCTCCTCCTCCCTTCTCTTCTTCTTCAGACTTGTTTGGTAAAATGGGCATAACTTTCACTACAAGTATCGGATTAAGGTCTTTCAAATACCATTTTAAAGAGGATTTTTAGACCTAAAACTTACATGAAGACCTCAAAAATAATTTTTGCCTCTATAAGGGTCAAAATTTTAGAAAGTTGTAGCTGTCCCAAATGTCCCTCCTTTACAACATTACAAAATTACAAAAGTCATATCTCTCTACTCCAATGTCCAAAAATTTCATACTTTAAATCAATGGAAAGCTTAAAGAAAGCTCTACAACCTCCATGAAGACAACTTTGTCAACAACTCTCTATATCAGTACAGAAAACTCATGGAAGTTTCATATCAAAATATTTGTAACTCTTTACTTACAACATTCAATTCCTCATGTTTAATCTATCATTTTGTAGTTCAATACTCATCATTTATTCATTATTCTAATTCCCTTTCAACTCAACATCATCCATAACCAAATTATAGCCCATGATTGATCATAAACACTAATAACAGAAGATACACATATATATACATTCATCATCAATTTTCTGCACATATTCAATTTCATTTCCACTTTCATTTCACTTCTAACTATCACCTAGATCCTTCACATTTCAAGACACCAAATTAATCCTTCTCTTTAGCTTTATACTGATTTTACATCATCACAAAAACACCCAAAAAGATTCACATTAATTCCTCAAGAAAAATAGAACAAAAACTCAATATGTATCCAGTTTGTCTGCACTTTTTCCTTATACCTAGTACTGAACTTCAAGTTAAAATTGGAAACTCCAAATGACAGAATTTGAATTTGATATATTCATACAAAATATAGCTCTATGTCTCTAATTTAATCCAAATTAAAGATCATCTCATTTGGATAACTACAGAACAAGTTATGGCTAAACAAACAGAAGCATATCCAGTGGAATTGTTACAGCTAACATATTCCAGGCACTTTAAACACCATTATCTTTTATTTCTAAACTTTCATCCTAGTTCTTCTCTTTTCAAGACACTATACTTGCCTTCTCTTTAACTTCCATGCCCAATCTAATCCATTCATAAAACAACCAATGATCCACGTTTTTATCCATCAAAAACATAACATAACAATATCCATTCATCATTCAAATTTTCTGCACTTCTTTCTACATTCATTAAGGATTCATTCAAACTCTAAAACATCTCTAAATCAATTTATGAATCACTAATCATCATCCATGTATTCCTCATTCACGTTTTTAGCTTGTATCCATCCTCATTTTATGATCATTTAACACTTAACTATCATCATAACATGTTTCATTCAACAATTAAAGAAGAGTGATGCTTATACGTACTTGATTTACCCAAAGTTTCTTTAATGACTTCAAACCACACTTAACCCTAGCTTTCTTCTCTTACACGAACATCATCAATCAAAAGTAGTAGGGCTAGGTCCTTAGTGACAAAAAGAAGAAAACAATAATTTTGAAAAAGCAAAGTGACAAAGTGGAACAAAAGTCAACATGGTAAGGGTGAAAGCGAGGTGTTGTAAGTGAAGAAGAAAGCACATGAAGAAGATGGAGAAATGAAGGATGTCTCATAAAAGACCAGTGAAAGACCATAATGTGGGTCTTTCACTTAATAAATTTTGAAATTTAACAAGTGGTGTGGCAAGTGACACTTGTCACTTGCCACAAAAATCGCTATCGTGTAATTGCACGATAACGACTTTGAAGTTTTGAGAGGCTGATGAACATCCGATATTTCATGAATTTTATGTGTTGATTTAGGCAGATTTTGACAAATTTGTCTTTATAAAAGTTGTATATCTTTCTTTTAGCTTTCTATTGATATAAAATTTCCAAATTTTAGAGTTTTTGATCAAAAGTTATGAAGTTTAGAATTTGAGATGCCGGTGAAGAAGAAGAAGTGGAAAAGCACCATCGTGCAAAAGCAAGACTGTGACTTTTAAGATTTTTGGCTGAAAGCACCATCATACAAAAGCACGATGGTGACATTGAGGGTTAGCCAAAAAGCACCGTCGTGCAAAAGTACGACGATGACTTCGGAAGTTGGATAGCGAAAATCGCTATCGTGCAATTGCACGATAGCGACTTTGAAGGTTTGAGAGGCTGATGAACATCCGATAGTTTTTTGGCTATAACTTATTCGTCTGATCTCCAAATGACTTGATTCTTAAATCACTGGATTCGTAAGACATTGTACTACCTCTTCAAAAAAATTGGTAGCATTCTGAATTAATTTGAGAAAGATTGATTGAACGAAAGAGAGTGAATCTGTTGGACTGGTATAAATCGATTTTTTTTTACTGAACATACTTCGATATTTTGATTATATCTGGATCTATAAGAGTCCAAATAAGATGATTTTTATTTGGAGAAAACTAGAGAAATAAGGCAACAACATGTATAATAACATTATTATATATATAGTATATATAATTAATTGATTATATTATAATAACTATTAATTAAATCAAAATTAAATCATCAACTATTATTTAAGTATAAGTATATTTAAATTATAGGATGAAAAAAATATTCAGTAAAAAAATCCCAATGAATGAAAGAACATAAATATATTGTAATTAATTAAGACCAATTAATAATTTGTAATTAACTAATCAACGATTAAATAAGGAAATGTGTAAAAAAATATATTAACAACGGGGAATGTTAATATTAACTTGTGACTAATTACCTAAATATATATACTCAATATTACTATGTAATAATTAATAATAAATAGCAATTAATAATGCAGCAAGATATACACAAAATAGTAATATTCACTACTTAATTGATTAAATTTATTTTAATACATTAATTAATCTAGTAAATTAATTATTATTAACAATAACTAAATGTATTTATTATATTCAAAAAAATGCTATATTATATTAAAATTAATTAGTTAACAATGATTTGATCATATTTAAATAATAGAACGAAAAAATAGTCACTCTAGACTTATCTAACTTAATCACGCTTTTCTTTATCCTTCTTAAATGCCACGATCATGCAGATGCACGATCGTGCATTTCCTTCTTCCTTCTGAACTGCAATCTCTTAGACATTTTCATTGATCTTTCAACTTCAAAAATCATTTCAACACTCTCATTTAACATTTTTATCCTCAAAATACACAAATAAAAATATCAAAATATCATCCTTCATCCACGGTATTCTTAAAAATGTATTTCCTTCTTCCTTCGGAACCACAATCTCTTACACATTTTCATTGATGTTTGAACTCCAAAAATAATTTCAGCACTCTCATTTAGCATTTTTATCCTCAAAACATACAAACAAAAATATCAAAATACCATTCTTCATCCACGGTATTCATGAAAATGTCAATTTTCTCATGATCGTTTAATGACAAATAAATCATCAACTTTATCTCATATACTAACAATTCATAAAGATTTACATGCACACATAGCCTCTGTCTAAACCACAGTGTCATCCCTCGACTCAAACTCAGAATTCGAATTCATCCTAGCTTTCTCATTCACTTTCACCATATCAGGATCTTCACTCCATACTCTTCTAATTCTATTATGTAATATCGGGCTCGACTTCATTATAGCGATCAATACTTCTTTGTAATTAAATGAATAATTTAGTTAGGATAAAATAGGTAAATATCTGGAGTAAAAAAATAAAATAATTTGAGATTTTACAGAACTTGAGTCACGGGTGTGCCGTGACTACAATTGCACTTGAGTCACGGGCGTGGCTTATTTAAGTTACACCTGTGACTAGTGATTTTTAAGTCGAGAGTAAATTTTTTTAAATAAATATTCAATAAAAATTTCCCTATTTTAATTTAAATAACGTATTCTTAGTGTCACATCGTGTCTAAAAATTTTAAAATAATTATTAAATATTTTTTTCTTATTTAAAATTAAATTAAGAATTTTCAGTCACGGGTGTAACTTATGAAGTCACATCCGTGACTACAAACGTTCAAATAAAAT
>JAOTIZ010000201.1:26225056-26256183 GCA_027123425.1 Erythroxylum panamense | reverse complement strand
TACTAAATGCACAATCAAAATAATTCAATGATGCACATGTCTTAAATAAAAGATGTACAATGCCTATTCATGACCTTTCCGGCACTATTTCCCAATTTCCACTTTCTTTTGTCACAATCTAACCTTTCACTCAATTGATCAATAATAACTCATTTCAATTCAATAACATATTACGGAACTCCACCAATTTTAATTCTAACACTCAGTCAATTTACCAAGTCATACCCATTAGGATATTCTTAATAGCATTGAATTTATTTCCAAGTCTCAAAATTATACTCCAAGTATCCTAAAACAATCCTTAGGTCGCAATAAGAAACCATATTCAACTTTCTTTCACTAATCTAAATCTCAATCAATTGATTTCAAACTTTCTTTCTTCACATCAATCGTATACCTCTTTCTCTAGTTTATAACGAATCAAGAATCGCCTCAATTGGAGGTCTACACCAATAGTTATGCTCCAAAAACCAAACTAAATCAAATCAGAAAATTATCCTTCGCTGCGACCTCAGACCTCTCATCGCGACGTCCTGGAGTCGCTCGCCGTGGCGCACAAGAAGACTCGCCGCGGTGCAAACTATTTTTCACGCTCGTCGCGACATCCAACTATGCTTGTCGCGGCGTACCAATTCTCGCTCGTCGCGACGTCCCGTTCGTCACGGCGAATGCTCGTCGCGACGTCTAATTATTCCCTCGTCGCGACGTGCGATCGTCTTCTCCGATTCTCTTTTTCATTTCTCTCTCTAAAACCAGTATAACTCACTCCCAACTACCCCAATCTTTCCTATAAAACACAATAAATGCATCAAACTCACTAATAAACAACATATAACCCATTTACTTACCAAAACAAGCTTTCAATCTTCAAATCCCCGAAAATCTTCTCCATGCCCTAACACCCACGATTCTCTTCCAGAACCACACAAAACTTCATCTTCCTTAAGGGTTAAGCTTGGCTTTCCAAGTGGAGAAGAAGCAAGGAAGTGGACAACAAAAGATCATGTAGAGAGGAAGAACAAGAATCAATCGATGGAGAAGGAAACATATGCCCTAGGTGGAGGAAAAGTTTTCGGCTAAATTTAAAACCTAAGGCATTTAAAGGGTATCTCAAAAGCCTTCAACCCTAAGAACTTATCACTTGTCGTTTCCTCAAACAAAATTACAGTTCCTATTCTTTTCCAAATCATTTTTAGTCCAAGATGTCCCCGAATTCCAATGGTTCGACCTATTAATTTCTAAAATCATATATCTAAATTTTCCATGGTCATTGGACAGCTATTTCAGTACTATACAATCAATCAGTCCGTCACTCGGAAAATTTCCGATCCGGACATTTCCTCCTAATTATTCCAGAAAAATTTCTAAGAGTCACTAGCAATTGACGGTCACTCTAAAACATTTCAAAATTCAACCATCCAAACCCAATTACCTCAGAATTCACGGAACACATCATAATCACAATTAAATACCGGGAATGCCATAAATGCATGTACCTATATACGCACGTGCCAAAAGACTCTTTCCTCTAAAATTGGAGGCCAAAAGTTTGAACATATTACATATACAATGTAACAACCTAGCCTATCCCAATTTACCAATATAACCTTCCCGTCGGGGATGGGATGTTACAGAGCCACTATGTAAACTAACTAAAAATAGTTGATAACATGTGTGGTTGAAGAATTTTCAATTCGGGTTCAGTCCCTAAGTGATGATATCCTTATTTTCTATATTATTTAATAAAGGAAAGAGAACTACAAGTAAGTGAAATGTTTTAAAGTTGCCCTATCATTCTCCATTCACAATCAAAGAATAGACTTTCAAATTTAGTGGCATTCTATTCCATAGCCTCTGTAATTTAGGAAAATGAATAAGAGGGTTAATTTCCAACCAGTTGTCAAACCATAACTAAGTCTTGTCACTGTTGCCAATTTTGTGTCTGATGTAAGGATAAATGATATCTTACAATTTCATCATCTGCTTTAGAATCTAGGAGCCTTCTTTAGAGTAATCAGCCTGCATAAATTGATGTTCTTCAAGTAATATTCATGAATTCATTTGATCCATAATACTTTGTGATCAGTGTATATTCTCCATAACCTTTTGCACATTAAAACTTCCTGCATAGTAGAAATTGAAATGATCCTAAGGCCCCTATACTTTTTAAGGATAGTTACTTGACTCTATTTAACTTTAGCATTCTTAGATTTTCCCACTGTTTTCGACTGTAAGAATGATTTCATTATTCTATCCATCTCTTTTTATTGCTTTCCTTGGCAAAGAAACATGTGCAGTCTAATGAAGATGCAAATTGTTAAGAACAGAGATGATGAGGGTAAGTTAAGCTACATAGGAAAGGAATCTATTATGCTATGCCATCACTTTAGATTTTATTTTTTTAATAATAGGTAAACAATCATGAAACTTAGGCTTAGAGGCTATGATAGGAACTCCCAGATAGCAAGAAGGAGTGGAGTAGGTATTAAATCTAGTGATTCTCCTTATTTCAGACAGATTCCTCATATCTTTTGAAATAAAAAGGATGTTTTTCTCTGCGTTATGATTTAATTTTGACCACTTGCAAATAAAGCTGGCACATTCATCATTCTGTTGATTGAATCAAGATTAACTCAACACAAAAGAAGCAAATCATCAACATACTTGTTCCCTCTTACTGTGGAATGTCTCTCTAGGCTATTAAGCAGGCTAAGCAAATCAGCAACATACATCATGTGAGTAAGGTTTAGTTCCTTACATCTGTGATGAAATTTAAAGCCTCCATTACACGATATTAGCTTGCTTAATAGCCTAGAGAGACATTCCATAGTAAGAGGGAATAAGTAAGGGGATAAGAGATCTCCTTGTCTAATCCCTTTGGCTATTTTGAATGGAATGAAAGGTATGCCATTCACTAGTACACTAAAAAAAGGAGTACAAATACAAGTCATAATGCATCGAAAAATTTATGGAGGAGATGGAATGCTTCAAGACAAAATTGTATGAAATCCCAACTAACAGTATCAAAATCTTTAAAGAAATCCATCTTAATTAAGCAACGGTTAAGTTTTTTACTAAAATGATGGTCCTTCAAAAAGTCTTGTAAAAGCAAAATGTTATCTCCAATGTTTCTATCAAGAATAAAGCAGCTTCAATATAATTAACAATATCTGATAATGCCAACTCAAGTCTTTCAGCAAGGAGCTTTGAGATAATCTTATAAATAGTATTGTAACAAGAGATGGGCCTGAAATCACTCATTGTATAGGGATTTTGTTTTTTTTGGAAACAAACAAATAAAGGTGCGATTGATTTCTTGAAGCATTTTTGAAGAATTAAAAAACTCCAAAATAACCTTAGTGAAGAGCTTTCTAGTGATTTCCCATGTATGTTGGAAGAACGAGGTGTTAAATCCATCAGGTCCAGGAGGCTTTAAAGTTGTAAACTAAAGAGTATTCTTTTAACATCATGTTCAGTGACAGGAGAGATCAAAGAATCCCTTGATCAATACTGTAGTCAAATAGCCTTAAAACATTGGAGCTTGGCCAAGTAGAGTCTGTTATCCCTATAAGATCAATAAAATAGCTTCTGGCTACCTTTATAATACTTTTCAAATCAACATGTTCTCTTCCAATGTTGTTTTGAAGCTTAGGGATCTTATTGACATTCCTTCTAGCTAATAAGAAGGAATGAAAAATTTTTGTAGTTGATTCCCCCTCCTTTATCAAATTTAGCCTAGTTTTCTTCTTAAAACATAATTTTGAAAATTGAGAGCATCTTGATATTCCTAAAGGAACTTTACCTCTACTTGTCTGAAACCAAAATTTTGAGGAAATTCATTATTGGATTTATGTGCAAAAGTGAGTTTCTAAGAGATTGAAGGTTTAAATTTTTGCTTAGAAAAAATTTCTTAATAACACCTTTCATCCTTCTTAGCTTCTGTATGAGCTATTAGGATTCAAAACCAATCATTTTCAAGTTTCAATAGCTATTGACTATTTCATGAAAGCCTTCCATACCTGTAATAGCATTATAAAGGGGGCACCTATTATTTTACATTCAACCAACCTCTGTATCAATATAAAGGAATAGTCGGACATCAAATTTCTCCAAAGTGCACAAAGGAGTTTGAAACTAGTTAAGCCAAACAAAAATCACTAGAGTTCTATCTAGCTTTTTCGTTATGAACAAGTTACTATGTTGATTATTATAACAGGTCAGAAGTCTACCAGTGAAGCTGAGATCCACTTATATTAAAAAGTTGGACTATTCTTTTGTCAGCCCTAAGTCAAATCTCCTCCCACCCTCAATTTCAGTGGAATTAAGAAAGCAATTAAAGTCCCTAACTGTAAGCCAAGTTTTTATTTTGGATTCTAAGTTGAATATTCTGCAGGTTTAACCACAATTTGTCTCTTTGAAAGCCAAAGTTGGAAGTAATAAACTAGAGATATATCAAACATAGTATTCGAGTTTTCCAGCCGATATTATAGATGCAACAGTTGATCAGATTCTTCAATCACTTGCACTCCAATAAGATCAATATTATAAAGGCACAAAAATCTTCCTTTATAGTACGAGCTATGATTGGAATAGAGCTCCCAATTTGCACCCAAAAACCTTGACCCAAAAAAGTGTAAAAGAGTCTTTTATTTTAATTTTAAGAAGACCTCTTAAAGCAGGTTTCTTATCCACCACATCTTTCACCACATTCTTTTTTAGAGGGTCATTCATCCCTCTAGTGTTCTAAACTAGGATTGACACGTGAGGGGCAATCCCCTTTATTTTTTTGCTTCCCTTTTCTCCCAGCTGATCTCCTTCTAGAATTATTGGATTGCATTTTGAGTTCTTCTACTTCAGAGTTAGCAACTGATATAACTGACTTATGATTATTTATTGCTTCACATTCCAAAACAATCTCCTTATTCCCATCTATGATATTATCATTAGAGGTTTCTCCCTTTTCTTGGCTATCTATTAATTTAAGGACATGAGTTGCTTATGGCAATAAGAAGCTAGGAGTAGCCTCAATACCGACCTTAACATTTACAATAGTCTGCTATATTATCACTTCATCTTGTATAGAAGAGTTATCAACATCCCTAACTTGTCTAGCTTCTCTACTTGTATTGATATCTTGAGCTATAGAAGAGACACATGAATCAACTTCCAATAATTCATCATACCATCCAATTTTAAAAACTTTACTAGTGGGAAACCATTTTTTAGTGGAATTACTAGGTTTCTATGGAGACTTTATTGGTATTTAAAGCCCTTTCTAGATCTCCAATATAACCTAGCCTCAAAATAGGAAGACTTTCAAGGAAAGGAGTACTTGTTTGTATTTCAATGCATATCTTAGCATAGCATATCCTTTGCATAGTGGCTGTTTGAGTATCCATACATATAGGTTTCCCTAAAGAGCTAGCTAAAAAACTCAGCCCCTTAATAATGCAAAATTCCATTGGAAGATTGTAGAGATTAACCCACTTTGGTAACACATCTCTCCTTTCCCTATCTAGCTCCATTCCAGGCTTCCATTGCTAGACAAATGACTGATCCCCAATGTGTCAAGTTCCCTGCTTAACTATTTCAGCTAGATTTGTATCATCCATGAACTTGAATAAGATTGTAACATCCTCTCTAAACATCAGCTTGTCCAATACTTTTTTTAAATGCCATTTGGCCTTAGCCTACGCAAACATAATAGGAAAAGCTTGTCTTTTAGACCAGAAAAAACCAACCAAGGAAAATTATCAAAGTTTAGCACCTGTATTCAAGAGTTCAATCGGAAGGGACATTACAACATCCTTTACCACATTTTGATAGTGTTTAAATGTACCTTTGTTGTGTTGAATTTGTATTTTGTTTCTTTAAGCACCAGCAGGCTGAGGGACATCAAAGTCAGTATCAACAACCACCTTATTACATCTTAGCTTTTCACCATGCTTGATTACAAACATCTCTTTGTAGAGGGATGGGAAGTCCTCCTTTGAGAGGCAGGCTTCTCCCTCATCTAAGACCACTTAGAAGGCCTAAGATAGGCC
This sequence comes from Erythroxylum panamense, assembly GCA_027123425.1. Taxonomy (NCBI): domain Eukaryota; kingdom Viridiplantae; phylum Streptophyta; class Magnoliopsida; order Malpighiales; family Erythroxylaceae; genus Erythroxylum; species Erythroxylum panamense. The sequence goes on along the minus strand of JAOTIZ010000201.1, from coordinate 26,250,139 downwards.
TTCTAAATAAAGAACCAGAAGAAGAAATGAGCTAGGTGTGGGAAGTTTAGTTTCCAAAAAAGGAAAGGGAAGAGGGTAGTTTGGTAAATGTGTTAAAAAGAAATCAATGAAAAAATGTGTTAGAGAGAAGTTAGAGTTGTAATGCCTTAGGTATATTTTTTAGATTGTCCAGAGTTTTGATTGATAACTAATTACTTGTCAAGTTCGAGTCAATTTTCCACTTCCAATCAAATAGATAAAGTCAGATATAAAATTATCTGTCATTTTCAAAATGGAGTTCAATATAAGTGAGGCATATGATTTAAGATTTAAGCTCCATATGCTCCTGTCTTTGATTTTGTTAGAGAAGTGCTCTAAAGGCAATCACCTTTAACATTTATTGTACAAATCATTTTATGAATAATAATGACATTTTTCATTATTTCAATGGTCATACATTTATTGGTTCGATGTTGATCTTAAATTGATTTAATGAAGTCCTTGATACAAAACATAGCATAGAGGAAATCAAGCTGAGATCATGATAATGAGATTCCTATTATGTGTAATTATGTTAGTATCTAAACTTTCCCTATTCATAGGATTAATGAGATAGGATATTATTAATCCAGATAGACTAGCACATGTTGTACTCCTTAATTAGATCAAGTAGTAGATCTCATAAGTTGTAGACATGAGTTGTTTATAGTTAATATATGGATGCTTACTAAGGGTAGTAAGTACATTTAATTGACCTATTATAAGACAATCATATGGATATTCTATTCCAATGTCAATGATGGTCTCATCATAGCAACGATACAAGTATCCTTTGACTTGAGTTGCTCAAAGATATCATAAATATTGATCCTGTGCTTTGACTCCAGTCATAGGTGCCTTTCAGGGGTTACTCATAAGGTGGCGATTGGGTATAGCTTAAGTTATTCGGAGGTAATTAAGTAGCCAATAAAGGATTCACCACTCCTGATAGAAGGAGATGATACCCACGACCTCTTATCGGGGTCATTACTTGGGCGTCACTGGCTAGAGCAGATATGTGTCAAGAAGAGAGTCTTCAATGATATATAGAGTAATGAGATCCTCAAGATAAGATCTAATATCACTTGGACTAGATATGATGTAATCAGTTTAGTGGGAGTTGACACTTTGACCATAATCTGAACCAAGTGGGGTATAGATGGTGAAAGAACGAATTGCATGGCAATATTACGTATGGAAAGTCAAACCATTGATTTTCGTTTAATTGAAGGTTATGACGTGTTGCTAGATACTGCTCTTTACTTACTTAAATTAAGTGTTAATTCAAGTAGCCAACATAACTGGGATCCTCATGGGTCATACATATAGGAGATCTGAAGGATGAGTAAAATGGTCTTAAATGGTGATTCAAGATATGAGAGAATGTTTCAGGATTGTATCGTGATGTGATCATGGTAGAAAGCGTTGCATGGAATGGATTAGAAACAAGTATTATTGGCTGCCAATTTGGCCATTAACTTCCCAAAACTTCCATTAATGCATGCTATTCATAGTCATTAACTTTCCAAAACTTCCATTAATGCATGTTATTCATGGTCATTAATTTCATAACTTCCATTAATGCATGTTATTCATGAGCATTAACTTCCTATAACTATCCATTAGTGATAGGAGCCATGAAAGACCAAATGGTGCAAAAAATATAGATGATTTTTGTGCATCTTATGTTAAACACAAGTAAGAAAGAAAGATTCTTTCTTACACACACATTCTTTTCTCTCTAACTCTCACAAGAGTTCTTGTCTTTGCTAGCACAAAGAAATAATTCTAGTCATCTCCTAGTAAGGTTTCGTCCTTCTATTTTCGTGTGGACTTTCATTAGAGACGATCTACATTGATCGTTATAGTTTACAATAATCCAACGCGGAGAAGATTAAAAAACGAAGGAGATCATCGAAAAGATATGTAAACAACTTACATTTCATGTTTTTTTTTATATTTATATGCATGAGTAGATCTTTTTTTTAGTTCCATTTTATTTTCCGTTGCGTTTATTTGATATATATTATGTATGAGATGCATAATTGAAACTTTACATATGGTTCAACATAAACATGTGAAAACCACAATAATTTTTTAAAAATATTATGATTAATTTATTATTATAGTATTATAAATATGGATTATAAATACGAAGAATATGGATGCATTGGTGAGTTTGTAACTAAGATTAATATATAGAGAGTTTTTGAAGCATTTAAGTGTTAGACTTAGATGATAATGAGTTGGTTGCTATTGGACGTCAACTAACATCTTAGTCACACCCCGCTGCACATCATTTATTAACAACCCAGCAACACTTCCTAACTCCTTTTAATTACCGAAGTTACCCATGATGCAACTTCCAGGTTTGATTACGTATTATGCCTAATGTTCAACTTGGATTCTAATATATTCTCAATTGTTAGATACAATCAAATTCAAGTCAGGCGAACATATGCATTTAATATTTCAGTTCATTTATTAAACCAACATGGGATATAAATTGATTGCAACTCAGTCGTACATATGCATTTAAGATTTCAGTTCATTTGTTAAACCAAGGGATATAAATTGATTGTAACTTAGGCGTTAAACCAAGGGATATAAATTGATTGCAACTCAGTCGTATATTTGCATATTTCAATTCATTTATTAAACTAATATGGGATATAAATTGTTTTTCTCCACTATACACTCTATGCCACATTAAATGACGTAAGGACAAAAAGAAAACACCATGAGCTGTCTCCACTTTAAAATGACGTGAGGACCAAGAAGAAAATGTCCCTTTATGTCCATAAACATTTCTACTGTATACTCCACTCTATGCCACATTTCCTTCTTTATGGCCATAATAATGAATTTGTCATAATAATAAAAAATGCAAATTAAAAGATAACAATACTAATATAATTAATAATATGGTGGTTTGTTAAAATAATATTGTGGTTTGTTAGAAATGAAAAGGTAAAACTAATGAAATAATAAAGAACTAATACCAATATTAATAATAATAATAATAACAACAAAATTATAATACGAATAATTATAAGAATAATAATGATAATGATAATAAGAAATTAATTATAATAATATTGATAATAATATTACTAATAACAATAACAACAATAATAATAATAATAATAAAATTGTAATACTAATAATTATAAGAATAATAATAATGATGATAATAAGAACAATACTAATAATAATAAGAATAATAATGATAATGATAATAAGAAATTAATTATAATAATATTGATAATAATTTTACTAATAACAACAACAACAACAACAACAACAACAACAATAATAATAATAATAATAATAATAATAATAATAATACGAGGGTCAAGGAGTCGGGGGTCAAATGAGTAAAAATGAGAGAGCTATGTTGCGAAGACAGGGACAACGTGCCCCTGTCCTCCCTTTTTGGGAGAGACGGTGGACAGGACTTCGAGGACAGCAAGCAAACGTATAACAGAGACGTGATTTTTCTGTCTTGACTTCTGTCCCCACTAACAGAGATAGGAACCAAACGCTACGTAATCACTATCACATAACCCATGTTTTTCAGTTGTGAAAATAGAGAATTCAGTGTATTGACATGCTCGGTCACCGTCGAAGATTTTGATATCCGTAAAGTATACAACTTCCTCTTGAGAAATATTCTGTTGTGTAGGGACTTTGCCTCGTATATACTTGTAAGAGAATCTCAAATTTCTTTGGCTATCTTTTTCTCCCCTATACTTGACAATATCTCATCTGCCAATCCGAGATGTGAATTTGTCGTTGCATTTGCATCCATTTCTTCCCATTTTTCATCGGTAATATTATCTTGCCTTTTGACGATCGCTGCGAGACACTTATCTTTCACCAAAATAGGCCTCATTTTCATCTTCTAAATCAAGAAATTTCTACCATTGAATTTATCTACCTTATATTCTCCTTTTACTTATGATATTTAACTAAAAATTCCTCCCACTATTTAACATAAGTCAACCCCACACGTGCATAGTAAAGAGGAGTGAGCCTTCTTTGTTTTTTTGTTGTTGTTGTGGTGTTAGATAAAGAGGAGTGAGCCCTCTTTTTATAGGCTTCACTCTTTTTCTCACATTCTGAGTATCTTAAAATAACTGATATGTTTTTTAATGAAGGGCAGAGATTCTTCTTAAAGAAATAACTGACAATTATTTAGTTAATATGATTCAAGAAATGTCATATGCACTAAATTAGTTAAATCTTTGACTTATTAATTCATTTTAATGGTAATAAATTAATTCTTTTTAATTCAAATGTTTAAAATACATTGTACAGTGTACAGTAAACTATATGTAGTAAATTATATATATGTCGAACATGTTTTATCAATTGTTTGTATTAAAAGTTGGACAATTAATATAAAAATTTAGTACAGTGATTAAATAAAAATTAAGGATGTTAAATTTATTTTTTTACATCAAAAAATTGTTTAAATGATAGTAAAATTTATAAAGTACATAAAATTACACTTGTATTTTAGGTTTTTGCCAGAAAGTATAGGTACTTTTTATATTATTTTATGTTTAAAAAGATAGGTAAAATTCTTGTTTTTCTAATGATACCTACGTTTCCCAGACTCAAGAAAATTACGCCTGCCCCCAACCCAGGAAAATAAATTTGGGAAGTGATTTCTCGTGGCTCGCATCTCCGCTTTTCAACGAGTGAGAAATGGGCCTGACTGCCACTTTTGGGCCGGGTTACTCTCAAATCCATCTAGATACCACGTCAGGAATGTTGATCTTGACTTGAGTTTCTAAGTGGAAGTAGTAATTACAACTAATACAAACAAAAATGCGGTTAACTTTTGTGTGGATCTTGACTTGAACTTCTAAGTGGAAGTAGTAATTACAACTAATACTGGTTGAGCCTGGTTCTGGCGGAACTGCACGTTGTCGTTTGAATCCATGGAGTTGGTTGCTTTTGACGAGAGCTCCGGCTTGAAGGTTCCTGCAAAACAAGGAATGCACGTCGGGGATTGTTTCCCGATTAGCCCTTCCGACGCTCAAGTTAGTCTTTCGGTGAAGGTAGGATCGCTGTGAGTAGTCAAACTAGGGTTATGATCACGTACCTCTATTATGGCCAAGTTATACCTTATATATGGGATGATTGTTAGGTTTAAGTCTTTACGTATGCATGGGAGACTTCCACCTATAATTGGGCCATGGATGCGTAGAGTAGACCTAGGCCTGGTATAGCCGATGGGCGTGAGACCAATATTTGAAAGATAGACCGATCGACCCATAGATCCTTGTGATTGAGTTCGGACTCAGCACGACCGACCCGACCAAATACAAACAAAAATGCAGTTAACTTTTGTGTGGATCTTGACTTGAACTTCTAAGTGGAAGTACTAATTACATCTAACACAAAAATGCAGTTAACTTTTGTGGTGTGTTAGGATGAGACGTTCTCCGTAAAAATATATACCAGTTCCTACTTAAAAAAAGAAGTATAAGTTTTCATAAATGCCACATTCCATTATAGTACAACCAAACACGGTAAAGAAATATCAGATACATCGTTGGCAATCACAAGTAACTTATTATTACTGCCACTGTTTCTCCAAGAGCTTTAATCCGATACCACGTATATGCCAAAAGAAACCTGAAGAAAATGAAGGGTACAAAAGAAGCTGAAATCATCGGTCATCGTACACGTACATTGCAGGCCAATCCTCGTTCACCTCTCTATTAAGTCAGTCCACGGTGTGCATATCTCACCCGCCAAATTAAGTTCAATTTCATCGCTTCCGACACAAGTCCCTTTCACTTTCTCCATGATCCATGTCCTCATAGCAACTCTCCTCTCCCGGCTGCTGTGGGGGGATAATATTGATCACCCATGTCGCACTTGAGTTCCATCAGGCCAACACCGCAGCTGATCACCTCGCAATTCAGCAGACGTTCTTTCCTGGCATCCACGGCGTAGAATTCGAACTCGGCCTCTGCGAAATACCGTTGAGACATACTGAAGCCGCATGAGTTGTACCAAAGGAACACATGGCGTGATTGTAGGAACACGGGATCCCAATGCTCCATGTCAACCGGGTCAGGGCTGTAGTAGTAGGAATCACATTCAATGTACTGCCCGGAATGAGTCTTCAACAGGCATTCGCATCTGATATCGAAATCGTCAGAGTTGTAATCCCCATTGCAGGCCACAACCACACCGAATGCCAGCCGACAGAAATCTAGTACTTCATTGCTGTTGCTTCCCTGTACTATTACAGAACACCCGGCACTTTGATACTGGAACCAATCCGGGAGCTCGCTTCCAGGAATGCAGAATCTGACTTCACTTATAATGAACACGTATTCCAGTTCTTCGGTAGAGTCCTTCTCGTCAAATTCCTGCACCGAAATGAAATTGTGACAGAATCTTCCATGAGACAATGCTCGTGACTGGTTTGAAACCATGTTGAATAGTCATGGATTGTGGATTATTGTTGGCCCAGTTTATAAGCGGAGGAAATGCACTAACACATTGCCTCAAGATTTTGGATTGGATATGAAAATTCCAAAATGGTATCAGACTGCGACAAACTAACTTGTAACAGTGCAGTGAAAGAGGAGAAATAGCAGACCTTATTCAAAAAATATGTCGCGAAATGATGAACAACCTGCTGTGCCTCATCCAGGATTTTGTTGCGAGTGTGCAGGTTTAAATTGAAGCAATTCCCGAAATTGACCACCCTGATACCTGCAGCCCCTTGATTATCTGAATCTTGGGTCAGTAAACTTGGCACATATGTTAGGCTTGTGCAGTTACACACTTTCAAGCGTGCGAGTCCCGGAGGAAGCTCTGGCAAGCCTTCAAGAGCCTTGCAATCTCTGGCAGAAAGTACTTCCAGCCTGGAGAGTTGCTTAATGCTCGGATGTATTCTGACCAAGTTGAAGTCCCGTATAAGTAGTTCTTCTAGTGGAAGAAACGTTCCAAGAGTTTGTGGAATTTCTGTTAAACCACAGTCTACCAGCTGCAGTGTTCTTAAAGATTTGAGACCTGAGCAATCAGGCAAGATTAGACCTTGGCATTCCAAGAAGAACAAGCATCCAAGTCTTGTGAGCCGGCTGAATGATGATGGAAGCTTGGTTATCGGGCTCCTGTGGATTATAAGCCTTTCAAGAGCTTCCAAATCTGCCATCTCCTCAGGCAACCCTTCTGGATCAAGACAAGTTAGGGTAAGCGCTCTAAGAAACTTCATATCAAAGACGCATTTCGGAAGTGTTGACAGCTTGAAGCATCCTGAGAGATGAAGTTGTTGAAGCAGTTTCAGGTTGCCAATGGTGCTTGGCAGAGTCCCAATCTTCTGGCAGGAAGTCAGGTCCAATGTTATAAGTTGAGAGTACTGGTCAATTGAGGGGGGCAATTCTTCTATGGACGTGCCACCCAAGTCCAGTATTTTTATCCCCAATGGAATTTCAGGAAATTCTGTGATCTTAGAGCAATTCTCAAGGGAGAGGTAGTAGAGGTTCTCCATATGAACACAGCTGGGAAGTTTGCCAATACCTTTGCATCCTTTCACCTTCAGGAAGCCAAGTTTGCTAAGATTTTGAATCGAGAAGGGAACCGTCTCAAGCTTTTTGCAATGACTTAGATTCAAAGAAGCCAGGTTTCTCAGGTTTCCAATAGATGAGGGAACCTCATCCAAACTGATGCATCCTGTCAGGTCGAGTTTCTCCAGGTTTGGTACTTGGGAGAAGTCTGGCATTTTCGTCAGCTCTTCGGAGTGACTGAGGTCCATAATCTTCAGGTTTATGAGCGACTGCGTCAGGAAAGGACACAACTCATGAGATGAGCAACCATAGAAATCACCGGTGAGATTTAGTTTCTGAACTGTTTCTTTGATCTCAATTTCATAGCAATGCAAAACAAACCTGATTGTTTTCCCATAGCTGTTTTACTCGGCTATCAGGCATGTGAAGTTCAACAAGATTCTCCGGGAAAAAACCTGATGGCAAAGATTCTAGAGGATACTGACACCAAGAGAGAAGTCTCAGCTCGTCTGGAAGAAATTCAAGGCCGCTTGGAAGGCGTAATTTGACTTTCAAGGGGCATGGATTGTAGAACTTGAGTAATCTGAGGTTATGCATCCTAGAGAAAGCTGCAGAGCTCAGCGCCATTTCTCTAGACTTGGAAACGTCTAGTGCTATGCCTTCAATCTTTTCTGTCCCCTGGTTAGGAAAAGCACACAATCAGTTTTACTTAATCGGAGAATAACTACGAACTTTGTTAAGATCAATCCCTGAAGGGTCGGATTGGATTAGAACAGGTTGGTTTACTTATAACCGAAAGGTACAATATAAAAACTCGAAACTGTAAGGCAATGGGTTATGCTCTTTCCGGATCAGAAGCAGCTATTTCCATCACTCTGTTTCTGTACAATATTGGATGTGAGCTTTACCTTGTTTCTCGACATCACATTGTAAATTTCTTTGTGATCCCACAACCGACTCCGATTTTCAGGATCGTGAATGCTTTCTCTCCGGACTATGTCTTGGCCCATTTGTTGCAACAAATCATGCATCCTCATCTTCTTGTTCGAAACAGTAACAAGGCACTTCTCAATCAGACTTGTTATTCCATGTGATGCATAAAAATCACAGGCATCCAACACTCTTTCCACATGATCCTTCTCAGAGTTTTTAAAGAAGCATGCGATGTCAAGGAATATCCACTTCTCGTGTTGCTCCAGCCCGTCAAAACTTATCTGGAGGATCTGCATAATTTCCTTATCGGGAATTCTTTCCAACTTCACCAATGTACTCTCCCAGTCTTCCAGGCTCCTTCCGTAAAGATTGGCTCCTAGAACCTTGAGAGCCAATGGAACGCCATCAACAAACTTCACCACCCTTTGTGAAAGCTCCAAGATCTCTTCCCTAGGAAGATCATCTTCAAATGCATGCCATCTGAATAGCTGGAAGCCATGGCGGTACGTTAACTTCCTGACCTCAAAGGTCCTGTCACACCATTTTTTAAGTACTTGCTTATTTCTGCTTGTCACAATGATCTTACTTCCAGGACAATACAAATCGCGGTGTCCAGCTAGAGCCTGCAACATTTGATGAGTAGTTACATCATCAAGGACGATAAGGACCCGCTTCATTCGGAGCCTTCTCCTGACAGGCATTGGTAGCAAGCTTGGTGTGCCTATAGACAAGCCGGGCACCCCCAAGACGCTCGACAGTATTTTGCTTTTTAAGACAGCAAGTGAACACTCGTCTAACTCTTCCTTGACATTGACAAAACACAGACCATCAAAGTCGTCGGAGATTTTGTTGAAGAGATTCTCTGCCAGTGCCGTCTTGCCTATGCCTCCCATCCCCCAAATGCCAACAGAGAGGACATTACTGGGACTTAGTAATGACTCAATTTCTTGGATTCGTGCTTCCATCCCTACAAAGCCAGAGTGAAAATCACTTGAAGGAATAAGTTCCAGTTTCTTCAGGATGTCATTGACGATTTCGTCCACCAACTTGGCCTCTGACCTGATATAACGTGAAGGGATGTTTGCAAGCGTAAGTAAAATGCCACAAGTGAGGAAACCACAATAACTTCTATAGACTAAATGGGAAGCTTCAAAACTTGAGGGAGATCTAGTCCAAGTCCAACCAATGAAGCATAGCTACCAACTTGAGAAAAACCACTTTCCACTAACTTTGACAAGTAATAGAAACATAGAACAATCTTAAACTGTGTTCAGTGATATTATTTATTCAATTTTCTAAGCCTCGTCAGATGTAACTAATAGACAAGCTCTTTTCTCCATGAGGTTCAGTTGATGTAGAATCAGACAGATGTACAAATGTGTTTCAATGTTAGAAATTGGATAGTTTTGAACTCAATTTTTTAATAATAAGTTTTAATTACCAACCAAATTGAGTTGATCTCGTGGCCTATTATGATCACACGATGTCTACTTGGAGCTATATATGATCGATCCAGACAAATCAAGGTACGGTACGGTACACCAGTCAAAAAGACACAAATTATTATTTAAGGCAACTCGATCATATATACTGGTGAAATATATATCACCCGTTGCGTGGTTAATAATACCGTAGGATTGCATACCATTTTCCCATTCGTAAAATAAGAAACAAGAAGGAAAGTTTACTGTACGGACTCGGTATCCTGAGAAGAGAAGCCACTTAGAGAGCTTATCTCGTCGATAGCGCGTCGCCAACTCTCCACCAACTCAGGGCCGAACCGCTCGCCGTGGCTGGCCATCGCCTCTTCGTACTTCCCCGTCAGCTGGCGGACCTCGGTGGGGTCCACGTCGTAGAAAACAGGCAAGACCAGCTGCCCCGCCTGGTCCATGCAGTGGTGTATCTTGGCGAGCTCCTCCAGGCACCACTCGGAGGCGGCGTAGTAGGGAGAGAAAACAACGAGGGAGAGGTGGGAGTTGGATATCTTGTCCAGAAGGGAAGGCGCGATCTCCTCTCCTCTCTCGAGGTTGTAGTCTATGAACGCGTCGATCTGGTTCCGGACAAGCGCCTCGAACAGGAAGCTCAAAAAACCCTTCCTCGTGTCTGAGCCCCTGAAGCTCAGGAAGACGTCGTACTGTAGTAACCGGGGAGAGGAAGCTGCCATTTTTTCAACTGTTGTTAGTTTGTTCTATGACAAAATATCCAGTAGGGTAAGGGTAACAGGGTTGAAAAGAAGTGGAGTAAGGCATGGGTTAACATGAGTTGGAGATTCTACTAATTAACATGAGTTGACATAAGTGGCAGCGTCTGTTAGTTTGAAGTTGTCAAAATCAAGTGGAGAACAGAGAAAAGTCGGAGAGAGTGGCGTCGCTCTCCAACGTGGCCTACTCAACTTGAATTAATAGATGCTTATATAAATGTGATTAATTTTAAAAAATGGTTGGCGCTAGCGTGACCAATTAGCATCGATCACAACAACTTTTTATCTGCTATAGCCTATAGCAAATCATCTTCAAGGAAGAATAAACAAATTGGTTCCCAAACAAACAGATGCTTGGTTTGCCAACAACGTCAAAAGACACTTTGTTTAATTATTCTATCTTGGGATACGAGGAAAGACAAACTCTGTTCTTTGGCCTTTTCTTTTTTTGTTCTTTAGAGACAGACGATATCAATCCTCCAGGGAGCAATTGTCAAAAACAAAATCCTAGAAAGAGCCGATGAACACCAAATGATGTTTCACTTCAAATAAAAAAAGACCACAAAACGACAACGACCAAGACCCTGTAAAACCGGACTTGAAAGAACTTGTCCGGAAAGCGAAGGCAGTGGAAAACTAATTCTTATTAGCGAAAATTCATTTTTAATATGTTTAGTTTGACTTTCTTTACTTTCTCACCAAGGCTTATCATCTTTGTGATCAAATTTGCTAGTTGAGTGACAAAATTTTGACTTGATCAGTTACAAATCTATCACATACAGATTAAACTGGTACAAGTTCAGATAATGATCTTTTTTTCCAATTTAATTCAATTATATATTTTCCAAAATTATCTAATGAAAAGCCCCGAGTCATGAGAAATATAAAGCTACAATTTGCTTTTCTTATATCATATAATCAAATATTAATGAGCTTGTAGCATTTTACTTCAAGTTTAATTGAACAACCCCATGTGTTTTGTAAGTTGAGTATCAAATTCATATCATATTAAGCAGCTTTAGATTGTTAGTTAAATATCCAACACAATCTTATTCCATACGAATATGAGTAGTCGTGACAGAAATTATACCTCTATCTTAAATATGATACCTCTATCTTAAAAACCATTAACAAATATTTAGTGACATCTAAACAAAAGATTCTCATTCAAAGCATTAAGAATCCTTGGCCTATTCCGTAACATCATCATTAGTTCTCATCATCATTAATGTCTCCATGATCATATATCCCAATCCCACAACTACGTCCCATTTCAACCACACCACAACTCACCACCTCACAGTTCCGTAACGGTTCACCCTCCATATCCACAGGGTAGAACTCCAAACTCCCCTCCACAACGTAGTACTCAGCCACATTGAACACATCTGAGTGATACCAAAGAAACAGATGTTGTGACTGCAGGAGATCGTGCTCCTGCCACGAGTTGTCCTCATCTACCAAGATCCGAGGTCTATAGTATGAATCTAGATAAAGGCGGCGTCCGAACTTCGTTTTCAGATGGCATTCACATTTGATGTTGAAATTATGATAATCATAATGGCCATTGCAGTGTACAACAGCACAGAAAGCAAGCTGACGGATATCTACCACTTCGTTCTCAATCGGACTTACTGACAATGAAGAACCATCAGTTTGGAAATCAAACCACTTGGGAACCTTGTTTCCTGGGACACATAACACAATCTTGAACTCAGGGCGTCTTGCTCCAGAACTTTCCTCGTCATATTCCAATTCCTCATATTCCTGAACCGTTGGCAATTCCAAGTTCATGGATCAGGGGACATAAAATGCAAATGAAGAGAAGAAAAAAGTAGCTGATATAATATAATGTGTTTAGCCAACATCCAAAGGGTTAATGATGCAATAGACGAGGCGAGAAGGAAAGAGAGAGACCTCACTGAAGAGCCATGATGTCAAACTTTGAGTACTGAGATGTACACCATCTATAATCTTGCGATGCTCATCTTCATTTAGGCCAAAGCAATTGCCGAACATGAAGTACCTGTGACCAATTCCATGTTCAGTGCGATATTCAGCCACTGAACTTGGTGCACATCTTAACTTGATGCAATTGAATGTGTCCAACATTTGTATAGCCGGTGGCAGCTCAGGCAAACTTTCAAGATTCTTACAACCACGTACAGACAGTGCAGACAACCGAGAGAGTTCTTTGATGCCTGATGGTATGCTCATCAAATTTTCTTCACTCAGTTGTAATTCTTCCAAGGAGGTTAGTGATCCAAGATCATCAGGAACTTCTGATATACCACAAAACTTTACTTGTAGTACTTTTAGATTATTAAAACCTCTGAGAGGAGTCAAAACAAGAGATTTACACCTCCAAAATCCCAGACTTTCCAGTTTGCTCAAGTGACTGGCAGAGAATGGGATTTTTGTTATGCTACAATCAGCCAGCCAAAGGTGCTTTAATGTTTCCACGTCCCCTAACTTCTCTGGGAACCGATCTGGATCCTGAAAAGTTACGTTAAGAGAGCCGAGAGATTTCAAGTTGCAAAAGCAATCTGGAAATTTTGCTAGCTTTGAGCATCCCTCAATACTAAGCTGTTGAAGAAGTACCAAATCACCAATAGAGTCCGGAAGACTCTCTAGCTTAGTGCAGTAACTCAAATCTAACTTGTAAAGCCTATAAAGCTGCCCAATTGATGGAGGAACTCCGGTAATCTCTGTCCCACCTAAGTTTAGCACATTTAGATTCAATGGAAGATCTGGAAACTGTGTCAACTGTGAACACTGATGCAGAGAAAGGAACTTAAGATTTGTCAGCTTGCCAAATGTTGGGAAAGTGCAGAGATTCTTGCAATCTTCTAGACTCAGGTAGGAAAGGTTTCTCAAGCATTCAATGGAAGAGTGTAGCTCTTTCAAACTTATGCAACCTTGCAATGAAAGATATGTCAGCTTCCTTTGGCTGATAGACAATGGCATTGTAACCAATTTGATACAACCCTTCAGAATGAGAATCTCAAGGTCAGGAACTTTGGACAAGTTAGGAATTCTTGTTAGCTCCTTGGAGTCACTTAGGTCAATTACTTTCAAGTTCCTAAGATACTGCAACAGAAGAAACAAGGTAAGCTCAAAGAGTATATGTATCCCTAACCATAATTATTTCTGACCTTTGTTATTATTACCTGGTCAGAGTCCAAGAGCTGTTCAACCTGACTATGAGGCATGCGAAGTTCAACAAGATTTGCCGGATTAAAAGCTGATGGCAAAGATTTTAAAGGGTATCGATACCATACAAGACTTCTAAGCCCATCTGGTAGAAATTCAAGGCCATCTGGAAGGAATACCTTCTGTCTTCCAGGGTATGAATTATAGAAACGCAGCAATCTAAGGTTGTGCATCTGTGAGAAAAATGTAGAACTTGCATGTACATCTTGAATTTGTGACAGGTCAAGTACCATACCTTCGATCTTTTTTCCTACCTGTAAACCAAAAGGAGAATTACGAAGCAGAAAAGCAAAACACAATAATTACCCAAAGGGCACTACGTTCATTGTTAGACTTACCCTTTGTTTCTGAATTATACGACAAATATCTTTAGGATCCCGCAACCTGCTACGCTGTCCACGTTCTTGAAGGGACTGTTGTCGAATTATGTCCAGACCCATTTCTTGCACTAAATTATGCATGACCACCCTTTTTCTCCAAATCTTGATGAGAGACTTGTCTTCTAAACTTTTCAATGCACTAGTTGCATCACAACCACTGGCATCTATGAACCTTTTAATACAATCCAAGTCTTCCCCAACAAAAAAACATGCAATGTCGAGAAATATACTATTTTCATGATCTTCCAACTGATCATAACTTTTCTTCAGAACTTCACTGATCTCTTTATCAGGAAAGTTTGCCAATTTCGACAGCGTATTTTCCCATTGTTTTGATCCCTTGTTGTGTAGCTTGCAGGCTAAAACTTCAAGAGCTTTGGGAATACCGTCCGCATATCTCACTAGCCTTTTTGACAGATCCATGAACCTGTCTGTGCAATGAGATTGTAGAAATGCATGTTTTTTGAAAAGTTGAGAAGCATGACGATAAGATAATCTCTTAACCTCGTACATCTCATCGCATCCCTTTTTCAGTACCTGTCTGTCTCTGCTAGTTATGAGCATTTTGGTTCCTGGACCATTTAACTGGTGGTGCCTTGCCAATGTTTCTATTTGTTGATGGCTGTTTACATCATCCAGAACAATTAGAACTTTTTTCTTCTGAAGCTTTCTCCTAGTTGGCATGGATAGCACGCTTGGTGTGCCAATTGAGTGATCTTCCACCTTGAGCAACATTGAAAGGATCCTGTTTCTCAGCCCAACCAATGAGCTGTTCCCCAATTCATCTCCAACATTAACGAAGCGACTATCTTCAAACTTGGAAGAAATCTTGTTGAACAACTTCTCCACCAGAGCTGTTTTACCAATCCCGCCCATCCCCCAAATGCCAACAGATTTCACATCATTCCTCCATAATAGCAGCTCAACTTCTGAAATGCAAGAATCAAGTCCAACAAAGCCATCATCATTGACATCATCAAAAGGCAAAAGCTCCAATTTCTTTGAAACGTCTCTGACTATGTCATCGATAAGGCTGGCCTCATTCCTGACAACACATTCAAAACTACAATCAAAACCAGCAAAAGAAGTACCACGGATGAAACGGAAAGGATTATGATAAAACCTCGGGAGCCACATCAAAAAATCAGCTCATCCCCAACAATTCACAGAAAACATTCAAGATCTCCCCAATCCAGGACCTAACAATTACAACCCCCCGCCTAAGCTAATGCAAAAGCTATTGGTATAAGGGTTAATACAGAGACATCTACAATCCAGGGAGCGGTCATCCACTTGCACACCAACAACTCTTCCACTCAAAACTAGAAAATGAAAACAAAAAAGCAGAGAATCAGAATGGAGAAAACACGCACTCAGCATCCAGCGAGACCCGGCCGCTTAAGCAGCTAATATACTGGAGAGCCCGTCGCCAATCCGCCACTAGCTGTCCATCGAACTTCTCGCCGTGACCGGCCAAGGCCTGGCCATAAGACGCGGTCAGCTCCTGGACGATCGAGGGGTCCAGACGGTAGAAGACAGGGATGGCCATGTGTCCCATTGTCTCCATGCAGCGGTGTATCTTGGCGAGCTCCTGGAGGCACCACTCGGAGGCGGCGTAGTTAGCGGAGAAGACGACGACGGAGACATGGGACTGTTCGATCTTCTCCAACAGGGCAGGTTCTATGGCTTCGCCTCTTTCCAGGTTGTAGTCTATGAAGGTCTCGATTTGGTTCCGGGAGAGCGCCGCGAACAGGAGACTCACGAACCCTTTTCGCGTGTCCTTGCCGTAGAAGCTGAGGAACACGTCGTACTTCCGGCAAGGGGAGATTGGCCGGGGCGATGACGCCGACGCTGACATTGCGATTTGGAACTTAGCTTGGCCTTCGAGAAGTCAAACGACGAAAGAGGAAAGGGAAATTTGTCAGCGGCCTAGCCTTGAGGAGTTGACAAGAGGAAGTATTTTGTCTGGGGTAGGAAATGGAGGCACTCCGCAGTCCGATTCAAACCAACCCAAGTATCCTCTTAAGAAGTTAAGAAGACATTCTAACAATTATAATATTTTTTATGTGATATTAGGTAAGAAATTGGAAGATTATTTTATTTCAATTATGTTGTGAGCTACAATTTAAACGACAGGTCGAGAGAATCGCTTTCCGCCGCTGAGCCTCTTCCCCTTCCTCTTGTTCGCAAGGAAGCATCGGTCGGCGTCCAAGCCAGAGAGTGAGTCCGAAGCCCGGGCATTCAAAATTGTTATAAATTTCAGCTACATTATTTGGGTCATGCTCTACCATTTGCCCTAAACGGCAACTTTGCTCTACCATAGGCCCAATTGATGGTGAATATTAGGCTTTTAATAGGAAACGCGTTTAGGGTTCTTGTCTTCAACAACTAGTCGAATACGATCAACGTTGCCGTATGAATCAGCCAGAGATGTGGGCTGTTGCCGGCCATACGAACCTGATGGACACGGTAACTGTGGAGGAGGTCGAAGACTGTAGCGAAGACGATTATTTGGAGGAGAATCAGGAAACCGATGTCACATTGCAATCGTCGTTCAAGAAACCTCCGCTGAAGAAGGTGAAGATTGACGAAAGCTATGTTGAATCTGCGAGCGATAAGTTTAATAAACCATCGGAGACGGAGGAGGACGACACGGTGATGGAAGTGTTCGAGGATAGCGAAGAGGAATATGAGAATCCGTTACGGCGTCAACAGCAAATGACGGGTAGGGGGGTTGGAAGGAGAATCATAACCTTGGGATTCGATTTGATTCGAACGCACGAGTGAGGCTTCAGGGACATGATTATCCGCAGCACACATCTAGGACGGGCCTACGCGGCTTCCTTCGTCTTGTAGTTAGTACAACGGATTTTCTTGATCCTGGTTGGAGGCAGGTACCGTCCTTTTGTCGTTTTATCTCCTTCTTTTACTGGCACTTCAGTATCGTACCGTCCTTTTGTCGTTTTATCTCCTTCTTTTACATGCTTTTTTTACTGGCACTTCAATTATTTGCTTTATTCCCCGCGAGGGCGGTGCAAATTGGAACCCCTCTTTTCATATTCGTCTTCGCTATCCGGGAACTGCTCCATCGCCGTATGATCTTTCTCCTCCATTTCTGACTGTTTAAAGACAACTCTCGTAAATCATGACCCCATTTCTTCTCTTCCTCCATTTGCAAAGACCAAAAAGTAACCTCATGAAGAATCAATCACAACACACATAAGCCTTCAAAAACTCCAATTATCAAGCACTCACACCCATACAAACACACGTATAAACACCAGAACAAAAGCAAAAATGTTAAGAGGAGAGACAGTACAGAGGTCCACCACATGGAATCCTACTTGCAGTAGTTGTGTTGGCTCCTTCACTTATCGGCGACCAAGAAGCCATAACCGAGGCCATCTCCGAGCTTTTGAGCCCACTTGGTCTCCTCCTGCTGCCCATTATCCTCCTCTTGACAATACAGTTCCTCTCCTCCAACCACGGCTCGTTTGTCTCCGCCATCTTCTCTACTGGTGAGCCTGACACCATTCACAGAGTCAGTGGCTCCCCTGTCGGCGTCGCTCTGTTCCTTGTTTTGATCTTGCTTTTGCTCTATAATCGCATGTCCATCTTTGGTGGCGATGACGATTCTAGTGATTAACAGGTGCTTCCATTCCGTGGATCTGGGGCCTGTGGTTTGTTTATTTACGAGTTATTTTTCTACATATTTAGTTCTGTATACGGTATAGTGGGTGGTAGTACGTAGACTTTGTCGTATGAACATGGGGTTTGATTTGACGTAAATACCCTGGTGGAAAGCTTCGGATTGTCTTTAGTTTGGAGGGTATTGTAGGCATTGGAAAATAGTGGTGGCTGAAATTGCATTATAAAGAGAGTTGTTTTTTCTGTGTTGACTATGTGATCATGCTCAACATTTCTTACTTTGATCCCTTTTTCCTTATGCCCATTTTCACTGACTTTCGCTTCTGAAGATTGATAGTTGAAATACAACACTTGGTAGGCTTCAAATCTAGGGCAGCCAAATGCAATCCATCATTCATGTACGAAAAAGAGTAGAGAGAGAGAGACTTGTTAGGACTTATACTAGTTGATTTTTTTATTCTATTAATAGACTTTAATTATGTTAATAATAATAATTATTATTATTCAATCGGAGTAATGATTTCTTATCAGTTGCACTTGCACATGGTCACGTGGGATCCCATCATTGGTGTCCTTTTGGATCTGAATTATTACTGGCTAGCAAGTTAGCAAACGATTGTCTAATGACTAATTCTCTTTATATTTTTTTATACGCATTTTTTCGTATCTTACGAAATTATGTGAAACTTATGCTGTCCCAAATTCTCTATTTAGTTAATCTTATTTACATATTTACGTAAAATTTACAAAAAATTGTAAATAAAATTAATTAGCCTAAGATTAGAATATTATTTTGATAACAGGCAATTTCGTATGCTCCGTTGGGCTAGTTATCTGACACCAGATTCAGAAGTGCAGTAAACTGCCATTTTATCATAGCCATAGCACGTGATTCCAATGTTTTCAAAATTGGATCCGACCGGTTATTTCGATCCAAATAAATAATACGAACCGGACTAATTTTATGAGCTTATCTGTATAACCTTTTATAATAAAAAAAACCGGCCATTTCTTGTGAAAAATCGGCAATAAGCTTTGAGAATCTGTCAATGTGAGCCCAGCGGCAAGTTTTTCACGCCAACTGTGTACCTTATGACGGAATGACTCAGACAAAATGCGTCGTAATTGATTTTTTTAAAATTGGAAATTGAAAGTTTTTATTTTAAGATTTTTTCATTTTAAATTATTTTTTAATTTTATCATACAATTTAAATAATAAATTATATTTTAAAATTTTATTTATCTCTCTATATTTTATACTTTATGTTGTTTTTAATGCTTCTTTGATTTTTATGCATGTTGTTCATTAAAGCAACCTGAAGCATAGACTTTTAATTGATACATGTGTGGAATTTTTAGATGACATTATTATTATTAGGGGTGTTTAAGAAAACCTGCGAACCTGTGAACCGAACCTGAACCACATGAATCAAACCTGTAAATAACGTTAACTGAGGGAGCGCTTGGTTGATAGAGGACAATGGGAATAGGAATGGGAATGAATATAGTGAGGAATGGGAATGAATATAATCATTATAATTATGATGGTTGGTTACGATGAAGGAATGATTACCATTATCATTGATGGTGGTTGGTTTGTTAAAAATGTTAAAAAATAAAAATTTGTTAAATTTTTGTTTTATATCAAATTTTGAATATATTTTAAATGATTATTTTTAATTTATGCACCCTAATTATAATGACAAAATATTTAAAATCAAGTATATTGCGATTTTTCCTTTCCAATAGCTCTAGAAGAAAAAAAATACTCTAGTATTTTCTTGCATTAACATATCATTAGTTGCATAATATCCTCAAAATATAGATTAATCATCCAAAACATTATGTAATTTATCGATGCAACTATAATATCCACCATTTCATTACCATAGTAAAATCAAGTAACATAGTTTAATACAATTTACATTTCTCTGATAATGTAAATGATGTTATATTTTAAGAAATTAATGAATAATATTTAATTAATTATATTTTAACTAATTAGATTTTAATTAATTAATAATATTTCAATTAATTAATTAGATTATATGTTGATTAATTATTTTAATCAATTAATTAATTACATTTTGTTATTATTTTAATTAATTAATTAATTAGCTTTTATCTTAATTAATTGATTAAATTTATTTATTTATTAAATTTTATATTTTAATTAAATATATTTTAATTAATTACATTTTAATTATATTTAATTAAAATTTAAAAAATTCATGTATGTAATAATCAAATTCATTCCTCTCATACGTGGAGGGTATAGACCATTACTTAAAATTTGGGTATAAAAAACTATTCAATCAATCATAATAACCAACCAACTATTACCATTCATTCGATTTTTATTGATTTATTCTCATACCTTTTAATCAAGCACCCTTAAATATTTAACACTATTGTAGCAGTAACCTTACTTAAGCAACGACCAACCAATTACTACAGGACTTTGGTACTCGGTGATAGGCCTACTTCAAATTTGAGGAAACCGCTGATAAGATTAAAACAAAGCAAGACACAAATGGCTTCAATCACGATTCACTAGGGCTGCCTCTTCTCTTTTTCCTCACAAATTTAATATATTTTGATTTTTTAGTAATTACCTATATCTGATAGAGAACTTTAGAGATTGTAAAAGTAGAAGTATTAAAATATCTGGTGATGATCACGGCTTTTATGATTGATATTTCGTATCTCTGATAGAAAACTATACGCCAACAGTTGTTTTGATTAACATGAGTTGTCTGAGACAGAAGGAAGAGTAGGGCAGGTTCATTGAATAATTGTAGTTTCATTTTTAATTTTTTGGTTCTAGGAAATGATTCTGAGATGAATTCCTTAGAAATTTTGAAAAGAAAAAAAGAGATTGGTACACCTCTCTGTAAATTTCTATCAGAATTCGGATCCGCTAGAGCATATGATCATATGATGATAAATTGGCCCTGTTTGTATCAGTAGAGAACTTCCTTCACTTTCATTTCCAAAGATTGTTTTCATTGGCAAATGGTCACTTTCAATTCCAAAGATTTTTTTTTTCTTCTTTGTCATTATCGTGACGAATGACACAACTAAAGGTTGATCCATATGACCGATTACTTGGGGAGGGAGGGCTCTTAGGTTTGAAGTATTGGAGGAAGGAGGAATAAATTTACTTCCCTATTTCTTAAACATAAATTTTAATACGCATTATAATAAATAATTTATTCACATATTAATTTTTTTAAAATAATTTGATAATTTTTAAGGAACCAATTAGGAGATTTTTTGTTCTTATTTTAATTTTTTTACAACTTATAAATTACATCTTGATATTTTGATCACATTATAAACTATGCATCTAAGAATCTCTACTTGAACCACTTAATCACATTAATCAATCTAATTTTTTTTGTTTTCAATTTGACATAAATATTTTAAATCAAATATAATCTGTTTTCCATTAAAAGTGATGTGAACATAATCTATTTCTACCCTTTTTTTTGTTGCTCAAGAAGTATCTTAAGAGGATTCCAATTATGAGAAGGCACTTTTAAGCTATCCACTTTCAGACTAATCCTCATTCGAGCTAGATAGGTTCTTTGTGGAAGGCAAAACTCTAGCTTCAAATTTTAAATAATTACATATATGAGGACGATTCGAATCTACAACCTCACTTAAATTAAAAGAGTCCTTATCAACTCATCGGGCGCGTGGGTTCTATTTCTACCTATTTTACCACTAAAGCCAATCCTTCGATAAAAAAGAGTAATGGATTATAGTTAGGACAATGCCAGTTAGGGAGTAGGCAAAGACGCAGACTTCACAAGAAAGGTACGAAGAACATTGTAGGCGCAGTACCATCCACCCCCACCTTCTATCCCCATCGTAGTAGTAACTTCCCTGTCAACTAGGGTCAGCTCTTAAGTAACACCAACAACTACTCGTCAGAATTTGCTTGCTCTTGCTGCTACTAGCTAGTTATTATCAGCTGAATTCCAGTATCAGGGGTAAAAAAAAAAAAACCCGAATAGGCTTCTTCCAATATGCGAAACATGGGGAGCTCCGTCCCCACCAAAGGCATCGCAGCCATTGTCGGCGTCGGACCAAAGCTTGGCCGATCCATCGCACGCAAGTTTGCCCATGAAGGTTACACTGTTGCCATCCTCGCCCGTGACTTAGGTATCTCTCTTAATAACATGTATCTCTCTTCTCCTTCTCCACCTGTTTGCTTAGCCTTAGCCAGGAAAAGAAAAGATAACGAGGGTAATTCAATATTGTTACACAACCAGTAGTTCCCTTTTATCTGCTAATCTTAGAGACAGACTTGTCCTTTTACCGCTTTAACCGCTTATGATTTGTGATGACTTTAACACAGTTTTAACATTTTGTTTCTCTTGAAAATGATTTACATTATAAGTTGGTTACAAACACAAATAGTTTTTGAAAATAATTAGTGAAAAGAAATTCAGTGCTTGAAGGAGAAGAACGATGAAGCTCATGGCGAGATATATACATGATTTGCAGGGAGGTTGTCGAGATTTGCAGACGAGATAGCTAGAGTAGAGAAGGCTCAGGTGTATGCGATTAGAATAGATTGCTCGGCTTCAAGAAGTGTGAGAGAAGCATTTGAAGGGGTTCTCTCACTTGGCTTTGTGGAAGTTCTTGTCTACAATGCATACCAGCCGGTCTCTGACTGGCGACCCACCAGCTTCACTGATATTCGCATCGATTCCTTCGAAAAGTCCCTCGCAGTCTCGTCGACTGGTGCCTTCCTTTGTGCCCAACAAGTATACCATATCTCGACCCTCCATTTCGGTTGTCCCAACTTAGTTAATGACCTAATTAGACCATTACCCTATCTAGTAGAGTTCCTGTATGTTTATTTTATGTTATCAGGTTATTCCAGCGATGGTGGAGAAAGGGAAAGGAACAATCTTGTTCACTGGGTGTGCAGCTTCTTTGAGTGGGTTTGCTGGCTTATCTGAACTATGTAATCACTTACTCCACAAAACATGAATCTGGAAAAATTTTATCTTTGGAGACTACCCATGTTATTTCTTTTTATTTAAAGTGTTTTTTTTTAAATTTTTCTGGCGTTTATCGATCTGAATCTCAACATCTGTACACGTATGTCATCAAAACAGGTTGTGGAAAGTTTGCTTTGAGAGCTCTATCTCAATGCCTGGCCAGGGAGTTCCAACCTCTTGGTGTGCACGTAGCACACGTAATCATCGATGGTGTAATTGGGCCACCAAGGTTAGTTCATTCTCATCTTTATATCTGTATAGGTTTCTGATGCTCTTTTATTTTTTTCCCCAAATAATCTATCTCATATCTGCCTCTGCCTCTGCCTCCTATTACAGAAGAAAACAGCAATAGATTCTATACATTTTACTGCTTATAGTCCCCTAAGGCCCTCACTTTAATAGCATATATAATACACGGCCAACAATGATAAGATTGGAATTAACCTAATTGGAAGCATTGGTGAAGAGCTCATTTTTGCATAGTTGTGAAGGGGAAAATGAGTGATAAATGATGAATGATGAGCAATTAATGAGAAACGGACGGACATTGTAGGGGACCATCGACCTTGCAGAGGACTGCAACTGGGCAGCAACAACAACAAATAAGTGGAGCAGGTGATATAATGGACCCAGACTCGCTGGCTCAGACCTACTGGCATTTGCATGTTCAGGACCGGACGGCTTGGACCCAAGAACTCGACATTCGTCCCTCCAACTTCAACCAAATTTCCACTCCCAGATTATGTAATTAGTCCCCACCCCCTGCTCTCCATGCACTTTATCCTTACAAGAAGAAGTTGCCATTTTGGTTCCTTCTTTTGTCTCCTACTGTCCTACAGGAATGTTTCATTCCTCGTTGTAGCGCACAGTTCATTGGCTTTCTCAACGCACTTGGGAGATGTTAGGAACAGGATTGGTTTCATAATCTTTCTCTTTATTCCTTTTCACTATCCTTTTGTCTCCACTAGAAAAAAAAAAAAGAAGGCATTCCACATACTTATAAATGGGGTGTGGTGGTTTCTTATTGGGATTTGTTTGTACTTAGTAATCAAGTATGCAATATGCTTAGATAGATGAATTAGTTGGATGGTAGACTAGAAAGATATGGTCTTTGTGATAGAATAAATGCATGAAATGATTCAAGTAATTTGTCGGCATTTTGTGATAATAAAAGTTCTGCAAGTGGACAGGGGTTGCATGGTTTGTATAATGTCTTCGTGTCCTGATTAAGGACACAAGCTGCGTGAACCTGTACCTGTTGGCTTTTGGCTACTTAAAAAAATCGGAAGATTCATTTACTTTTCTAGGCAGAAAACAGAGCAGGAAAACCAACTCGCGAATTATCCAGGCTGATGTAGTAGCTGACCTCGTTGCAAATTTTGCTTTGCTCAATTTAGTTTCAAATATATATATTTAAAAAATGTTTCTCTTTAAAATTTTTTGAACTAAATTTATTATTTAATTTTAAATTGTTATATAATTTATTTTGCATATATATTTTAAAAATTATTTACAATTTATTTAATGCATGCATTAAAACATAGGTGCTACGAATTTTTCGTTTCCAAAAGGAAAAAAAAGAAAGGTATATCGTAAGAAGGTGAAGTATGGACCATCTCAAAAGTCATGAGGTGTCAGCTCAGCTCTTGTTTTTCTACGGAGACGGAGGGCCTTCAATGGGGCCCGCAAATCTACGTATCTCACATACGTTACAGTGATGACGCAGAACTGGACTCCCACTTTCTAATCATTAGCATCTCTTTCACTCGCCGCTGCTAGTCTATCTTGATAATAGGTTTTTGAAAAATTGTGTCTCTTAGATACAATTGGGCCGGGCCGTTTCAGACTAATTTTTGGAAAAATTGGGTTCGGCAGATAATACCAAAACCATATTATTTTGAGATCAGTTGCGTTGTGTTGTGTTGTGTCTTGTAACCAGAAGCCAGACCCATTCTTGTGAGCACTGTTTCGTATCATAACAGAACCCATTGGTTATTCCAATGCAGATTGTCTATACCCTGTATCTCCAATGCTGCTTGATTCTCTGTATTTACTCTCAAGTCTCGACAAGCCTTCCTCAAATAGGCTTTTATAATATCAGATTTAATGCTTCTTTCAAATTGAAAAATAAAAGG
>JAOTIZ010000201.1:26189760-26202348 GCA_027123425.1 Erythroxylum panamense | reverse complement strand
TTAATTGTTTCAAGAATCACACAAAAGAACATTTTCTTTACTTCCATGCAATTTCCACAATTGTATATGGCTTCCCAAAATCATGGGATGGGTTATCCAAAAGTTCCCATTCAATTCCTTCATTATTTTTTCAAATTTTCTTAGTACAAGTTTTGGGTCAGTTTTTCATGGCTATTTTGACAAGAAAAATGAAGTAATTAGGCAATACATTCTTCTAAAAAAATGTTCCCATATGTATTAGGTTTCTAATAAACTAAATTTCATACACTATGGTTCAGTATTCTGCAAGTTATACCCAAAATTATACAAACTTTTCTCAGACAGTGATAGAATCCAAAAACTCAACTTCAAGACAAATTTTGAAACTCTTTGAGACAGAATTAAAATTCGATTCCTTCATGTCCAATATATCCATATGTCTCTAAGTTAATTTAAATTTAAAATCATCCCATTTTGAAGTATACAGATCAAGTTATGGCTAAAATACCGATGTATGTTAAGTGAAATCACTAAAGCTAACAAATTCTAGCAGTTCTTCTTTCATTTTTTTCCATATTTTTTAACATTTTATACCAAAGTTAAACAACCTCTTTATAGTTCATCAATTATAGTCTATTATGACTAAATCATACTCCAATTTCTCATCAATAACATCTCTTATTCTAGTTAAAAATCATTTAATTAACAGCTCATAAATTATCAAACCAGAAACTTTAACATTATTATGCACATAGTCCTAGTTCTTTCCCAATTGAAGAACATCAAATTAATATCTTTCTTTGGAATAAATCCACCTTCATTATACTTCAAATCCAGACCTAATTCATCCATAAATCAATCTATATCCCACAGTTTTCATATACCAAAAACAAAATAGAAACACTTCCAAGTTCATGCAACATTTTCCAACACATATCTTCATTAATAACACATGCATTTCATTCCAATTCAAGCATCATTCTTATATCATTTAACATGTCATAAATCTCATATTGTCACTTACTTGTAGGCTTTCAATTTAGCCTAAACTTCAGATTAAATCAAGTCTCCATGTAAGCAAAATTCATCACAAACTTAAGATGAAAACAGGTTGATTTTGGACAACAAGATGAAGGTTACTTTTAGCTAGTCTTCTTGGCCATTTTGTGTAAGGTAAAAAGCTAGTTTTGTTGCACCAATTTGGGTAGGGTTCAAGAAAAATAACAAGGAAATTTGAAGCAAATTGTGGTAGACAAAAGTGAGGGAATTAGCAGAAACATTGCTGCTGAAATTTGCTTCATCATCATGCTAGGTGTCAACTTCTAAACTCACCATATGTCTTAAGACATGCTAGCCATTTGTTCAACAATTATGTTGCCACTAATCCACTCATTATGCTACCATTTGTCTCCTACTAATCAGTCCACGTGTCATTCCAAGATTGGTACACTTGTCATATACTAATTGATCCAATTGTCATTTAATTACTAGTCCATTTGTCACCAATTTAACTATGTCAAATATCACTCAATTATAGGCTAAATCATCCAAATTTTTCATATATCAATTTATCCTACCACTTGGCATTTATCCTAGTTCAAATGTACATTTTAATCTATCAATTTTCTAATCCATAACATTGAATTCCAAATTTTCTAATTGAAATCCAATCATACCAAAATTCAAGACATATTAAAACACAATTCACATCATGATCACTTAACATTTTTCATACCCTAGAATAAGTCAATTGAGTGCATATGCTAACTTGTAATGTGTGCAAATATCAATTCGTGTATGAATGCTAATGTTATGCAAGTATATGCAATATTTAATCTAGGGTTAAACCCTAAGCACATTCCAAAAAAATGGGATATTACAATAACCTTATTGATTGAGGGCCAACTAAGATTGAGGGAAACTTTGTGCCTTATTTTGTGTAAATTGATGAGTGGAGTTGTTCTCTTTACATGACTGTGTAGAGTTGACTTGCCATGATATATCAAATCGTTTGTGACTTCTTAGAGACTCATGTCTAGGTTTGTGGCATAGCTGACAGAAAACTCTATTTCCATTCCGTCCGCCTCCTTTTCCATGACCTCCTTTTCCTCTGTATCCACTTCTTCCACCTTGATTGTTTATATTCTGGTTATTGTTGTTGTAAGCTACAAGGTTGGCCGCAGGTGATGAATTATTTTCTTGAGCAATTGTCCTCAACTGTTCTATCCTTGTTTCATGCATCATGAGAGAGTATTATACTTCTTGTAGGGTTAAAGTTTGCATGGAGTGTGTTAAATAAACCACAACAACATCATATTCATGACCAAGACCATTAAGGGCACTTAATACTAGTTCATATTCTGTGATGACATGTCCTGCAACTTGGAGTGAATCTCCTATGGTTTTAACTTTCTGTATATATTTAGATATGATGTCTGATCCCTTTTTAATTGTTGAGAGTTGATGTTATAGTTGTAGGACTCTAACTATGGAAGTTTGAGCATAAAGACTCTCTAGGATTTGTCATACTTGGTAGGATGAATTATAATGGTTTACCTACTTGATCACTTCTTCTCCAATGGTTGAGGGCAGCAAACATAGTAACAATTGATCTATTCTACGCCATGCTTTGTAATTTGAGTTTTTGGTGGCTTGATCCATGTCTACAGTGATGAACTGAGGAGGAGGTGCAGTGATGATGAAACTTTCAAGTTTAAGAGTTCTTATGGCTGCAAGTATTTGTGCTCTTCAGTTGATAAGTTCTACCTATCAAGCTTAATTGGAAGATTAAAGTTTAGGGTTTTTGCTAAAACGGGGAAATCAAGAGAAGAGGTGGAAGATTGTGAAGCATTTTGCTAGTAGCTAATAAACTAGAGTTGGGATCTTGACATAGGTCACAGATAAAGCTCTGATGCCATGTAAAGATTTATGAAAGGAATAGTTGTCTTATTTTATCTCTGTAAATGTTTATATATACACTTGGTGAATGAATGTGAATCATGCAATCATAACATAAATAAATCAAACGATTGTAGGGTATTTTGTTGAAACTGAAAGTGTAAGACAACTCATATTAACTGGTAGTGGAATTTCCCTTTATACCCTTTGTGCTTTCTCTTTTTACAAAGATGACTTAAAATTGGCATGTATTTTGACAAACTTACTTCACGTAGTTTGAATTCAAACTCAATTGAATTTCAGATGATTCAAAACTCTCTAAAACTGAAATTACCTAAGAGCTTGAACCTGTCTGATCTTCAAACTTTTTACATCAAAAAGCATATTAAAAGAGGAGCGAAATAAATTATTGTGCAAGTTGATAATCCTCTTACCGTTACGAATGCTTATTATTTTCATCTTTCAAATACTTT
The DNA here is from genome assembly GCA_027123425.1 of Erythroxylum panamense. NCBI lineage: Eukaryota > Viridiplantae > Streptophyta > Magnoliopsida > Malpighiales > Erythroxylaceae > Erythroxylum > Erythroxylum panamense. The sequence goes on along the minus strand of JAOTIZ010000201.1, from coordinate 26,198,998 downwards.
GGTGATGACTTCTGGATGAAAAACAAACTGCAAGGTAAAAGTTTTCACACTCACAAGATGCAAATTGCTTTTGCACGCATTTACAAATTTTTTGCATGAATATGTCAGTACTTTTGGTGGGGTTATTAAACCAATTTCGTAACGACAAGCAGAAGAAGAAGAGGGGCTAGGCAGTAAAACAGTCGGTGGCAATAACGAAGAAGAAAAGAGAAGTGGAATTAGATGAGACTGGCAACTAGGCCCACAGGTAACAGAAATAGATACTTTTTATATTTATAGTCCAATTATTCAAGTTGATCTCATTCACTTCAAATAAAACTGAGCTAAGTTAAATTGTCAGAGATGAAAATGACTAGGAAATTTTTGTTTCATGGAGTTTTCGGTTGTTGGCCAGATCTTATGATTGGAAAGTAGAACACCGTGATCCAGGCTTGAAGTGGTGTCAGATCAGTCACTCTCAAAGCAACTTCGAGGAATGAGAATCAATTTGATTGTGTATCAATTTACATCAAGGGCACAGTCTTGATCCTTATTGACTAGGTACTTCAAGCATACCTTGCTAATTTTATCTCGAAATAAGGCAATTCCATCAGATTGACCCCGTATAAGCGGAAACTATCCATCCTGCAAATTTCAAAGAAGGTCCTAAGCAGGAGATTGCTGTAACATACAGAATTTTAACCCGATTACATGAAAGAATTATGAGAAACAGTGCCTTCCAGATTTTGTTGCTTGAAGCATTAAATGGAGTTGTAACTAACAACTAGCCGGACAGTCTGTCACCACCAAATCCAGACTCGAGGTACCATGCTTGGTTGAGATGGCTAACATCACCCCAAGACTTAATGGTCCACTCATCCTCGCCAGATATATGAAATATGTTGATAGATGTGTTTAACACCTTTCCTCCAAACATTCGATTAGGGGAAGCCCGGTTGTAAAGTGCTCTGATGGCACCCCCGTGAGAGACCACGACCACGCATTGCCCTGCACCAATAAGGAGCAATAACGTATGAATTCAATCCCCAAGTAAAGAAAGAACACGACTTCAGAAAATTTTAGACCATTTAAATGATAACAAGGTAGCTTTTCCAATCATACAGAATTTTCCCACGGACATCATCACATTGACACAAATTACAAGGTATTTCATGCTAACATATGCTATGTGGATGGAAAAGTAGGTATCTAGCAATCATCGCTTAAGTTTGAACAAAAAGAGTAGAAAATAAGAGACACCAAACTGCCGATGAATTAAAGTTTTACAAAGTTAATAGGATATAAGACGTTATCAACAGCTGTACCTATATGCTTCTTGGCAATTCTCTGCAATGATGACGTGCAACGCTGATAAAGTTGATCAAGACTTTCTCCACCACCCTATACATGGGTGAATATTGATGAGCAATAATCTTAACTAGTACAAGTCATTGACATCATTTTCCAACATCTTTTGCATGTCTAACTCTTTATCTAGTGCATGAAGTTTTTACGTACTGGTTATTTTAGTGATAATCTGATCAACAATCCCCTATTTCTTGTGCATATCACACGGCAGGTAATAGGTTGTTTTCACTATATGATTAAAGAACGCTACAGCCTCCAAAATTATACTTATGCTCTACAAAGAATGCTACAGCTTCCAAAATTATACTTATGCTCTACAAACTCATTAGCTTACGGAGCAAGACCTCCACCTCTCATACAACTACCGTCATTCAGCTCTTCATCTTACCTACTGTTTAGGAGGCCAAGTTCTGCTTTATGGACGCAATTAACAGCCCTTTTGAACAAGGATCACTAGAACTACGCTGCTGTGCAAAATAGCCACAATAGGTACAACTGAGTTGAGGATTACTTACTGGGATTTCTTGACTGGTGCTGTGGGATTTAAAGGCTTGGTAAGCCTTAGTTCTAACTGTGGCAGCTTCACGTATTGTAAGGCCTTGAATATCCCCTAAATTTCTTTCTCGAAGATCTGGATCCTTGAATACCTGAAATCAAATTCCAATCAAATAAAAACATTAAAATAAATAACAGATGCACTCAACATATACCAGGTCCCTTACCAAACTCTGGCTTCATGAAAACCAAATGATCAAAAGAAGTACTTGCATAATACTAGTATGATCGTCAAGAATAAAACTTTGTACAGCATATCCAAACCTCAGATAGGCCACACCGATCAGCAATCGTCTCCGCTGTTACAAGAGCTCTCTTCAGATCAGAAGAGTACACAGCAGAAACTTTAAATTCCCTTGACACACGATCACCCACCTAAACAAAATGTAACCCGATTATTTTTATTCTTTTTAAATAAAAGATTGTGATACTAAAAAAGTGGTTATACAGATTCAGGACTCACCAAAGCTGCTTGCTCTCTCCCGACTTCATTCAACTCCACATCCAGATGTCCCTGTCGGGTCGTTTCACAAAGACACAGTGCCGTTTCGCGCTTAAACAAATTCCATTTTCGAAACAAAACCAAAAACTTAACAGGAAAAATAAAGAATAAGAAACCTGAATTTTTCCAGATGCGTTCCATTCCGTTTCACCGTGACGCACCACGATGACCTCACAGTAAGCCAGCTGTTCGATGCTGAGCCAGATTACACCTCACTAGTTACAGTCATTTTACAATTCAGAAAACAAATTCCAAACCGGAACTAGGAATCGGGACCGTACCCGGAGTCAGTCTCGGCCATGGATGTCGGCTCAGTGAGTCTGGTAGGGAGTTAAAATCTTAACGAAGAAGAAGAAACAGAATAAGAAATTGTGGCGCTGTTATTGAAATGCGCCAGGTGCGCCGTGCTGCCTTTTCTTGTGGAATATATGCGTTATTGCGTTAGTAGAACCGTATAAGGCTTCTTTTCTTTGCAAAGATCTTTCGGCCCAAACGGACTATCGGATCAAAAAGTATGTTTACGCCCATAATTTTTAATTATTTACATAGTTAATAAAGAAATAGCAATAGAAAACACTTTTATTTTTATTTTTTATTTTAAAAAAATTAGTTAGATAAAGCTGAATCAGGCCGGGCTAAGCTCACTGTAGAGCTGATCCGGCCGAGCCGAGCTCATTGTCATACACCAACATAGGACATGAAACTCGGTATTTGCAAAGGCACTAAAGCTTAGAAAACAAAACTATTATCTTCTATTAAAATTGACGAGAACTACATACCATCAGTCTTTTGAAATTCGACCGGTAATTAAATTGGAGACTTTATTAATCACCGGTTTGATCGGTTCAACCAGTTTAACTACCAGTCGAACCGGTGTGACGTCATAATTATGCAATAATTATATTTAATTATATAAAATATTAATAATATTTAAAAAATACAAAAAAATTAAAAAAAAAATTTATTGAACCAGTGGTCGGATCGATTCAGTTTGACCGATCCGACCGATTAATTGATCCATTTTGACCGATTCTTACTGATTCAGTTGAGAACCGATTTTAAAAAATAAACCGAATCGAATAGCCGATCGATTACCGGTCGAACCAACGGTCCGATTTTCAAAACAAGGCATACCACTGAAACACAATATATTGGTAGGACTAATTCAAACATGAAAACCAACGAAGTGAACACTTAGTACTCTCAGCCATTCCTGACAGAGGCAAAGAAAAAATGCAGCCGTCTACTGAGAAAAGAAGAGAGAGTTCCATGCCCAAAACAAGAAAATCGTCAGAGGAGTTTCTCGGGGACACACTTCAGGAGAAGATGGTGGAATTGATTATGACGCAAGAAGGACTAAAGAAAGCCAGGGACAGTGCCATGGAATCGTGGCTAGATTCAGCGCCTTTCATTGACGAGCTTGAAAAGTTGCAGTCAGGCCTTTCAAGTGCCAAGAACCGAACATCCGTGTCCAATATCGTGATATCAGAACTCGAATCGCAGATGGAGGACAGCAGAAAGGAGCTCAGAACTAAGAAGGAGGAGGAATTGAAGGTTACTAAACTGACTAATGAATTGACTCAAGCTGTGGATCAAGCACGTGAAGACTTACGGACCGTTAAGCGGCTCAGAGACGAAGAACGCGTGGACAGGTCGAGTCTGAAACTTGTCCTCAGGATGAGGAAGCAGACTCTGAAGACGCTGCAATTGACTCTCCGAGCCACACGCCTTGAAGCGGAAGCTTCCGCTGCATCGGCCGCCATCGCAATCCAAATTATCAACATTTCAGAAACTGAAAGCGCCATGATTGAGCATTCGCGTGAGGAATATTATGCGTTGAAAAAGAGAGCCAAAGATGAAGAGGCACTTGCAGAGTGGAGGATTAACGTGTCCATGGAACAGAAACTCGCAGCGGAGGCACGCCGAAATTTGGTTTTGACAAGGTTAAGAGGACTGAAATCCGATGGAAGTTCGATGAGAACCGTAAACAACGAAAAACCAATGGAAGATGAAGGTCATGAACATGCCATTGTAGAGGAAGAAAACAAATTGGAGCAAGAGATCATTGAAATAGTTGTTCCCAAGGCTCAAACAAGATCAAATGCTATATCGAATGCTCGGAATACATCTAGGAAAACAAGGTCAAGAAATAATAGCGGGAAAAGGCTTCAGCAAAAGAAGAAGCAAAAGAACAAGAAAGCTTCCATTTTCAGTCAACTCAAAAGCTTTCTTGTGCGGATCATCTCAAAGCTGTTTAAATGAGTTCAGATGTGTTATGATAAAGTTTAACGAAATCAGTTTCCATTATCAATAATGTTCCCGATCCTGGTTTCAGAAATAAATCCAGTTTCTGCTGTGATTGCTGCCCCGGAAATTTGCAAGGCAATTCAATCCTTTGTTTTTATCAAGGAAAACAACCTCCAACTCTACTACAAGTTGTTAGACATTTTCCCTATATATTGGACAACAATTAATTGTAATTTTTGGTTTTTAATAACTTATTAGCTAAGTTATATAATTTGATCTGGATAAAAATAATAAAATGACCCAATAAATGATTTAAGTCAATGTGTAGAAGTCCAGGAAAAAATGAACCCCAATCAGTGTGGAGTAGACTCATATCAAGCATGTGACGGAAAAGCCCGATATGAAAGCTATATATATAAGATTAAGATCTCATGTAGCTGTTTAAGTAATTCATGAACATTCGGATTCTCTGACTCGTCAAGAAGTTCAAGTGTTAAGAAAGTTGCAAAAAGACGTTAATTGCATTCCGGTGATCAACTTTTGCGAAGGTCGTCTAGAAAACGATCTTGTTTCGGCTTCGAAAGCTCGTTGAAAGTCATGGAATTGAAATTAAGTATTTTTCATGTTTTCGTCTTTCATTCTATTTCATGTTTGATCCTAGATGGGTAATTGGGGCTCATGTTACGCATTAAACTTGATATCAGAGCCAGGTTACATGATCGGATGAAAGAAAACAATTTTTTTTTTAGTTTTTCTCTATATGGAACTTGGTGAAAACTGGTCCGTTTTTTGGTTTTTCTTTGTGTATGGTTGCTTGAATACATGTTGAATGTGTTTAACTTTGAAAAAATAGGGTTAAACGAGCTTTGGAGGTCTAAAAATCAACATAAATGTTGCCAAAAATCACTTATTTCTGACGAGGAGAGAGAAAACATCAGGCGCATGTACCACGAACATGTGGATAGTTGGGATGCTGGCGTGCTGCCATGTGTCAGTGCGAGAGACACACACACCAGAGGCGGTAGGCATGTGGGTGCGCGTTTGACATGTGGGGCAGTCCACTGCATGCGCAATGCCCCTTCGAACACGCGCACATTAACTTTATCCAATGACGTCATACTGACATCAACGCTATAGTAGCACTAACGTTAGCAGTACCAAAAAAAACTCAAAATTTCAAAATTTTCGTAAAGGTACCTTAGGTTATTTTGGGGGGTCAATTTCCGGGGCAGAAGATTTTGTAAAGTGAGTTTTTTATTTTTCTGGATTTTATTACATGAGTAATAAATTAAAATTTAACTCTAGAAAAATGAATTAAGACATTCTAAAGCCATTTTAAGTGATTTTCGTGCAATAAACTTGACATAAGGGAGATACATAAGATTCCCATGTCTCAAATAAAGTTTTCAGAGAATGTCTTTATCATTAGTATAAGATAATTAGAATGTGCATCTATTTTTGCATTTATTAATGGAATATTGTCACATACTGAATGTCCATAAAGAATGTGAGGATAACATAAAGATATATACCTTGTCTTTGTGGATCTTTTAGAAACTAATGAGCATGTAGTCACCACAGTGCCCTTTCTAGTCAGTATTTTGAATTGTTCCACTCACATGTTATACGATGTCTCTAATCGCATGTTTGGTTATTCCACCCATAAGTGATAGCCTTACATGAGATTTTGAGATGGGCATAAAGGTATTAGATAGAGGAAAGTTGTTGCTTGAATAATCTTTTGCCTAGAGGGGATAGTGTCATAAGAGTTAATGGTGTGTACTCTCATCGCTTTTATATGGAAGTCTAATTGCATATATTGTGTATTCAGCCCACAGGTGTTTCATAATATTTGTGACCAGATTCTCGGTACAGATACTATTTAATGGCTTTGAGTATTGTTGTTATCCTACATTTGTGCTAATCTTTCCATTGTCATTTTGCAGTCACCCTTTTGTTCAGCAATCATAATGTCACTATTGAAACCCTTACTAGTTTCAATTCGAAGAAGTGGATAGAGAATGTATTGAATGTAATGGAGATGGCAAAAATTGATATGGTTATATGTAAGGATAGATCATTTCCACCTACATCTAGAGTTCGAAAGCTCATAAAATAGCCTTACAGCTTGGGATCGGTCGAACAAAATGTGTTGCATGACTATTAAGAGATCCATACCTGACCATCAGCTAAGTGGACTTCTAGAGATAGACATAGCGAAGAAGTTTCTTCATAATGTCTCCTAAAGGTATACAGCCTCATCTAATGTTGAGGTAAGTACTTTGATGAAAGAATTATTTTCCATGAGGTGTACTAGAGATGGGGAAGTGATGGAGTACATATCAAGAATGATCCATCTTTACAGTAGATTGATATGTTGAATATTCCTCTTCCTAATGTCATCATAGTTCACTAGACTCTGAACACACTCCCTCCATAGTTTAGTGATCTGGTGATGACATATTTCTCACTAGATGAGGAATGAGACTTTAATGCTTTGATTGCCCATTGTGTTGCTGAGGAGGAAAAACTTAAGATTACTACTCCTACAGTCCTCGAAGCAACTAAAGGGAAGGCAAAAATGAAGCCTGCTAAGTTCAAAGGTAGAAAGTCTAAATCTTCTCCACATGCTGATGCTGGTCAATCCAGTGCTGGTAAAGGTCCTGTGGACATAAAGAAGCCAGCGGCATAAGGCCTGGAAGGAAAGACTGAAACCATCAGGTTACTCCTTGGCTTCTCAATTCATAAATCTAATTATGTTATAGACACATCCGGCTTTTGGTGGTTAGATGGTGGAACATCTAATTGAGTTGCCTCCACAGTGTAGGGATTCATATCTAGGATAGAGTCAAGCAAAGGGAAGGAGAAACTGATGGTTAGTAGCAATTAAGAAGTAAATATTATATCTATAGGGGAAGTATGTTATAAACCTTTTTGCAATGTTCATTTTGATTTTACATAACACATTTTATATTTGATTTTTGTATCAAATTTTGGACAAAGAAAGTTATCATTTTTTAATTAATGTCATACAGTTGTTGTTTAATACAAAACATATTGGTACAACTTTCTTGTCATATGGTTTATATGGAATGTGACTTACCTTATATTAGATATATGCTTCTTCAGATCTTGCTGACCAAGTCATAAACGGAGAACCCTAATGAAGAATAAGTCATACATGTTGTGGTATAAAGATTAAGCCACATTTCCAGAGCTAGGGTTGAGAGATTGGTTAAGGAAAACATTCTTATAACTCTGGATTTTGTGATCTAGAAACATGCATTGATTGTTATAGGGGTAAGTTGACTAAAATAACGTAAAAGGGGTCAACTCGTGCTTCTGACTTATTGGGTCTGATACATACGAATAAGTAGACCTTATATAGTTGTATTGTGCAATTCCAAGACTTTTCTTACATTTAATGATGATTATTCTCATACAGTTTATGTGTTCTTATTTAAAGAAAGTCTGAAGTTCATGATGAGTTCAAGATCTTTATGACTGAAGGTTGAGAACCAATTGAAAAAATCCATCAAGATTGTCAAATTTGACCATGGAGGAGAGTACTATAGCAAACATGGTGTTTCAAGACATGAAAAGGTCCGTTTGCTAGATATATAGGATTGATTGGAATAATGACTCAGTTCACTATACCATATAGCCCTAAGAAAAATGGTGTGTTGCCAAAAGGGGTAGCCATACCCTAAAGGACATGAAAAAGTCAATGCAGAATAGGACTAATCTTGTTGGGATCGATTTCCGGAACCCAACCCTTGAATACCATAATACTTACCCTGGCTCCTTGTAATCTCTTTAACCAACATCGAGTTCTTGCTCTGATACCACAAGATGTTGGACCCCGTGCTTCTGGAGCCCAACTCTCTTGCGAAAATCATGAGACTTGAGCTTGCTTTCATACCTGTTGGATCCCACTTGCGGAGCCCAACTTCGGATCATGAAACTTGAGCTTCATCGGTTCATCTTCATTCTCATAAAATTCCAATAATTTTCCTCACAATTTGTTCAAAGGTGTGCCCATACAAATCAGTCACCATGCTTGAACTCAAATTTTCCTGCTTGTGAGCAGAATTTGGAAATTTTCAAACTAGAATTTCAATTTGACTTCTTCAAATAAATCATAGATCTAAGTCTCCAATTTGTTTTGAATAAAGAATGAACTCAATCGGAGTTCTATAGCTCAAGATATACTTAAAACGCTAAAGCGTGCACATACTCCAATCATGCTCTCCTAACCGACCTCTCACTTACTTTCCATCAAACTCTTTCCATTCAACTCCAAATGATACAAATTGTCATGTAAAGATAGATACATGTCTTAGGAATCCAGTGCTTCAAGAATCACTTCATTTAGAGATCGAATGAGGGAGTTATGACCGAAAGAATCTAACATGTTCATAACCTCAATTATGCAGTAACATGTCTTGGCGCGATTGTCATAACTTTCACCAAAAATGTTGGATTAGTTTTGTTCTTCGACCATTTGAAAGTAGACCTCTATATCTACAACTTTTATGAAGACCATGAAAGCAGATTCTACCTCTAAAATGGTCACAAATTGTGATT
>JAOTIZ010000201.1:26161510-26173430 GCA_027123425.1 Erythroxylum panamense | reverse complement strand
ATTATTATTGAATGTTTGTAATGACTGAAAATGTTTACAAATTAACGTGGGCTCAAATTGTCTACTGTTTTTCGCGCGTATGAATGTCTTTATAAAAAAAATTTATACTGAGTTTCGTCTGAGTGATGTAACACGCCACCCTCGCGGGGCACGAACTCGGATATCACCATCGATGTCGGGTTTGGGTCACGCGGGATCGGAGTGTTACAATAGCGGGTGCATTCTTCTGCCTAAATTGATCATGAAGGTCTTCCCAGACTTAACGAGCGATTTTTACACGGGCCACTCTTGCTGCAATGTCTGGCTCAATGGAATGACTGAGCCATGAGAGAATCATCGAATTACACTGGCTCCATAGTTCGAAATTTGAGGGATCATCGACTGGTGATGGCGTTTCAAGAGTGTCGTCGACGAATCCAAGCTTCCTTTTTGCTGTAAGGGCATGTATCATCGTTGTTTTCCAAGACTGGTAATTGGGCCCATTCAACTTGGTTGGGACGAGCATGTGCCTAGGTTGCTATGAATGATGAACATAATACGGATGTGATGAATCCGTAGCAGCAGATTTGCCAGAAGTGTCCTTCTTGCCAGATGTTTCAGAATCATTTGACATGGCAGTGTATGTAGCGGATTAAAGGGGAAGGCTTTCAGAGTACCAAGAACCTATCTAAGTCTCTGATACCATATAAAAAAGAAACTACGAACAAAGAAAGGATTATGGAGAAGATGAATAGAGTAAATCTAATGCTCTCACACCATTCTTCACAGTATACATGTGCAAAGTATATACAAGTTTCTGGAGTAATTTTCTCCATGATATAAGGCATAAACATGGTGTGCCACCTAAAGTGGGATTCAATCCATATCTGGCTAATTATGTACATAAAGATAAATATATACATTCCTTAATAAAAACTCTAAAAACTAAGATTGCATATACTAGAATTAACAACATGAGCAAAATAAATCAGAGCAGAAGCTATAATTTCTAGCTAATGCATATATATGAACATATAAATTGTTCAAAGCATATATATACTAAGAGTCACTAGTAGAAGAAGGTTCATATACAAAAATAACTAGCCTGAATAAACTTCATACACTAAAAGTCACTAGCCAAAATAAGCTTCATGTGCACCATATTAAAAAAAAAAAGTGTTCCTCTTTTCTTATTGAATTAATTGTGATGTATTATTAATATAATTTAATTTGTTATTATTTTAATAACAATAATATAAATACTTTTGTACAATATCTTTGGAATAACAGGTTGATTAGCAATAAGTAAAAAAAATTTGACTCTTAATTATCACTAAAGTGTATATTCGCATATAAATATTACGCATATGTTTCATGTATGAGGTGGTTCAAATTTAAAGTAGAAATAGACAAAAAAATATTAACTTTTCTCTTTTGTTTTTAAGATTATTGGAGTGTTAATTCAGGCATCGTTTTCCTAGTAATGCCACCATAAAGTATGAGTAGTTGATGAGGAATATGAAATATTCGTCATTTAGAGGTGTGAATTTGTTAAATAAATTATTGGATTATTTAATCAACGGCTTCTTTAAAATACACTGCGAGTTCTTCCATATACAAAACCAATCGAATGAAACACACAGAGGGACAAGACTGATGTATTGAAAAGTTTTTTTTTTGTTTTAGGATAGTCCCAATTATGAGAAGGTGTCTTTAAGTCATTCACTTTTAGACTAATCTTCACTTGCACAGGATCAGCCCGTAAGGGGTAAAGTACTGACCAAATAGATTTTTCCATTCCCAGGACTTGAACTTGAGACCTATAGAGGGATAAGACTAATGTATTGAAAAGTTTTTGTTTTGTTAGCCTACGAGGTGTCTTAGGAAGGTCTCAATTATGAGAAGACGCCTTTAAACCATTCACTCCCAGACTAATTTCTGCTCACATCGGATCAGCCCATAAAGAGTAAAGTGTTGGCCAAATAGATTTCTCCATTTTCAGGACTCAAATTCGAGACATCTGATTAAAAGATGAGAATGCTAAACTACTCGTACCAACTTATTTGATTGCTGTATTGAAAAGTTTTGTTGCTTGCTTTGCTCGGAGAAGCCAGCACCCTGCTGCACTGTAGGTTTAATGCGAGACACGTGCATTATGCGGCGGCTATCTTCTGTTTTGCTGTTGTCTCCCTCATGCCTTCTCCGATCCAAAGTACACGTTTTGATTATATCACGTCATCTTTATTTCTCTTAGTGCATAGGAAAGAGCCTTCGTTGGATTTCTAAACCTAAATCATGAGTTAAAGATAAAAGAAAACAGCGACAAGACGTTACGAAGAGTAGAGGGCAGTGATTTCTTAGCTCGGAATCAGTCAAGACGACCTCATTTTGATCATAACAACTAACAAGTCACCTATTTCTGTTTCTTTAACTTTTTTTCTATTTCTATTTTGTAGTTTGACCTCGCATCACCGTCTACCAAAACGACCAAAATCTGATCGGACGGTTATGACCAAGCTTACCAAGAAAAGTCAAAACTCAGCCATCTAAACTTTAAAGCCACTTTCAGTTAAATCCATGGTCATTTCTATTTCTATTTCTATTTCTCCATCTGTTTCTCTTTTCTGTTTTTGTGAAGAAAGGGAGAGATATTTACATTTTCCGTTGGGATCATGAAGCTCAAAGATCGGATCGAGAGTTAACGCTCTTTGGACCCTACTCCATAGACCTCTCTCTCTCTCTCTCTCTCTCTCTATATCTCACTCGCCACGTCCGTTCCACTCTCTGCCAATTTGACACAAGCCCTTCTTTCTCTGCAGGCGCTGGCTCACTTGAATCAAGGAACACATAGAGAGGGCAGAGAAGTTCATATTTTGAAACTCTTTTTCCAATTTTGGTACGTAAGCTAGGATAGAAGGTTTTTGATCTGTGTTCTTCTTCTTCGTTCTGAAAGCTTTCGGCTTTATGAGTCTTGCGACACTCTCTGTGGGTGTTCAAAGTCTTCTGATTTTCCAGAATCCTGAATGTTATGCTTTGTTAAAGAAATATCTCTTTTTGTCTACTGATCATGGGTTACTGAGATGAAGGTATAATTGTTTGAAACCTTTTTACTGTTACCTCCAACGCCATGACTGACTTTCTTCCAATTCAACGTGGCAATGAAGAAAGTGAGTGATGGGAGGAATGTTGTTAACGACGCGTATAGTAAGACAACGAGTTCCTATCTCTTTGCTTTGATTGCTTCCATGCTTTTTCAGTACATGCATGTTCACTTTTATCTGCTAGTTATAAGGAGTTATCTACTGATGTTTTACCCTTTCTCTCCATTTGTTATGTTTATATGTGAAGGCGAGTTTCGTTGTTTAATGTACAAAGAACAAAGACATTTTCGGCCTATCAGTCCAAATAGGACCATATACTTTTTCTTTCTTATTTTGTTTGTTTCATTTCATTTCTTTCTTTATGCCTCTCTTTAGAAGAGAAATAACGAGGCTCACTTCTAGGATCAGTAATTAATGTTTCACATATTCCACTTCTTAATGACTTCTAGATACTGGCTTACCTAATTCCATGTTTTGAGTAAAGGTCTAATATTTGTATAGGTTTCGACTTCCGATCAAACATATACATGTATAATGAGTGACAAAAGAATGGCTAGTTTACAGATTAAATGTTGGTTCTTTGCAACAGTATTCTTGGACATTGTTACCATTTGTAGCTGAGAAGCAAAGAAAGAGCAGAAAATGTCATCATCAAGCTCGCCGTGCGCCGCATGCAAGTTACTCAGGCGAAAATGCACTCAAGAATGCGTTTTTGCACCATATTTTCCCGCAGACCAGCCTCAAAAGTTTGCCAGTGTCCACAAGGTATTTGGTGCTAGCAATGTTACCAAGCTTCTCAATGATCTCAACTTTGCTGAACGAGAAGATGCTGTGAAGTCACTTGCTTTTGAAGCTGAGACTCGTTTGAGCGATCCGATCTACGGTTGTGTTGGCATAATCTCAATTCTTCAGCACAAACTCCGGCAGCTCCATTGTGATCTTGACACAGCAAGAAAAGAGCTTGCAACCTACATCGGTCCACAAGCAATGCTTCCAATCCTGCATCCACCATCGTTTATACCACAACAGCAGTTGAGTAACCCACCATCGACGGTGGTGCAACATGGGAGGATTCCGATGATGGGAATTCCTACCGGTGGTGGCGGCAGAGGACAGTTGATGTTACGTGAGCCCCAGCATCAGCAACATCAACACCAACAACATAGCCATCAGCAACAACAGCAAATATTTGAGGTACAACAATTGGCAGCTGTTAGAGAGCAGCAAGAGATGTATAGGACATATGAACAGCAACAACAACAGCAAAACCATCATCAAACACCTCAACAACAAGACTTTCTTCGGTTTAACGGTGCGTTTGAGGGAACAAGACAGATTGCTGCTACTGGGTTCAATCATATTACCTCTGCTGCAATGTCACCATCTTTGGCTTTGAGTAACTTTGACAATAACCCTTATCATCAGGTTTCACCGCACGCAGAACATGATCTCCACCATCAGCTTCAGGCACAGCTTTTACTTCAGACACAACAACAGCCTCCAAAAGCCCAACAGCAAAGGTCTGGGAGTGAGGAGGGCGTATAATGAGTTTTAGTTCATCACTTGAATGTTCATCTTCAGTCCTTTATGCATCAATTTTATCTCCAAGCTACGTAGTTTATTCTTTTTTAAATGCGTACTCGTTGTCTTCTGCTGTTTTTTTAGCGGCATCATATGAGGATTTGTGCCAAACGCCTAACATTCTCACTTGAAATGATTGCAACCTTATAGTAATTCGGCATGCTTAGTACCATAAACAGGGAATGGTTTTTGACGGCACTTGGAAAAGCAAATTTTAATCCTAGTCGCATCCACAACTACCTCCCTGATATATCTATTCCTATAACAGTTTGTTCGCTTGACACTTGCATTTCCATTTCCCCTTTACCGAAGCTTTTTCAATTATTTGGAGAACTTTTAGCACCTTATGGACTTACGGGGACATAGTTGCTGTATTTTGGTTCATGCAACTCTAGATGAGAGCGAGATTTTATTACATTGCAACCATATTGATTAAGAAATGAGTGTTAAATTATTTACATAGTATATGCATAATATAAGCATTCATAATGTACTAGCTTCTTTTTGAATTGTATAACCTAGAATTGTAAAATGTTGACTCATTGCAAAAGGTTTCCTCTTTGTGAGTGTCGAGGGAGGTCAACTTTGCTTTGCATTTTTTTTACAAAAAAGGTATTTTCGTTATTCAAACTTATGACTTTTTGATCATAAAGGAACAATTTTTACCGGCTAAGTCCAACTATATAAAACAATATATTCTTTGAAAAATGATATGATAACCTTTTCTATTTCAGTTAAACTCACACTATTTTTTTATGCGTATTGAAAAAAATTATTTTGATTTACAATAACTTAAAATTTTCATATTTTAAATAAATTATTTAATAAATTAACAATTTATAAGTGATAAATTTAATTCAATAGATGCTTATAAATTTTAAGTATTTGTTATAATCTTTAAAATTGAGGTGAATTGAAGCCTTTACAATACAACTCAACCTAAAATATTTTATAAGTATTTATTTAGAGGACATGATCATATTGATAGTATTGATAATCCAAATGTGCATCTTGCAGGACTCGGTAAAGATGCCTCATCTTGTTGGAGTTAATTTTGATATGTAACATTAGTGGTGTTAGTGGTTATCATGTGTTAGTAGTGTTAGTGGTGTTAGTAGTTATTGTGTCTTAGTGGCGACATAAAATTAGAAATTTTTGTTGTAACTTTGGTCTATTTATAGGCATTGTTGTAACTTGTTCAACGAAAAATATATATCAGTTTTCTTATTCCGTTCAACTTGTCTTGCTCTTATACTCTTGTCTTAATTTTAGTAGTGGTATTAGAGCCATAGCCATGAATAGCTCGATCCAAATTTCAATTCCTGTCTTGGATGGGAAAAATGACAATCGGTGGACTGCTCAAATGAAGGTACTTTTCGACTACCACAAGTTGTTGAATGTCGTGGAGAATGGCATTGTTGATCTTGGAGAAAATGCTAGTGATACAGATAAGGCAACCTATCGTGACAACAAGAAGAAGGATAAGAAAGCCCTGTATTTCATTCATCAAGGAGTTAATGATGAAGTCTTTGAGAAGATTGCCAGAGCAACTACATCAAAGCAAGCCTGGGATATGTTGCTGAAGACATACAAAGGTGTAAAGAAGGTTACGAAGGTGCGACTCCAAACCTTAAGGCGGCAATATGAAATCTTACAAATGGAATCCTCTGAGATGGTGGAAAATTATGTAAATCATCTTCTTGCTTTGACAAATCAAATGAAAATAAACGGAGAAGAGTACAAGGAGCAAGCAAAGGTTAAGAAAATTTTGCAGTCACTAACTCCCAAATTTGAGCATGTAATTATGGCCATTGAAGAAGCACTTGATTTATCCTTGATGATTGTCGATGAAGTATCGAGTACCTTACAAGCCCATGAGTAATAGAAGAATGAAAGGCTGTTGGAGAAGCCAATTGAGTAGGCCTTTCAAAGTTCAGTTTCCATCAAAACTGAACAAGCTAGTGAAACCACATAGAAGCAAGGAAATTCATGTGGTAGAGAGCAAGGTCATGGTGGCCATTACAATAGCAGAAATCATGGTGATTATAATTTTAGAGTTGGCCATAACAACAACAACCAGAACAAATTAGATTCGAATCATCAAAGACATCAAAATTTCAGAGGCTGGAGTCATGGTAATTGTAAAAAAAGGTACAATAAATCTAATGTTAAATGTTATTCTTGTCACAAATTTAGTCATTATGCTAGCAAGAGCAGATATAGAGACAATGATCAAAAGGCCCATTGTACATAAGAAAACGATGACCAGAACCATGCCCTTTTGATGGTTATGGCCACCAGTGAAGTACCGAACTACACATGGTTTCTTGATACTAGATGCACTAACCATATATGTGGTAAGAAGGAGCTTTTTATTGATCTTAATTAGTTTGTCTACTCTAAAGTAAAGTTTGCTAATGATAGCATTGTGTCAGTGATGGGGAAAAGAAAATTTTTAATCAAGTTGAAGAATGGAGATCATAATTATATTCCAGACGTCTTCCACATGCCTGTCATGAAGAGTAATATACTTAGCATCAGTTACTTGTTTGGGAAAGGGTATGAGATGTACATTCAAGACAACCATTTTTTACTTTTTGATATAAAAGGTACACTCATTCTAAAGGCACCTTTGATAAAAAAAACTGCATGTTTCGGGTTGACACTTCAAATGATGTTCATGCATACTTTAATACAATGGCAAAAAAAAAATGAGTCTTGGCTATGGCATTGATGTTTTGGTCACCTAAATTTCCAAAGCTTGAAGTTGCTTGCTCAACGTAACATGGTAAAAGGCCTACCGAGCATAGACCATCCAAATCAACTGTGCGAAGCTTATATCTTTGGCAAGCAGAGTAGATTGCCATTTGTAGTTGGAAATAATCAACAAGCAAGTCAGCTACTTAAACTAGTTGACTCTGACATGTGCAGTCCGATAAATGTCAAGTCAAACGGCAATAATAGGGACTTCTTGACCTTTATTGATGATTTTACTAGAAAATTTTAGATTTACTTATCGTTAAGAAAATCTAAAGTTTTTACATGCTTTAAGAAGTTCAAGACTCATGTAAAGAAACAAAGTGGTTGTTGTATTAAATAATTACCCACAAATGGCAGAGGTGAATATACATCTATTGAATTTAAGAAGTTTCTTGACGAACATGGAAGTCGGCATCATATTACTCCTCCCTGCACTCCACAACACAATGGAGTTGCCGAACGGAAGATCAAGACCATCTTGGACATGTCGAGAAGCATGTTAAAGGAGAAGGGAATGCCTAGTTCTTTTTAGGCAGAAGCTATTTCTTGATCTGTTTACTTATTAAATTGGTCTCCTACAAGGAGTATCAAAAATATAACTCCTACTAAAGCATAGTTTGGAATCAAGCGAATAATAAGGCATCTTAGAGTGTTTGACTCTATTGCCTATGCCATGTACCAGCACCAGCGAGGACGAAGCGTGATGAATGTGGAGAGAAAACTATCTTTGTAGGTTATACACGGAGTTTACAAGCTCTTTAATCTAATGACAAAGAAGATCATTGTAAGCAGATATGTAATACTTATTGAAGATGAAGCATGGAATTGGGATTTAGACACACAAAAGGACTCACAAAGATGACCCATTGAACTTGTTGAAGAGATCCTCAAGTTGAAGCTCCTAACACAAATGAAGAAATTGCTCCAACCCCTCTTACATCACAAGTACCTGTTGTTACCAAGAGACCAAAGTGACAAAGATAACTTCCTGTCACTCTACGAGACTATGACATAAATGATACCATTGATCATGATGGAAACTCAGTGCACTTTGCTATGTATGCATATTGTGAACCTATTATTTTTAAAGAAGTTATTCAAGACCCTAAGTGGGTGAAATCTATAGTAGAGGAAATGAATTCAGTCGAGAAGAACAACACATAGGAGCTTGTCAATGTTCGACAAGGCTGCAAACCCATTTATGCGAAGTGGGTTTTTAAGACCAGAGTAAAGGAAAATGGAGAGGTAGAAAGGTATAAAGCAAGATTGGTTGCAAAGGGATATAAACAAAGACTTGGATTTGACTATCAAGAGGTATATTGCCTTGTAGCTTGAATGGAAACCAACAGGTTAATGATTGCCTTAGTCACATATAATCAATGGAAGATCCATCAAATGGATGTAAAGTGGACCTTTTTAAATGGTCCACTTTAAGAGGAAGTTTTTGTTAGGCAGCCCCCTGGATTCTTGAAGCAAGGAAATGAAGAGAAGGTGTACAAATTAAAAAAGGCATTGTACGATCTCAAATAAGCCCCACGAGCATGGAACAAGTGCATCGACTCCTTTATTGAAGATGGATTCAAGAAATGTCCATCTGAACATGCTCTATATATGAAGATCAATGGTGTTGGTGATACTTTGTTGTTGTGTCTTTATGTCGATAACTTGATTTTTACAAGAAATAATCCTCAAATGATTAAAGACTTCAAGAAATCCATTATGCAAGAATTTGATATGATAGACCTTGGACTAATGTCATAGTCCCTCGGTATAGAAGTTGTTCACAAAGATGACAGAATTTTTATCTCACAAAGGAGGTATGCTTCTGACATTTTGAAGAAGTTCAACATGCAAGAGAGTAATTCCACAAGAACTCCAGTAGAGGTTGGTACAAAACTGTCTAAAGATGGAGAAGGATCATTTGTTGATGCAACCTACTTCAAGCAAATTGTTGGTAGTTTGCAATACCTCACATGTACAAGGCCAGACATCACATATGGTGTTGGCATGATTAGCAGATTTATAAAAGCTCCTTACCAGTCATATTTACAAGTTGCTAAAAGAATTTTGAGGTATTTAAAGGGTACCCTTGATTATGGCCTTTTTTATTCTACATTCAGTAACTCTCTTGTTGATTTTTCTTATAGTGATTGGGGAGGAGATTTAGACAACCGAAAGAGTATTACTAGATATTGCTTCTTTTATGGATCTACTGCTCGCTCGTGTTCTTTGAAGAAGCAGTCTATTGTAGCATTGTAAACTTGTGAAGTATAGTATGTTGTTGTCTCAACAAGTGCTTGTCAAGCTATTTGGTTACTTAATATGATGAATCACATGCACAATCTAATGAAAGCACCTGTGTAGATTTTTGTTGATAATGTTTCAACTGTTTACTTCTCAGCTCTTATTGCCTTTTCCAGTGTCAAAACTACCTCATCAGAATGGCACAATAAATTAGGCCACCCTGCACTTCCAATTTTAAAACATGTTATTTCCAGTAATCATCTAGATTTATCATCCTCTATTCCATTGCATCTTTCATGTAATGCAAGTTATTGCAATAAGAGTCACAAACTTTCTTTTTCTAACTCTACCATTACTTCAAGTTGGCCTCTTCAAATAATTTTTTTTTTCTGATGTTTAGACCTCACCAATTGTCTCTTATGATGGCTTTAAGTATTACGTCATCTTTGTATCATTATACTAAATATATTTGGTTTTATCCTTTAAAACAAAATCAGGCGTGAAAGAAATATTCATCATATTTGAAGCCATTATAGAAAAATATTGTAATCATCACATTAATGTCTTATATTTTGATAATGGTGGTGAATATGTTGCCCTTTCTAATTCCTTGTTCTTCAGGGTATAGCTCATTTCACTACTCCGCCCCATAAAACTGAACACAATGGTTTCTCTGAATGTCATCATCTCCATATTGTCGAAACAAGTCTCACTCTTCTCTCCCATGCCTCTATTCCATTAATTTACTAGTCTAATGCCTTTTCCATAGCAATGTATTTGATTAATCGATTGCCAACTTCGACATTAAATCTCTCATCTCCATATGAAAAAAAATTTGGTTGTCCTCCTAATTGCTCAAAACTCGAAGTATTTGGGTGCCTATGTTACCCTTGGCTTCAGTCATATACCTATCACAAATTAAACTCTCCGTCCAAACCTTGTGTTTTCCTAGAATACTCACTAACTCAAAGTGCCTACTTATGTCTTAATCCTTCAATATCCAAAATTTATATTTCCAGGCATGTTAGGTTCATTGAGTCAGTATTTCCATTCATATCCTTACAAACACAATCTCCACATCCCCAATCCACCACTATTTCTACTTGGATACTACCAATAATGAAAATACAACGTATGACTTCGCCACTTATGCCACCATCTGAAGTTGGTACTCAATTGCAACTCCACTATGAACCTTCAACTGCTACAAACACTTTCAACCAGCAACCTGACAATAATCAACTCCACCAGCACACCACAAAATCCAATCATCCCATGCAATCCAGATCTAAAGATATCATTCACAACCTATTCAAACACTCAATCTTCATACCCAACTAACCAAATCTCATGATGTTGAACCCACCACACCAGCTCAAGCTCTTAAGGATCCAAAATGGAGACAGGCCATGTCTAAAGAATATAATGCTCTTGTTGGAAATGGGAATTGGGAGCTAGTTTCACCTCATCCTACTCAAAATATTGTTGGTTGTAGATGGATTCTTTGCACTAAACGAAAGTTTGATGGTTTTGTTGACAGGTTCAAGACTCGCTTGGTTGCAAAAGGTTTTCATCAACATCCAGGAGTTAATTATTATGACTGTAACACCCCACTCCCGCATGACTCGAACCTGACATCAATGGTGATATCCGAGTCCGTGCCTTGCGAGGGTGGCGCGATACATCACTCAATCAAAACTCAGTATAATTTTTTTTTCCAACACAAACATACACTATGCGGAAATTAACTAACATACACAGTCACCAGTAAATACAATGACCATGGGGCCCCTTTAAAAATACAAATTAATTCAGTCCAGGGAATCTACAAATTGATTGAATCATTTGCACAAAAATTCAGAAAATATAATTGTATACAGAATTTATCAGACACTAATGCAGACGCGAACTGATCCCGACCTCTTTTCTCACTCACATGCGGTTACTATACGCCCGTTGCCTAACGGGGTATTCTCCTAGGTCCTAAAAAATAATTGCAAATTTTGGGTGAGTTTTGCGAACTTAGTGAGTGACCATCATCGATGGTTCACCCAATCACACAACACAATTTGCATACATCTCACTTTATTTCATTCACAATATTTCACATTCACACATTTACAGAATTTCACATCCACATTGTTCATATTCAATACATGCACATGAGACTCACTTTTCATTTATTATTTTGCTGTGACCGAGTGCCTAAACTGTCCCTTGTAGGGCTCATTAATAACTGTCCCTTATCCGTTGGT
>JAOTIZ010000201.1:26137805-26154153 GCA_027123425.1 Erythroxylum panamense | reverse complement strand
TTGTTTAATCGAATTCCGCAATTGCGATGATTTCAAAAATGTTTTAAAAATGACTTATTGAGTTTTGAACGAAAATTGAGTCCGGTAGCATACCATTTTCGTGTGGCGCGGACTCGGATATCACCCACGATATCGGGTTCGAGTCCTGCGGGAGTGGGGTGCTACACCAGCGGATCCGATCTTTCTTCTAGTTAATGACCAAAAACAGACTAACCAACAAAGAGTAGCGCCTCATATCGCTACAGATAGCAGTTGCCACATCTGTGGTCAAGAAGAGTCCACTCTCCACGTCATTCGGGACTGTCCGAAAGTGAGCGCCTTCTGGAGCAAATTTCCCCCAGAGGTGGTCAATACGGATTTTTTTCAACAGGACACGGAGAGATGGGTTCACTCCAATCTCATGACACACTCTTCGGTGCTACAAGGGGATTGAGTTACTCTTTTTGGCGTCGCCTGTTGGATGCTTTGGATTTGGCACAATAAAAGTATTTTTGAAGCTGATTTTGTTTGGCCAGATGATGGTACAAGAGTCATGAAGGAGTTTGTGATTTGGATAGTAAGGGCGAGGGTAGTGAAAAGTTGTGTTTTCTCCACTTAGGAATTACCGACAAGCAGTCCAGTGGGGTGGTCTAAACCACCGAAGGACTGGATAAAACTCAACACAGACGGAGCGGTTAAGCCAGCGTCGTCAGGAGCTTCCGCTGGAAGGTTACTTCGCGATTGGCACGGACAGTGGTGTGGTAGGTTTTTACATCACATTGGAAGAAGCTCGCCTCTTACAGTAGAACTCTGAGGAGTCCACTCGACCCTCACCTTGGCTTGATCGCTGGGATACCACCGCATCATACTCGAAGTGAACTCATTAGAAGTCATTAATCTTCTATCCTCTTCCTCAATCAAGATTGACATAAATAATTTTTTGTTGACAGGTACTCGCGGATTACTTCAAAGAGATTGAGAGGTGCAAATTCAGCACGTGCATCGTGAAGGAAACCAGTGCGCGGATACGCTGATTGCCCTCGCAGGCCTAGCCAGCCAAGGCATCCATATACTGCAAGAACCTCCATTGCTAGTTCTGCATTTTATTCACTGAGACAAGCAAGGAGCTGTATACCGAAGAGTCATGCGATAACTTAGTTTGTTTTAAGCTTTGAGTGTTTTCCTTTGTAATAAAAAAAGGTTGGAATAAGTAAAAAGTGATTTCATTCTTAAAAATAATGATAATTATAACATGTATATTTATTTTATATTGTAGAATATTGAAAGATTCTTCTATTATTGAACCTTTTCCTAGACTTTGGACATGGAGCATGTTTTTATATATATCACTAATTAAGGATTAGATTTTCCATTTTTATTTTTTTAATTTAATAAAAATTGTTTATTTGATATTATAGTTTATGTTTTTAATTTTAGTTTCTTTCAGTTTTTATAATTATGAAAAGTATAAAAATTGATCGTTTTTATAATATGATTTATTATCAACTAAATATATTATTTAATTATTTAATACTAATTATTAATAAGAATTATAAATAATTTAATTCAATATTATTTATTTACCTATTTAACATTAATTATTAATTATGAATAATATAATTTAATAACTTAATTCAATTTTATAATTAATTTCAATATTAAATGTAAAAAATAAAATAATTGTAATTTAATAATTATTATTAATAAATATGATTTAAATTTAAAATATCTTCAAAATATAAAACTAGGAAGTAGAAAATGCTAAATAAACTAAAGCATGATCATTATTGCATATAAATGGGTAAAGAACACATCTTACCTAAAACGCATTGTTTCAAAGGTTCAACAAATTAGTATTCCCCATTGTATGTAAGCAACTTAAGAAATGACCAAGTCTAGAGTGAAGCTACGTATAAAGAAGAAACTTTGTAAAGTATTGGTCATTTATTATAAGTAAGCTACTCCTATTTGATATCTGTGGATGAGTAACGACTCTGGTGCTGTCCCGACATTTATTGATATTTTTTGAAGCTTAAACTTGGGAAAGCCCTTCAGATCCTCCGTATTTTTTAATCTGTCCTAACTCTATTTTATTTTATCTTAATCATATATTTATGTATATAAATATATAACTGAGATAAAATAAAGCTGTATTAGAACAACATAAAAGAACATATTACTATGTCCCTTGAGAAAGTACGAACATATCACCTGTTTTTGTTATTTTTTAAGCATTTACTCGAGTTTACGTTATGGACGAAGGTAGGTAGGAGTCAATAGTATATTGAGCCCCCCACCTTCAAGATATTAAATAATTATATATATATATATATAAAGATAAAATTATTTAAAAATTTGTGATGTACTGAACACTTCAAAATTTAAAAAATTAAATATTTGATCCTTTTATCTTAAAAATTTGACTTCATAACTAATTTACGTGTTAACAAGAATGGATGCACTGAACCCAAAGTTGAGAGTTGTTGACTTGCCATGATGTTAGTGCCTACGTTCACTGTTCTTGGCGTTGTAGTGACGTTTCAACAAAAAGGCTAACGTGTGTAATTTATTGACCTAAAACCCAAAATAAAAGGCAAAGGTGTGAAAATTTGACGGTAATTATATAATTATCAATATTCAGGAAATTACGAGTGCTTGGTATTGTTTTGGAGTCAATTCCTAACAAGGCCAAATCTTGAAGTGGGCCCCCATATCTTCTCTGTAGAAATGATAAGTATTTCCTGATACCGACATCCTTGACGTTGGTTTCAAGGTGTGTCACTGCGCAGCACAGATCTTGTAGACGGGGGAGGAGAGGAATTCTTCTTTTTGAATGGATAATTCCAACAAGTTCCTTACGTTCAAGGCTACTTCAATTGATTTTTTGAACTTTATTGCCTCGCCTTTGTCTGGTTCCTGCAATTGTTACGCCGCTATTTGCTGTATCTGGTGTTAAGAAGTGTTCAATTTTACAATCCACTGTTCAAAATTAATTACGAATTTGTATACACATTAGTTTGCAGGGGAGTTTTATATTTTTTAAAATATTATTTATATAATTATTATATAGTGACTATGTCGCTATTAAACAAATATATTTTATTTTATTTTATTTTAATAAAATAATATTTCTATTATCTTTTTTTTAAAAGAATATTTCTATTATCTGTAATATATACCTAGTAATGTTCGGTCTATATACCTAGCAATGTTCGGTCTTTCCCAATCTCAAAATATGTTGTGAAGGAAAGGCATCTTAGAGAGAACATTGGCTACTGAGTGACTTATCCCTATTAGCATCTTTCCGTAATTTGGATAGGAAGCATTCTGATTATATGAGCAGGACTAATCCCAAGAATTTAGTTGTTATCGAATCAAATGGAGGAATATTTGTTTGGTTTATCAGAACTCAACATAGACTAGATAACCAGTTGAAAAGGAGACTGCAAATAATATCGGAAAACTGATGGAGATCATCTATATTTTTGTCAATCAACTTCATAGAATTCATAAATATGCATTAGGCTATAGGTAGCAAAAACATACAAGAAGAGGGCAGAACTTAAGCTGATGTAGAACTAAACTTAAAACATGATATCACAGAATTTCTAAGGTACTTGCGAGGTTAAAGAAACACAAGTCCAATCATCAATTCCTTCCTATTACCGTCAAATTCTTTATTGTTATGATCCTATATGTCTCAGTGATCCAAGTTACCCATGTATATTTGTATATGCAAAATTCATGGGCAACAGGATCAGATGATTTCTGTGTAACAGTCTCTGCTGGCTTGTAAATCCTGCTATTTCCAACTATGGCTCTCTGATTTCTCATCATCTTCAGATCTCATACTGTCAGCTCCAGTACTAGAGGTGTATTTAGCAGACGCATTTCCATGAAGTGGTCCTTGTGGAGAATTCGATTCTGAAGTGCTTGGTTTTGAACGAGCCGTAGCCATCCACAATCCATTCGATGCAGCTGTTGGAAGACCTGGATGCTTGCGGATATGAAGCCTGTATTTCTGGTTACATATAAGAATTTTGGTTAACTCTCCATAAGTGTGATGCTTGGAAACATGGCTTGGTTAGTTGATGAAAAACTTACTTGCAAATGGCTTTTAACCTCATCATTGGTGAGGCCATCCACCCGCATAAGCTCCCTAATCTGTTTAGGTGTAGCCACTGTAAAACAGAATAAACACAATTTGGCCCCTTGAGAGTTCGTCTGGAATCCGAATCATTCAAGCACGTTTAACTTGTCAGAAAAGCACACAAAAACAAAGCTTTTAACCAACAATTCCACATCTTCTACGCGGTTGCAGATTCCCAAGTGTCATCCAAACATATTTATGCTCTAGGAATAATAAACAAACTTGTGAAAACTTTACTTTTCAGGACCTTAATCACCAACCTTTAGGTCCTCCGAGTCGTTCAAGCGAATCGATAAATCGACGGTGAAGCTCCGGGGACCAGCACCGCCTCTGCTTCTTGTTACCCTGATGTTGCTGAATTATGCTTTGGATTCTCTGTTTGTTGGCATTGCCTTTTGGTATCCAGTTGCAGGAACCAAGTTCAGAGACTGGAGTCATTAGAG
The DNA here is from genome assembly GCA_027123425.1 of Erythroxylum panamense. Taxonomy (NCBI): domain Eukaryota; kingdom Viridiplantae; phylum Streptophyta; class Magnoliopsida; order Malpighiales; family Erythroxylaceae; genus Erythroxylum; species Erythroxylum panamense. The sequence continues at coordinate 26,149,581 of JAOTIZ010000201.1, read as the reverse complement.
AGAGTCCAGTAACCTGTGAAACAACTTCTTTCTCTTCTTTCTTACCAGTTTCTTCCAATTCAGGAACAAGCACGAACGACCCTGCACTGTTTCTGTAGTTACAAATCTGAATTGGGTTCTCGCAAGTAGACTGATTATCCTCCTCCTCGCTCCTCTGCCAACAAAATGAACAAAACCCAAAAAGTCCAATCTTGAAAATCCCAAGAAACCTTTGGCTATAGTATAATTTTGTACGAATTGGATATTTACCTGTTTTAATTCAGACTTCTCGTCTTTTTTCTGACAATCAGGGCTAATGTCGTTGCTGTTCCAAAGCTGAACAGAACTCATCCACATCCTCTTGTCATTTGTATCATCCTCTAACTTCACTTTCTCATCTTCATCACAATTCCTTTCCAGACTCGGTGGCTTCATATCCATAGCTCTATCATTTGATTCCTCGCACTGCATTGCCTCCTCCTTCAATCTCGCAATAGCTACAAAAACCAAAAGGAAGATTAAAAACCCATCTTTAGAAACTAAAAAAATCAGACAAACAAGACAGAAAGGCGATACAAACCATCGTTCAAAAGAAGCAAGCTAAGAGGGAGTTCACGTTTAAAAGCATCGATCTTTCTCATCTCTTCCTCTAATCTCTTCACGTAATCTGCAAGCTTTGACAACTTGTGGGTACCATCTTCAATCCTCGAAGCCTCCCAGATAAACTCGTTGATTGTTTTAGGCGTATATGACAAGCTCAAACCCAAGCTCAGCTCCATTTTTCAGTAAAATCCTTTGACAGCAACTAGCCTTCCCTGGTCTCTAACATTAGCCGAATAAACACGGCAATGAACAGACAAAGAAGAGAGAGATATGTGTATATAAAGAGGAGAGTCAAAAATCCCAGATTCAGGACGCGGAGATTCGGTTAATCACATACGAGCAGTCGCATATTTGAGTCCACTCAGTAGAGAGCGGTGACTCGAGAAAAGAGATTGTTTTTACTTTCTATCGAAGACCCTTCAGATTTCTTAACATTTTCTTTATCACAATTGGTAATAAAATGAAGAGGAAAATTTTCACAAGGCTTTTCTTTTGTACCTCACAAGATTCCTTGGTAGGTAAGTAAAAGTCTCAATTCGGAAACTAATTATGTTTCTTAGGCAGCATATGTTCTTCTTGAACTTCTTATAGATAATTTTATCTGATTTTTTAATGATATTTAAAATAATTAAAAAGCATATCGTCATCAAACCACTAAGCACAATGGTGGAGACAGTACCAGTAGTCAACAAACAAAAATGAAGCAATAAGGTATGCTGCTCATGTGAAAGATTCTTTGGGCAAAGCACCTTTACTTGACTGTTTGTCAAGAAAAACTAATGGCGGTGGGACCCTTTCCACAATCTCCAAAACTAGAAATTTAGAATCTGCTTCGTACGTATAGAGATAAAGAAGAAGAAATAATTAAATAAACCAACAACACAAGGGAACCAAAGAATGACCACGTGGCAAGAACCCTTTTAATGAGCGGTGAGATTCTTCTGTACAAAGGCTCGTCCCGTACGTTCCAAGTAACGGAGGGACCATTTTCTTCGCGGACATAAAAGAGTGAATAAATTATTAAAATCCAACCAAAATTAATAAAAATATTGCATGGGCTCATTGATTCCTATTCTCAGGATTCTCTCTGTCCAGAGACTGACACGTGATTCCAAAAACAAAAACTTCAAGAGTTTTCAGGCATGTGAGATATTAAAATAGCCACTATATCCAGATAAAGATTCCTTTTTCCGTCCTTTAATTTGTTCGGTGGGCTTTTTCATAATTTAACTTATTTTAAAAGTTGTTTTATTAATAAAACATTACTTTTATAAAATTAAACAACAATATAATGTTATAAATAATTCTTTTAAACAAATTTTTACAAACCGAATTGAAAGTTAAATTAATAAAACAGAATATTTAAAGTTTAAAAGTTTCAACTTGTTATTAAACCGTCATAAAATTAGTTAAATATTAAATAAAATTAAAGAATTTGAAATATGATTAAACAAAAGTATCTTTACTCGTCGAAGAATTTAAAGTTTAATTGAAAAAGATATTGTTTTAAAAAACTAATTGATTAATTTTAATTTATCATAACTTATTAATTTACAAAAGGTGTCATATTAATTAGTAACTTATTGGTTCTAAAAAAGAATTATTAAAGCAATTAAAATTTAAAAACCGAGTTAGAAAGTTAAACGATTTAAATTTTTTATGGTTAAACGTACCAAATTGGTTAGGTTTTTTATTCAGAGTGACCCATGTTAAAAGATTTAACATAGCTTATTTATGCACAAACAATTCCCAATAATTACCTTTTCCCAGTTTGTGTCTTTCTTTGAATGTTTCTTTGCTCACTTTCTTTTGTGAGACAAAAACTCTAATCTCCTTAATAAACTGACAATTATCAATCAGTTTAAAACTCTCTATAAAACCCTAAAATTATGCTTACATGAAGTTTCAGAGCATGGTTATAAGAAAATTATAGCTATCTTTTAATGTAGATTTCTCACCATTAAGAGAACTTTATGAATCCTAATATGATATTTTAGAAAACCCTAATTTTCGTTTTTTTATAGATTTGATGATTTTGAAGGATAAATTCATATTTGTATGAAATTTAAAAATATCAAAAAAAATTGTTAGGATTAAAGTTACAGCGTTGGCGATGTGGCCAACGCCATGAGCTAGGCATTTGGCCAGTGTCCCAACACTGGTTGTTCAACCAGCGTTAGCCACTGGGAAATTCCAGCATCTCGGCGCTGGAGAAAGTTTTCAAGCATTGGAAAATTCCAACATTGTTGGCAATTTAATTTTTCTTAACTCAAAATAATGTGTTTTAAATTTCAGTTACTCATAATTTGAAGCTAATTAATTGCAAATTTATGGATAAATTGAAACTCTTTGCTATATAATATTTTTAAAATCACCAAAAGGTGGTTTGTTTATTTTTATAGTTAATAAGAATGAATGTAGGTAATGCACATACAAAATTATTCTCTTTAGATATCCAAAGATAATAAATATTTCTAATTGATGTATGTGTAATTATTGAATTATGTGCTTATTATCATCATTATATGTTGTATGGTATATTAATGAATTATTCAAAGCTAAACATTGTATACAATTTATGAAAACCATTGTGTGTTGTATTATATTGTGTGTCAATGGATTGCCCAAAGGTGAACATTGATATGCAATTTATGAAGTTTTTTTGAATCTATGTAGTATGATATTATATGACTCAACGTATTGATTTTAAGTTTAAATTTGAAGTTGCGGCTATTGCCATTCATCTGAATCTCACATATTTTACGATGTTTAATGGATTGAACTTCTGAATGAAGTGAACAAATCTAGTTTTATTTTAGAATTTTGGACTTATACTCTAAATGTTTTGAGCTTTGATGAGGAGAAAATTAGTTTTAATAATTGGAAAAGTTCAAATAGATTGAGCCTGATGTATATAAAGATCACAATTGTTGTCAATATTAGCTTTGTTCTTCTTAAAATTGAAAATGCTAAAGAATTACTTAAATTTATGAAAGAACACTTCCACACTATTGACAAGTCTCTTGCTGAGACTCTTATGGGTATATTGACCACCATGAAGTTTGATAGATCATGTACTGTGGATGGACATGTCATTGAAATAACAAGCATTACAGCAAGACTTAAGTCCTTGGAAATAGAAGTGGATGAAAGCTTCCCTGTGCAGTTCATCTTGAACTCATTACTGTCTAAAAATGCTCTTTTCCAAAAAAAAACTATAATACTATAAAAGACAAATAGAATGTGCATAAGTTGCATAATATGTTAGTTTAGGAAGAGACTGAACTCAAGAATCAAGGAAGCCACTTTATTAGTTATGCCAAAAATGAAGGAGCTAGTAAAAACATTGAAAGAAGCATGAGAAGAAAGTGAAGGGACCCGTGAAAGTTTGTAGGGAATTCTCTCATATCTATAAGAAGGAACATGATGAACTCATATGTTATTTCTGTAAGAAGGTTAGGCATTTCAAAAGGAATGTTCTAAACGAAAGATATGATTTGAGAAGAAAGGTAAGCCTAATGCTTATGTATGTTTTGAAACAAACTTTGTAGAAGTCCCTTTAATACATGATGGATTAATTTTGGTTGTACTACTCATGTTTCTAATATCTTGCAGGAATTCCTTATAACTCAAACTACAAGATCAAATAAAAGATTTTTCTATACAGGATACAAAATGAGAGCTTCACTAAAAGTTGTCGGGACTTATCGCTTAATCATAGACACTGGATATCATTTTAGCCTATGTGAAACTTTTTATGTGCATACTATATCTAGGAATTTAGTTGTTTATCCAAACTTGATAGATCTGGATACTTATTTAAAGTTGGTAGTGGTAGTTTCTGTTTGTACAACATAATCACATGATTGGTAGTTGTGTACTATATAATGGTTTATATAAATTAAGCTTTGATGTTGTCTATGTTGAAACTTTATTGACTTTGAATCCTAATATTGGTATCAAACGTAATTTGATTAATGATAGATCTACTTATATGTGGCATAAGCATTTAGGTTACGTTTCTAAAGAACAACTTAAAAGATTAGTAAAGAAGGGAATACTTCATGAATTGGATTTCATTGATCTTAACATATGTGTGGATTATATTAAAGGCAAATAATCAAAACACACATTAAAGAAATGAGCCACAAAAAACACTCAGTTTCTTAAAATAATTCACACTGATATGTTTGGACCATTTGATGTGCCTACTTTCAATAAGGAAAAATATTTTATAAATAGATGATTATTCACATTATGGATATTTCTATTTGCTAAATGGTAAATCTCAAGTTGTAAACACCTTGGAGATTTATATTAATAAGGTTGAAAGACAATTAAACAAAAAGGTGAAAATATTCATGTATAATAAAGGTGGTGAATATTATGATAAACATGATAAAAGTGGTCATCATCCTGATCCTTTTGTCAAATTCCTTAAAAGACATGATATTTGTGTGCAATACACAATTTCAAGCACACCACAACAAAATGGTATGACAGAAAAGAATAATAGAACTTTGTTAGATATGATTAAGTGTATGATGTGTAATTCATCTTTACTCATTTCTTTGTGGACATATGTACTAAAAACTCTTATTGATTTGTTAAATAGGGTTCCTAGTAAGACAGTTCCAGATACTCCTTTTGAACTATGAACTAGTAGGAAACATAGTTTAAGACACCTACATATTTGGAGATGTTAGGCAGAAATTAGGCATTATAATCCATATAAAAATAAACTGGCGGTAAGAATAATCATTGGCTATTTTATTGGTTATCTTGAGAAGTCTAAACATTATATATTTTATTATCCTAACCATACTACAATAATTGTGAAAACTAAGAATGCCAAGTTCATTGAACATGGTGAAACTAGTGGGAGTGAAACACCATGTAAAGTGGATATTCAAAAAAAAATAGGACAACAAGTCACTAAGGCTGTGCAAGTCTCTATAGCTTGTACACTTACTCAAGTTGTTGTTCCATAAATTATTGAACTGCCTAAAAATCATGATGAACAACAAATTTACGAATCCACTATTCATAACGAAATTAAACATGAAGTGAATTAACACGCAATAAAAGAACCACAACAAATAGCATTAAGGTCTTAAAGAGAAAGAAGACCAATTATTTATGATGACCATGTAGTTTGTTTACATGAGTCAGAAAATGGCTTAGAAATTGAGAATGACTCAGTAACCTTTTCATAAGTTATGAATAGTAAAAAAACTGATCAATTGTTAGATGTCATGAAAGATAAGTTCAAATCTACGGAACAAAATGATGTTTGGGACCTTGTAGAATTGCCAGAAGGTTATAATAGAATTGATTATAAGTGGGTCTTTAAAACCAAACGTGATTTTCTTGGTAACCTAGAATGTTACAAGGCTACACTAGTTGCTAAAGGATTTCTTAAAAAAGATGGCATTGATTGTAAGGAGACTTCTTCACCAAATTCTACTAAGGATTCACTAAAAAATATTATGGCTTTTGTGGCTCATCATGACCTAGAATTGTATCAAATGGACGTGAAAATTACCTTTTAAAATGAGGATTTAGAGGAAAAAGTCTATATGGACCAACCTATGAGGTTCATAAAAGTTGGAAAGGAACATATGGTCTGAAGAATTTAATATATGGACTTAAATAAGCTTCCCGACAATGAGATTTTAAGTTCAATTATATTATTGTTTCTTTTAGGTTTAAAGAAAACAACATTAATCGGTGTATATATCTAATGTTTAGAGGAAGTAAGTTTATTTTTCTGGTTTTTATGTTGATAATATCTTGCTTGTAGCTAATGATCTTGGTCTATTACGTGGGACTAGAAATTTTTCTCTAGTAATTTTGAAATGAAATATATAGGTAACACAACATTTGTAATAGGAGTAGAAATTTTCCATGATAGATTACAAAGATTGTTAGGTTTGTCCCAAAAAGCATATGCCAATAAAGTGTTAAAGAGATTCAAGTTGGATAAGTATTCAACATCACTATTCCCAATTCAGAGAAGGGACAAGTTTAGCCTTATGCAATGTCCAAAAAGTGACTTAGAATGAAAACAAATGGAGTCAATTTCATAAGCATTTGTAGTTGAGAGCCTATTGTATGCTCAAACATGTATGAGACCAGACATAAGTTTTGCAGTGGCGATATTGAGGAGATACTAGAGTAATCCTGATATAGATTATTGGAAAGTTGTAAAGAAATTTATGAGATATTTGTAGGGAACTAAAGAACACGTACTTACTTTCAGGAGGTTTGATTATATTGAGGTGGTTTGATGCTCATATTTGGACTATGCTGACTATGTAGGTACAAGAAAATGTATTTTTGGCTACGTTTATCTATTAGTTGGAGGAGTCATCTCATGGAAGAGTGCAAAAAAGTATGTAATTACTACTACATCCACTATCGAGGCTAAGTTTATGGCATGTTTTGAGGCCATGATTCAGGCTAAATAGTTTCAGAATTTTATTTTACAGCTTGAGCTTGTCGACAATATAGCTAGGTCATTAAAAATGTATTGTTATAATTCTACAGTTGTTTTATTCTCTAAGAACGTCAAGTATTTCAAAGATGCTAAACATATGGAACTGAAATACTTTATCGTATCCTTCAATGAAAGGGTTACCGCCCAAAATATTTTTTGATCATGTAAAGAATATGGATATTATGTGTGCTTATGACTATTAGACATACTATTATATCAACTCTTATTATATTTTAGACACTCTTTATGCATTAATGAATGCATTCTTTCTAAAGTTTCTATTTTCCTCTTTATAAATTTTATTGCAATGTATGATATTAAAAATAGAACTGAATGATAAATCTCATTATTTACTTCCCATTTATAATGATGATTAAGCAATAGGGCTAGTATAGTGGTACATGAAGGGAGTATTTTGAATTAATAATATATGGATTTTATGACTTTTATTAGTTTTATACTTGATTATGATTACTGATGATACCTATGTATGTGAATAATGACTATTGTATATTATAATTTCTTAAATATTAGTTCAATACAATACATAAAGTCACATAAGTCAAGTGGGAGAATGTTAAAAATAATTCACTTAATTGACTCGTGCATTAAAAGATAGTTAAAGGATTTAATAATTTAATAAATGTGTCTTTGAGCTTTTGGCCAATTATGATGAGGAGTTTTAAAATTAATAACTGGTTGCCAGTTTATTAAAGAGATTAGAATTCTGTTTTCGCTGAAGATAATAAGTTTTGTCTTCTTACAAGAGACTGTTACAAAAGAAAGTGAGTAAAAATAGTTTAAAGAAAGAGATAGATTAAGAAAAAGAGATTATTGAAAATCGTTTTCGCATAACTAAAATTTGGAAAAAGTTGATATTCATAAACTCTATTTTTGTATAAAATAAAATTATGATCATAATTGAGTATTTGTGAATTAAGTAAATTTTTAAATCATGAAAATTAAGTTTACATATAAGATATTTTCATTGTCATATCTAAAGAAAAAGAAGAGCCTACTAGACACCTATTTTTTCAATGTACAAAAGGACAATCATTTTGAACCACCACATTTGTCTAGATTTCGCATAATTTTGCTTCGCTGGGTCTGGTCCTCACTTTTATGTACGATTGTTAATCCTCATGTAAATGCTTGGGGGGTTCCAGGTTACTGTTATCCTGTCGGTATCTGCAGCTATTGTCAGGTTTTGGGGTTCAGGTTAATTTGTCTGGAACATGGCATAAATTCCGGAATAAATTCAGGCTGCTTCGACCATGAGTTTAATTGGGATTGGATGATATGATTAATGGTTCTTGAATAAAGGGATGCTTTTTGAATGCCTTTTCTGTAAAGACAATGTTTGGTTAGATAGAAAGGCTCTTCAATTTCTCCTCAGCCGTTCAATTCTTAAAAAGTCTTGAGAGGGAATACTTACCCAAAATATTTTTCAATTCATCGAAGGCCTGTTTTACTGTAGCCATCGGTGGAAACCGTTTCGGAGCGTCAAAAAGGAACATCTTCCGTTGCCGGGAATCGAACCCGGGTCTCCTGGGTGAAAGCCAGATATCCTAACCGCTGGACGACAACGGATTAGTTGTCAATGCTATCTACGTTTTACTATTAAAATAAAACATTTGCCAGCTGGTCCCAATTTACATATGCGGTGTTATTGGCATAGGGTGGGGCTCAAATATCTTGTGTTGTTGTCTTGTGGGCATTCATAACATGGATAAGGTGGGTCCCAATTATGGTTTTTCACTTTTTCAGTCACGACAAACTTCATTAATGGCGTTAACGCTGCAGCTGAAGAGCCGTTAGTCGGAGCCATGTATCTGACTCAACTCACGGCGCATTTGAAATGAGTTTCATGTATTTACAACTTTCACAATCCTTTCTGAGCTTTGATTCATAAAATACGTAAACCATCAATTAGTTTTTTTCATCACCATCACATACAGAGATTCAAAGTTGATTAGAGATTGTAAGGATTACAGAATGGGTGTTTATAAAAGTTCCAAAACTAACAACAACCAGAGCTTATATAATAGAACGTTATATGCTGAGTTGCTAGCAATTCCTAGCAGCCCGATGCTGCCTGAGCACGGGGATCCAGCTTCAATTTAGCTGATGAAGAGAGGGTTCCCTGGAAATTTCTAGAGCACGAACTCTACCCCAAAGATCCAAAAGATCCATTCACATGGCTGCAAGTCTCCTGAATGCAAATTGTGGATCAAGTTGTGCCCTGTAACTGGCACAGGCCCAATACTTCCTTGACGTGGGCAACATGGACTTGAATTTGATTTTCAGACTTGAGGATTTGCGTACTGTACACTTGAGGTTTGAATTTTTTTATTCCTAAATTTAAATTATTTAATTTAAAAATTATTTGATGTAATTTGAAAATAATGAAATGACCTCGTTTTATTTATGGTTATTTACATTTCAGGTTAACTAAGTCGGACTCAAATTCAACCTAAAATTCAGTTAAATTGAGCCAAAATTGTTAATTTTGAATCAAATTGAGTTAAACTTGATAAAAAATGTGAAGCCTCAGTCATTGTATCTTGATGCACCTTTATCATATAACCATAAACACATATGCTTGATGAGGGATAAATATGTCATTTATATACTCTTTTTAGAATTTTCAATTTAGTCATTCAGATTTAATAACATATTGGCCCCGTTTGGTAACACTCCAATCAGCTGTTTTTTTAGCTGATTGGTTATTTTTAGCTGGTTGACTTTTCAAACAGCTAATAAAGTTGTTTGGATAACAGCTTTTTCATCAGCTTATTGAACACAAACCGCTGAAAATGAACACGCTAATGTATGCAGCGTTTGGGGCAATCAGCTGATTACCCCAAACTTATATGCCAAATTTGCCCACCGCAGACCTCTCTCACTCTAACAAATTTTTCTAACGATTTTTGGCAAATCTTCCCAACGATTCTCCACTCACTGTCGTCTTCTCACGCCTGTTGATCGCCCTCTCTACCGGGCCTCCGCCAGCTGCTCATCCTTTCCACTGCGCCTCCCCGAAAGAAGGAAACCATCAAACAAACAGAAGAAAAGAAACGAACCCATGAAAAAAGAATCTGAGAAGAGGATGATGCATCATCACTAGTGTCCCAGAAATCCACTGAAAGTAACCATGGAATGAAAAATATTACGCGAACGTTTTGTTAAGAATCGAAATACAAATGAAAGGGAGAAAAAAGAGAGTAGACCTACGAGAGAGGATGGTTTGTTTGCCGACGTTGGAGGAACCAATAAGGAAGATGGCTGGGAGGTTTTCCAGAGGAGTGGGTCGAGAGCTTTAGGCCATTGGGATAATCAAAATTGATACCCTTATATTTTGTTTGGTTTAAAAAATGAAATAGATAAAGAATTTCTATTCCTATGTTTAGTTTGGAAATTTAAACTTGGAATAACAAAGAAATAGGTAACAAAAAGACTAAAATCTCCTTATTATTATTATTATTGTTGTTATTGTTATTATTATTATTAATAACTTTATTATTATTATTATTATTATTATTATTAAATATTATTATAAATTTTCTACTTATTATTAAATTTATCAATTATTATTATTATTATTATTATTCATTATATTATTATTATTATTATTATTATTATTATTATTAGTACTACTACTAATACTACTTCTACTACTACTATTATTATTATTATTAGTATTATTATTATTATTAATTTTTTGTTTCTTCTATTTATTATTATTATTATTGTTGTTGTTATTTATTGTTATTTATTATTATAAATTTTCTGCTTATTATTATTCTTATTATTATTCTTATTATTATTAATTTATTATTATTAATTTTATTAAACGAAATTTATTTTCTTCTTCTTCTTCTTCTTATTATTATTATTATAAATTTTGTTCTTATTATTATTAAATTATTATTATTATTATTGTTATTTATTATTATTACAAATTTTGTACTTATTATTATTAATTTATTATTATTATTATACAAAATTATTTATTATTATTATTTTTATTATCATTATTATACAAAATTTATTTTCTTATTATTATTATAATTATTAAATTCCTTATTATTATTAATTTTCTTCCTCTTTTTATATTATTATTATTGTACAAAATTAATTTCTTATTGTTATTGTTATTATTATTATTATTTGTCAATTTTTAAAACATTAGTTTTAACTTTGATATAGAATACATCCATGGAGAATCAAGAAAAAAAACCTCTTAATATATTATAATATTGTTTATTTATTCCACTCATGAATATTATGCCAAATGTTAATCTTCATTATGTTCCTTAGATACTATGTTTGTATCCTGGTCGATCATCCATAATGAAAATCAATTACAAGCAAGTGCATATGAAGAAAAATGTTCTTTTCTACTTGAATAATAGTAAAAGACCAAATTGGTGCAATTCTATCTTCCGGTTGAGAGTTGTTTTCATCATGTAAACAACAATCTTGCACATTCAAGTACGATGAAGGGGTTATGACCCCACGAGTTGTTTTCTCCTTGACCAAAACAGTAAAGAAGATTATGCTGTCAAGTATGTGAAGAAAATGAGAAGCTCGCATTATATATATATATATACACCCCCGTTCAATTTTCAGTATAAAAATGAAGAATTCCAAGTTAGTAATGTCAAGCTAGCTGGACATTTCAATGTACTTTTT
>JAOTIZ010000201.1:26067925-26082001 GCA_027123425.1 Erythroxylum panamense | reverse complement strand
TATTCCTTATTATTATTCACCATTATATTATTATTAATAATTATTATGGTTCTTTAATTATTCTTATTAATTTAATTATTTAAAATTTTGATAATTATAAATTTTCTACTTACTATTATTCTTATTATTATTAAATTATTTATTTATTTATTATATTAAATAATATCATTAAATTCCTGATTATTACTAATTTTGTTCTTAATAAGAATAAGGATAAAAATATTTGTTTATTTTTGTCATCATCAAAATAAAAAGAATTAAACACATAAACAAAAATTATTTGTCTTTTAGAATAAAGAGAAATAAATAATGATGTACTTTTTTATTATAATAAATAAAAATTTAATTGACTTTATATAAAGGTTTTTTCGATAACGTTGTCAATATTAAAAGAGGCTTTGGGTAAAAAATTGGCTTTGGCTTTGGCTAAAAAGCAGCATCAATAGAAGGGACCCACAGGCATCTCTCCTATTTTAATAAAAAAAGACATCGTTTTAATATTGGACAGAATAAAACAGGGTAATACTTGACAAAAGATCCGGACTTGTTTTCTGTCCCCACGAGTGTACTTTTTTTGGGAGTCTGTGAGTTTATTTTATTAGGTTCACTTGTTCTTCTAACAAAAAGATGGTCAACATGAAAGATAATCCCATGTAGTCTCGTAATTCCATTTTCTATTCATTTGCTTCTCATTTTCGACAAGTCATTTCAAGCACCGACTTGCATTCTATACCCAAATCACGATTCCAAGTACATCAAAAGGCATTGGTGCTTCAACCTTGCTATTACAAAGGTCACCTTGGAGACTCGAACTTTCACCCGAAGTTGCTCGCTCACACCCTTTGTACGGCAGTCTCACTTAGATTCGTTAAAGCAAGACTCAACCTTTCCCCAACCCTCGAAGTGTTTACCTCGCACACATTTGAAGAAACAACGTGAAAGCAACAAATAATATAGGCAACAAGAAAACACACAGAGATACGGTCAAAAGACCAACTTTATATTACTTTTCCTCAAAAGAATACAAAGAATGCTCTCTCTAATTTTTCGACTGAATGGAATGAGAAGAGCAAAGCTCAAATGAGCTATATATAGGCATCCTAGCCTGGAGTCATAGATTCCCACTAAATCTATACTACCTAAGATCACGTCTATCTCTACCAGATAAGATAAGATAGAGTCGAACAAGATAACATAAGATAGAGTTTACATTTATCTAGAACACTATCTAGAATACTAACATCTTTATCCGCGAAGATCCCCACTATCTTCAAATGTTGAGTTTCACTGCAACTCTGACTCATAGTCATCGCCACATCAGCCAAGATCTCCCCGCGATCTCTATCCGCTGATGATGCGATTTGATCTCGCCGAAGCCCACTAGCACATTGGCTTAATCCAATGCTCCCACAACAAGTCCATTAGTCATAGTCTATTCATCTGAGCATGGGCTAAGTCCTTAATCCGTCAAGATCTTAGCCTAGGTCGAGTCAATCTCCACAAGGTCCGATGCTCTACCAAAATTCGCACCAAGTTCGATCCCACTCGCCCATATTTGCCTTAGTAATTTCAACACAACCTATCTACACATAGGTCCATCAATGCACATCCATGGACAAGTCCATCTTCCATGTCAGGCTCACTCATGGTGCAGTCTCATCACTCTATGACTAAGTCACAAGTCACAATCCAAGTTAGTATAAAAACCTCACCTATTTACATACCTCCGAGCTACCTCGCTGAAGTTAAGTGTTTAGGCATCTCATCATACTCGCATGCCTTCACGCATCCTCGTGGGTCTCATATACCTTTGCACCTTCTCGTCCCACCTCGGGCCTCGCATGACTTTGTTTTCCAACTCCGCGCAGCCTCGCATCCGAATCTCACATTCCTCGTCTATTTTGCAAGTTCCTCGAGTTTTGCCCACGGGTATCAAATCTCGCCTAATCTAGAGATCTTTGTTGATACTTCCCACATTCCTCGTCTATTTTGCAAGTTCCTCGAGTTTTGCTCGCCAACTCGCAAGACTTTTCCTTGTTCCTCGTCAACATGCCTTCTGCGTGCCAAGATTGGCCAAGGTTCGGAAACACTCGCACAATCCCGCAGTCTGAACTTAGGGGTCTAACAAACCACCCCCACTAGAAGAATTCAACGCCCTCGTCGAAATAATCTGTGGGCAATCCTCCATGAGCGGTTCCCTTGAAGACTCCTTAGTCAACTTTTGAAGACAGTAGCAAGTCTTTATATCAATTGCTATTTCACCCACATACCATTTTCCAAATCCATCGGGGTCGTCTTTGCTTCCACTTGGACTCACCTCCTCAAGGCTCACCGCGCCCGTCAAAGACATGTTGAGAAGAGCTTGGTCCGTTGAGTTTTCCCTGTCACCTTGATCCTCTGCAATCTTGGCAACTACATGCTCCTTACCCACTTTCTATTTCGGGTTTTCTCCAGCATAGTTCAACTCCTTTCCAACGATCATAGCTGACATAAGTGCTACCAGTGTCGTAGTCTCTTTCGTCCCACCAATGAATCTACAACAATTAACAAAAAAGGATTTTTCACCATGCATAAACATCATACCTCCCAAACTAGGATACAGCACCGTCTTTGCTGCCTTAAAGAAGTCGATCTCCAATATCAACTTGAAATCCTCAAATGGTACAACCATGCAATTCATCCTGGCACTCCAACTCCTTATGTTTACTGAGACGTTGTAAGCAGCTCCCATCACCGCTTGTGCCTTACCCCCTAGGGTCTTTACCTTTGTCAGGGTCTTGGACATTTTAAGCCCTAACTTTCATACCATCCTTTCTGCAACCAAGGAATGTGACGCACCCGTATCCACCATTGCGGTCACCTCTATCCCATTAACTTGTATCTTCATATACATCAGTTCATCATAACGATTAGGTTCTGTTCTAACCGCATTCAACAATGCAATCGGATTTAACGCCATCTCCTCCGAAGATTCACCCTCTTCTTTGGCTATCAAGGCGTTTAACTTCTCTTTCCTCGGACATTCTCTTGCATAATGTGATCCATCGCACAGATAACAAGCAATCTTGCCCTTTCTGGAGGACGTCTCCCCACTCTCGGACCCACCGTTTTGCTTGCTTTTCCACCTGAAGTCTCCCTTCTTAGAATCCTTCTTCTTTTTCCCCTTAGTATTCTCCTGTTGAGTATGGCCTTTGCCTTTGTAGAATTAGAAGATTTTAACTTAGTTTCCTTCATCGCTCGAAAGTCGACCAAGGCATCAGCGGCTGCGATTGCACCAACCATGTCCTTCACATTTTACCTCCGCAACTCCATTTGCGTCCACGGTTGTAACCCGGACAAAAAGTTGAAGTGCTTGTTCTCGTCTGACATGTTTTCAATATCAAGTAAGAGAGAACTAAAAGATTTTACATAATCTCTTACTGATTCATCCTGTGTTAGCTTCTTCAAGGCATCCCTCGTGAGCAAAGAAGTATTCATGGGAAGAAATTGATCCTTCAACTCCTTCTTCATGAGCTCCCATGTATCTACAGGAGTTCTCACCGCGTTGATCTCCGTAGAGATCCTCGTCCTCCACCAGAGTTTGGCATCCCCATCTAAGTACATGACTGTTACATTGACCTTATCAATGTCAAATACCCTAGCAGTTGCAAAATACTGCTTCATATCTCATAAGAAGTTCTCCAACACCTTGGCGTCCTGCACGCCTTCGAATACCCTCGGTTCACGTACTTTCATAGAAGAAAGTTGCAGTGTTGATCCTTCGCCTCATTCGACATCTCGAGTTGCAACGGCACGCCTTAGTATAGTAATCTCAAACTGAGCATCCTCCAGCGTCCTCAACATATCTCCCATCTGTTGCTGCAACTGTTGGATCCTTGTCTCCAACATCTCGAAACGAGCACTGTGAGAAGTAACTTCTTCCTCCCCCTAAGGAATAGGTTCAAGGAGTGTGTCCACCCTAGACACCCGTTCTGTCAAGTTACTTACTGCCATTTCAAACTTTGGCTTTGATATCAGTTGTTACAAAGGTCACTTTGGAGACTCGAACTTTCACCCGAAGTTGCTTGCTCAAACTCTTTGTACAACAGTCCCACTTAGATCCGTTAAAACAAGACTCAGCGTTTCCCCATCCCTTGAAATGTTTACCTCGCACACACTTGAAGAAACAACGTGGAAGCAACAAATAATATAGGCAACAAGAAAACACACAGAGATATGGTCAAAAGATCAACTTTATATTACTTTCCCTTAAAAGAATACAAAGAATGCTCTCTCTGATTTCCCGACTGAATGGAATGAGAAGAGCAAAGCTCGAATGAGCTATATATAGGCATTCTAGCCTGGAGTCACAAATTCCTACTAAATCTATACTACCTAAGATCACGTCTATCTCTACCAGATAAGATTACATAAACCAATTGGATGACACCCCCATCCAAATAGGACTCTAGCTGATAAGATAGAATCTAATAAGATAACATAAGATAGAGTTTACATTTATCTAAAACACTATCTAGAATACTAACATCTTTATCTGCAAAAATCTCCACTATCTTCAGATGTTGAGTTTCACTGCAACTCTAACTTACAGTCATCGCCACATCATCCAAGATCTCCCCGCGATCTCTATTCGCTGATGATATAATGTCATCTCGCCGAAGCCCACTAGCACATTAGCCTGATCCAATGCTCCCACAACAAGTCCATTAGTCGTGGTCCATTCATCCGAGCATGGGCCAAGTCCTTAGTCCGTCAAGACCTTAGCCTAGGTCGAGTCAATCTCCACAAGGTCTGATGCTCTATCAAAATTCACACCAAGTCCGATCCCACTTGCCTGCATTTGCCTTAGGGTTTTCAACACATCCTATCTGCACATAGGTCCATCAATGCACGTCTATGGACAAGTCCATCTCCATATCAGATTCACTCATGATGCAGTCTCATCGCTCCATGACTAAGTTACAAGTCAAAATCCGAGTTAGTATAAAAACCTCACCCATTTACATACCTCCGAGCTACCTTACCGAAGTTAAGTGTTTAGGTGTCTCATCACGCTCGTATGCCTTCGCGCATCCTCGCGGGTCTTATACATCTTTGCGTCTTCTCGCGCCCCCTCGGGTCTCGCATAACTTAGTTTTCCAACTCCGCCCAATCTCGCTTCTGAATCTCACATCTTGTCGAAGATTTTCTCGCCTACTTTGCAAGTTTTTCGGGTTTGCTCGCCAACTCGCAAAACTTTGCCTTGTTCCTCGTCAACACGCCTTCCTTGTGCCAACTTACGTGCCAAGCATTGGCCAAGGCTCGCCAACACTCGCACGATCCCGTATCTAAACTTAAGGGTCTAACACTTGCCTCCTATTTCTCTTCATCGTCATTTATGTTCAATTTTTAACTCTACGACTACTCGTCTCTTTGGTATTTGTTGTTCTATGAGATAGGAATCTAGAGTTGCATTGCATTTGTTATGTTTATCACTCGTGATAAGAAGCTACGCGTCAAGGAAAAATCATATTACTAGTCCTTCTGATAAAGAGAACATAAAGTGTAATAAATGAGGTTCTCCAACGTTTTTTAAGAACCAAATTAATTAGAAATGAGTGTTTAAAGTATGTATCAATTTTTGTAGGGTTCAAATTTTCCTCCCCTTTCTCATTCCACCCGTAAGTATATATACAATCATTAGAGCTCATTACTAACTCCTAAAAAGAAAAGGACCCTTAAAGATATCAATGCTTACCTAACTTCCTAAAAATAAGGAACTAAATATGTAGAGAATATTTACACATGATCTCAATAGTATGTTTGTCTCTCTCGTTACTTAGATGTAGGCTCCCGAAAGCAAACTGTTTCTTCATCAGATATCACCTGCTTAAGATCCAATCATGTTGGCTGCAACTTCTAGTCTTTTTACAACATCCTAATACGTGAATGTCCTTAAGGTCTGTAGCTTAGCTATTCTGGCCTGGTAACTTCTCGATTCCCAGGCATTCTAGTCTCAAAAGTTCTCACTTTATTTCTTCTTTCACGACAATTATCTAAAGTCTGAATCATGGATCTGGTTAGGAATGAATATCTTAAACATGATTCCAATGATATAAAAGTAATATTTCAATTATAAATATACCATAAAACATAAGTGATTATATATCTTCTTTTTCGTATGTTCTCCCGAATATTGATAGGCTTGTACATCAGAAACAACGTACTAGCGGAGCCAATTTAAGTTGAAATCTCTATGCACCTTTATTTCCAAATCTTCCAGGAAAGGCTTGAAAATTTGCCATGAAGCAGCAGTTTCTTCGTCCCCTGTGATTTCCTCCAATTGGGTAAGATTCATAACCGAGTCGGGTAATTAACAGTTTGAGCAATCTATCATGAAGAGTTTTTTCAAGTTACACAACCCTCCAATGGTTTCTGGCAACTTTGTCATGCTCAGACAGTCAGATATGTCAAGAACTCTAAGCTTTTGGAGTCTTCCAATTGATTCTGGCAACTCCAGTAACTCAATGCAAGAGTTGAGTCTTAGCACCTCCATGTTCGTCAACTTTCCTAGGTCTTCAGGCAATGAACGCAGTTTGTGGCAATTTGTTACGCTGACTCTTTTCAGCAGGAAGAGATCACAGAATCCAGCAGGTAATTCCACTAAATCATTACAGTAGTCAATAATTATCTCTGCTAAATTTGGAATCGCCTCTGAAATCTGGATTGGAATGCTGCTGAAAGCTTGTCTGATCTTACACATAACCAGTGATATCTTTTCAAGGTTCTTAAACTGTAAGGATGACAGTAATGAGGAACGCAAGAAGAGCTTTTCCAATCTAATTCTTCTGAGACTAGACAGAGAGCTAAGAAGTTCGAAATTACTCAATTCAGTTATGGAGAAACCATAGTTTGTAACTATCAAAACTTTGAGGTAAATCGTGGTTTGCACGAACTCGGGTAAGTTATAGTTCTTTGTCCAAATGTTTAAAACTAAAGCCTCAACTTTAGGTGCTCGTAGTTGTAGGCCGGACCAATCTGATGTGAACATTTCATCTACGCATATAATACTTTTGTGTAAGCCATAGAGTCCAGAAACTTTAATTCGTAAGGAGTATGTGTGTATATCACTTTTCAGGTAAAATGAAAATAGAGTGAACAACCTGTGCTGATTGATAAGAGGTTGGAATCAATCAACAGTTGCTTTGGTTCAACTCTGTTTCCAATGATGTCCAGAAAAATTCTTCTCTGGTGCTCAATGCTTCCTGAGTCGCTTTGACGGATAGCTAGGTCTCTGAGTAGGTCATGTTGCTTAGCAAAGTGCTCATTATAGGAGCAGTCAACATCACTTGAATCTTTCCTGATGAAAGAAAGGAGTTTATTAACTTCATTTATCATTACGGTGACCTTCATGCTTTTATCTGAAGCTAAAAATAGTGTAGTAGATAAACAACCAAGCACACTTGTAGTGAAATAAAGTGGGAATTCATCAGGAAAACCCAACAGAAAGGGACTATCAAGGGATAGCTTTTAGTTTTATTCAAAATTATGTCAACTATGACAATTTTCATCTTCTTTTCCTCTCCCAATTGGCATCTCATGTAAATATTCACAAACTTTTGCGAGATTATTGGTTTCACCTTATTTCTCTTTGAATTTATAAAGTTGTAGCGGATAGCATCAAGCAACTAAAGTAATAGCTAGCGTTAGCCTACCTCATAACTACAAGATCGACGAGATTCCGATCACAAAGTTCATGCAAATTGGTTATTGCATCATCCTGATCTATCTTATGCAATTCCACCCACATATCAATAAGGGTAGTGTTAGAAGTCCTTTGGTCTTCAGGAAATGAACCTAAGTCCATGAAACACTCCTTGACTTCAACTTTTTCATCCAAAGCATCCACACTGCTTTGCAGACATTCAAGAATACCAAATTCAGGATTAGACATGATTCCAGAAGCTTTAGAGCATTCTTTAACTCTCTTGCGCCACTCTACTGCAGACTTGCGATATAAAGATTTGCCAATCACTGAAATGGCTATTGGGAATCCACCACAGCTTTTCAGTATCTGCAGGGATAAATTAAATTAGCAACTTTGTCCAGAATCCAGATTAAAGGGGATAATGATACCAATTCCACTGTTAAACATATTGTTTCAAAAGGAAAAACGTTTCTCAAACTGCGGCAGTTTGAGTCATCCACAATGTAGATTTATAGCTTATACTAGAGTTTTACTATATTATCACTATTTGTTCTATCCCAGATGATCACCCACTAACTTTGTGCATAATTCACAAGAACAGACAGTCTGAAGCAATTATTGAAGTAAAAGGAACCTTATACTCGTTAGCAGAGTTAGATAGGGATTAAATTTCTCAGCTTTAATTCAACGGGCATTTTCCGCAAGTGTTGTTATACTCAATCAAGAAAGTGAAAATCAACCAAAACAAGAAAATAGACATATTCATGATTGCAGTTTTGCAATTGCACCTTATTGACATCCTCATCTGAGATGCAAAAATTCCCACCCTGTGGCAATGCTGATTGACGAAAAAGAGTCAACGCATCTGTCTCATTCAGAGTCTGCAACTTATACGTGGAATCAAATGATGAAAGTTCAGATCTTGATGTCACCAAAATCCTGTAGTTTTCAATTTGGAAATTGAGCTTATCAAGGATATATTCAGATCCTGACCAAAGATCATCAAGCACCAAGAGTACAGGCTCTGATGTCATGTTCCTGAAAAAGTTTTCTACGAAAACAGCCAGATCATTTTCATTTCTGTAATCGGGAACCTTGTGGCCTTTATGCTGAAATAGTCTTTCTACAATGACCAACAGGCTTGGTGATTTTGAGACGGTGAGGAAGAAGACGTTGTCTTGGAATTTGTCTGCCCAACCATGAAAACAATATGAGAAAGCTACAAAACTTGTCCCAAGATCTTTACCATTTCAAGTTTTTCTAGCTAAGAACGTAGTCCAGAAGCAATATACATGGATATGCTAAGCTACTTTAAGTAGAAATCTCAAGCTAACAAGTTATGATTATTAAACACATTCTACATCAATTCAGTAGAAAACGGAGACCTTATGGGAATTTCCATTTCAGTTCACTGAAGGAATAGAAGATGAAGAAAACGAAGAACCAGAAAAAGAACCCAAAAAAGAAGGACGTCATAGACACGAAATGATTGGAACAGTGAATAGAGTTGATACCTAGAATATCTTTATCTTGGCAAATTGCCAGAGCCATTGTGGTCTTTCCACATCCTCCCGGAGCCGATAACACAATCAATGGAACCTCATCTTCAAGCAGCTTCCTCTTCAGATCTTTCAATGGAGCCTCTAATCCAACAGGTTCTCCTTTGAGTCCAGGGGGTGAGCAAACATCGCTTCTACTAAAAGAACAACAATTTGATCCAATGGAACTCAACCGCTTGATTATCTGTCTCATTTCGTGACCGATCTGTTTCATTTCAAACAGTGTCTCTTTCTGGTCTACAGCTTGCTGAACTTGCATATCGATGTCGATGTACCTACGAATATCTTCCTCTAACTTGAGAAGCTTTCCGGTATATTTCGGCTTCTTGACAAAATTGTATTGATTGGTGTTTGAGCACTTGATAACCAGCTCCTTGCCTTCGATTATCAGTACTTTGAGACCGTCAATTTCCTTAGGCCGATCCATAACTAAGTTGAGGGCATCTATGTGCTTGATCTTTGGCTGCAGGGATTTTAATGTGGTTTCCAAACGCTTCAATGTGGGCTGCAAAAGAATGTTCTTCTTGGTAACCTCTACAACAAGATCTAAGAAGCTACCAAAAAGCATTTCCAGTCCAGCTCCAGTAGCAGAAGATGCTATGAGTGAAACTGCCATAGTCTTAACTTCTCTAAAAGAAAGAAACCCACCTTCACTCGGATAACGTAAAACCTGATAACAGAAACCAAACCCAATAATCAAAAGTTGAGGGTGGTTTCATAAAATTGAAAGATGACAGAACCACTCTAGCAGGCTCCTCTCTGTGCGAACAAAGGATAAAGCTTTTTTGTGTTGCTTTTGGATCGTATAAAATAATAAATAATTCAAGAGAACTAGACGATGATGTACAACTTCAATATTCAATCATTTTATGAATGTGAATGGAGGAAGTTTCGTCGATGTTGACTTTATGGACGGCCGTCGCGACATGGGAGTGATTTAAAGAAATTTCACTAGTCTGGTTGTTTACTAGAGTAAGTTCGACCTTCGAAGGCAAGTCTAGTATGCACGTACTGCTTGTCCTGAAATTTTTTACCGGATTGATTTGTGTTCAAATGTCATCCATATCCTTGCCTTAGACTAATGAATACAAGCCAACTGTTTTTCGTTCATAAAGGCACATGTTTAAATATAGGAGTTTACCTTGGTCTTTCTTTGCTAATTTACGGGGGGGTCCATTCTTGTCAAATAGCAATTTGTCTCCATATGTGAGGAGTACTAAAGTGTGCCTTAGTCTTTCTTTACTGTAAATAATGGATCGATCATACAAGGGAGACTAATCAAGTCAAGCACAAATGAACTCAAAGTCTGCGCTTGCCAGGTTCGAAGACTGAAATATTATAAATCAAAATCAACAAGGGTCCTGCCTTATAGGTCCCTTGCCAATCCCCATTATTGATAAGAGCGACCAAGGAGAAAGCATAATTGAGCTTATGAATAGTAACCCTATTCATCTTTTATCTACTTTTTAGAGGCAAACGTACCTAGGAAAGAAAATCTTGTAAAAATTTCTCATGTTTTCGAAAAAAATTGTGATTGTGAGTCTTCTCTTTCTTTACTTAGTCCATATGGTATATATTTTAGAGAGTTCTTGGACTTGTAGTATTCCTACTCTTATATCTACAAAAAGACCAAAAATAATTAAAAAAAACTCATCTAGAGTTCTCGTTTTAAACAGTGTGATTTACAAGCTTCTTCTGTAGATCAGTATGTAAAGTTAGAGATCCCCAAGGATCTCATCTCTCTTTGTAGAGAGCAAAACTATATGCATCTACATGTTAGAGCAGTTCAACTTGTTGTTACTTTTTATGAAAGAAAGGGAAAAACTGCTACAGCCAGAATATTTATTTTTGATCATGTCTAAACAACATATCAAAATGTTCTAATTGGTACCTTGCTCACAACTCTCAACAGTAAAAGTATCATCCTCATCATAACAGCTGATTTCAACATTAGGCTAGATGATCCAACATTATCTAATAGACTCCAGGTCTAGATTTAGATCACCGGAGCAGATCAAGACCCTACGGCAATAATGGCTAAGCTACATTATCAGATAATCTATCGCTTTCAAAATCATATCGTAGATCTAAACTTTCCAAACTCTATTTTGGATACTCTTTACGTGGTTAGTGATTGTTCCAATGATCAAACTACTATCATCCAAATCTTGAAGCAATTGCCTCTAAAAGAACTAGAAAAGCAAATATCGACAAAATAGATCACAAACTACCAGAAGATATTCCATACTCATCACAGGCATTGATTTCACACGACCACTCCTCCAATTCTTCAAATTTTTCGAGATGGATCGGTGAAATCTATCTACATTAGGCCTACTAATGATCAACTAGATACTTCAAATACTTCTGGCTTAATTTTGATACTATAACCTGTTATGTCTCATACAAAAGACAAAGACCCTCCTATTCATTATGTAAAATCTAATGAAGATCCAGTTTATACAAGTCATCATCGTGGACATTTCATCTGGGATACAGATCCCTCTATGTGTGAGCCAAATTATGAAGTATGTCTGAATTTTGACTCAGACAGTGATGATGATGATGAGTTGTATAAACAAAGGCGACGAAGAAAGAAAAAGTCAAAGACTCGTTGTATGCCTTATCAGCAATATCATCCTCGTTGGGATGATAATGACGATGATTCCAGCAAATCTATTGAATGATGCAGGTCGAAATCTCTTTGTGAGATGCTCAAATCTACTGGCAGAGATTATCTAGAGTCAATCTCCAAACCACAACCACTAATTCCTCCTATTCCTGTTGTAACTCCCGCTCCCATACCTTATATGATGGTTCAATCATATGAGGAAGACTTTTGTCCTTTATGCCGGAGCACTGATGATGCCAATAGGGTTATTTCTAGCCCTTATGTTTGACCTACAAGAATAAATTCTCAAGGAACTTTTGTTTCTAATCCTACTGATGAAGTTCTCAACTGGCATACCAACAACGCAGTAGCATGAAACAAAATTCTAAGATGGATTGATTCTAAGTTGGATGAAATCAGTCAATAAAATGACGCTACTCGTTAATGAGTAGAGGTTGTTTCTTCTCAGATCCAAAAGTTGTACAAATCTTACAAAGATCAGGTGAGACAACTTGATGATGATCTTCTCCATTACATTGCTACGTAGTATTTTGGACCAAACTTTACATTCAAGGAGCAAAAGCTTAAACAAGTAAAAGAAGTTCTTCAACGTATGGAAGTTGACATGCAAGGTGAATAGTTTATGTCTATTTGTTTAGAGCACGATAGCATTGCTTTCAAAATTCTATTGTAATTAAGTCAGTTCTCTGTAATTAAAACTTGTCTTACTATATTTTGATTCATAGAAGACTTATATGGGTGAATCCTATAAGTAATAGTGTGAGAATCGTGCCTTAGAAGCTGTTGAACAAGTCAAACGTTGAGAATTGTGCTTTAGAAACCTATCCAGTTGAAGACCAAGTCTTAGAATAGTTTTTGCTATTTAATCAATTATCGATGTCTTTTTGGAACCATATTGTATTGTGGGTCTTGATATTTTGCCTTTTTTTCCTTGTTTCTCTCAAATTTCAGTTAAATATTTTGTATTTAAGAAAGGTCGACAAATGAAATATAAAACACTTGTCCATTCTTTGTTTTTCTTCTTTATTTCCTTCAACCAATCCATTCTCTATTCTTCTTTTTTTATTTCCTTCAAAGTGGTATTAGAGCGCTTTTCTTAAAGGACCAGTGAAACATTTTTTTCGATAGATTCAAAATCTCCTTTCACTGCACTTGCACCACCTGCCTTCAATGGAGTGGGTTATAACGTTCGGGTAGCTAGAATGGAGGCACATTTGGAGGCAAATGATCTCTAGGAAGCTTTTGAGAAGGACTACAAAATTCCTCCCATGCCTTCAAATCCAACCATGGCACAGATCAAGAATCACAAGGAGAAGAAAATAAGAAAGTCTAAGGCTAAAGCTACATTATTTACTGCAGTCTCATAAGAAGTCTTTGTCAAAATTATGATAATGAAATTAGCATTTGAGGTTTTGAATTTTTTGAAAAAAGAATTTGAAGGAGATAAAAGAATCAAGGGAATGCAGGTTCTCAATTTCCTCATTAAATTTGAACTTTAATAGATGAAGGATTCAGATACTGTCAAAGAGTATTCTAACAGATTAGTTAGCATTGCTAACAAAGTAAGTTTACTTGGCTCTGAATTTTCTAATTCTAAATTAGTTCATAAAACTCTTGTAACAGTCCCTAAAAGGTTTGAAGCAACCATTTCCTCTTTGGAAAACACTAAGGATATGTCAAATATTAGTTTGGCAAAACTATTGAATTCCTTATAGGCTCAAGAATAACAAAGGGTTATGAGATTTTAAGGTTCTATTGAAGGAGCATTATCAGTCAAAGTGCAAACAAACCAAGGAGGAAATGGGAAAAAGAAGAAGAGTAAGAAGGAAGCCTCAAGGTCAGATTCTGCAAAAGGAAGCAAAAATGAATATCCTCCTTATAAACATTGCGGAATTAAGGGTCGTCCACCCTTTAAATGCTGGAGAAGACTTGATGTTTAATGTGAGAAATGTCAAAAAATAGGGCACCACCATAAAATTTGCACATAAAATATTAAGAATCAAATCAATTTACAGCAGAAAATGTTTCCCAAATTGCAAACCAACAAGAGGAGGAGCATCTCATTGTAGCAACTTGTTTTGCAACCAAAAGTTCTTATGACAAATGGTTTATAGATAGTGGCTGCACAAGCTATATGAATTTTGATCGTGAGGTCTTTCAAAGAGCTAGATATATCAATTATCTGCAAGGTCAAAATC
>JAOTIZ010000201.1:26000811-26011111 GCA_027123425.1 Erythroxylum panamense | reverse complement strand
CCCATAGATCTCACCTTCTCTTCCATCTTTCCACAAACCCTACACAAACCCTAACTTCCATTTCATCTCATACTTGAACCTAACACAAACAAGAATGGAACTTACCTTCTACAAGTAGCTTTTCTCTTATTCTTCTCCTTCTTTCTTCTTTCCTTCAAGCCTCCTACGGCTCTCCCTCTTCTTCTTGGCCGAAAGCTCCCTTGTTCACGTTTTGCTTCTCTTCTCCTTGGTTCTACGACAACTTCTCTACTCTTCTTTAAAGACTTAATTCATTAGCTTTCACTTAAAGCCTCCTCCCAAAACTACATAGTTTTAAGTCTCCTTAAAGCTCTCTTTAACTCCTTTGGGCTCTCCTCTAACTTACTAGGCTTTTGGGCTCTCCTCCTTCCAAGCCTACCACACATAACTCCACTTATTCTCTAAGCCCATACTTTCCAATATTTAATTCTAACCCTTCATTTAATTCCCAACTTCTACCTACTAATTCCAAAACTTAAATAAAATATATCTATATAAACACATAATTAGATCAATTAAGGCAAAATAAAAATAAAAATATAATTAACGAATAAATCCATAAATCCATAAATAATTAATTCAAATAAAATAAAAATTTTCGGGGCCCAACAATAAATGCCTTTGTTGGTGAGATGATGAGAAGACACATTGATGTTGCCACACCTTTTGCCCAAACTTACTTTAGATTGACTATCTTCATATTTTTAGCCATTTCAAAAACCATTTGATTTTTTTCTCTCAACCACTCTATTCTATTTTGGCATGTATAGTGTTGATTGCTCCTTAAAAATGCCATTTTCTTCACAAAAAGTATCAAATTATTTGAAGGAGAATTCACCACCTCAATCTTAACAAAGAGCCTTTATAAAACACTTTTTTTCTTTTCTATTAACATCTTGAAATTCTAACAAGTTTCATATTTGAATTTTAAAAAATAGACCTGACTCATTTGGTTGTAATCATTGGTAAATAGCAAAGGTATCAACTTCGACCAAAGGACTCAACACTCATAAGGCTACAAACGTCAATTTGTACTAATTCAAGATAAACAAATGCTTTCCAAAACTTATTTGTAGGAAGTGAATTTTTACTTCGCTTTTTATAAACACACCATTCACAGAAATCATGTGCATCAATTTTAGGTCATTTTCTGACTTAACAATTTCAATCCTTAATTTCAGCTACAAATTCCCATAATATGAGTGCTATAATTTTTTATCACTAGTTCTAATAACTAAGGCACAAATTTTCATACCAAAGACTTTAAAAGGAAAATTTTTATTTTGTTTCATAGGAATGCTAACTATGTTTTGACATTATTTCTTGTTATGAACACAAAAATTTTTATCAAACATAATAAAGTAACCATCATCCATCAAATTTCCATTACTTAATAAATTATAAACCAAATTAGGAACATATTACACATCATGGAGGAGTTTTACATTATCTCGAAAGGTTTTGATGGCAATTGTACATTTTGCTTCCACTTAAGTTAACATTTTATCTCTGAGATAAACTTCTTTGTGACTTATCAAGTTATTTGAATAAAGATATATGATTAAAGCATATAATATTCACAAACTATACTCTACTGAAAGAATCAATAATGAAATAATAAGTCATAAATAAATTACTATCCTCTTTGAATTTCTATGTAATATTTTCTTACTTTTACTCATCACTCTATGTAGTCTGATAATCAGACTTTTATGACCAAATTTTTTTATAATAGTATAATTGTATTGAACTTTTGAACTTCCTTTATTCATGAGATTGTTCTTTAGCTCTACCACGACCACTACCTTGAAAGCCACCTCTACCTTATCCATAACCTCCAAAATTTCCTAACTTCCCTTTATACAAAGACTCACCTTTAACGTATAATACCTTTTCTTTAATTTTTCATAAGACCTACTATTCCTAGCCTCATGAGCTAACAAAAAGCTCATTAGTTCGTCAAAATTACTAGTTGATAAGTCTATAGACTCTTCAATTAGAGAAACAACATGATTAAAGTCTCTTCCTAAACTTCTTAGAACCTTATTGGTAATCATTTCATCACTAATAGTTTCACTATAAGATCTCATATGATTCACCATTCTAAATACTCTATACAAATAGTCTTGTATAGAATCTTTCTCTTTTATAGTTAGTGCTTCAAAATTATAACAAAGGGATTGTAATTTGATAGCAATTACCTTCTTATTGCCTAAATATTCTTATTTTAGAATCTCTCATGCCTAAGTGGAGTGCTAATTGATGAAGTTTAGGAAAAGATGTCATCATTAGGTGTCAATTGTGTGAGAAAAAGAGCATTTACATCATTTTATGAAGTTCCTATAATCATTGGTCAAGCTTGACTAGCTTCGAGTTATTAAACCCATTCTCCCCTAAGTCTTATCACTATTGAAAAGATATTATAATCTTCATTTTAAGATATTTTCACCTTCGTAATTTGGAATCAGGGGTTGGGATGAAATGGAACCATTGCCTGCCATATCTAAACTCAACTCTTTTAATTTTGTGTTTGCTTCACTAGACTGTTCACCTTAGGAGAGCGATGCTTACTTTGATCAAATGAATAATCAAATTATGCTAAGGGTAATGTTTCTATAAATGAACTTGAGAGCACAATGGTGGTATTTGTACGTGGTGTTTTGGAAAAATCAATTTAGGATCTAATAATAAAGTTTGTTAGAGTGGGAGAATAGAAAATAGAACAATAAATAGAGGATTTTTTTTAATTCTGGCACAAAAAAGTTCTTTATTACCTATTTATAAGTTTACAATAGATAAAAAGATTGGCATAAGAAGATAGATAACTATCTAATTGAATAACTAACTGAAACTAGAAAATGAATATATATGTTGATAACTATAAAACATGGATTTGATGATTCCCACTAACTAGAGGATAAAACATAATCCTACTAAGTAATTAAAGGAAAAATATAATTGCTATTTTAATTTTTTGAATCATTATCTTCAATGGAATAAAGAGTAAACATGCAAATTAAGTGAAATACTAAAGGAAATACAATGACCAACAACTACATTGTAATAAATGTTGCACAAACATTCATTTCTAACTTTAAAGAATAAGATTATGAATTCTAAAGTAATCATATAAAAATTCCCTCAAATTTTGTTGTCATAGGTACTTAGTAAAAATTGGGTCTATAAATTTTGATGAAGAAAGTAGGATGAGAGAATAAGAAAAATGATTCCAAAGTGTTGTTAATTATTCACCAGATTGTCCATAAGGACATCCTTTCACATATCATAGAAACAACGTTATAAGAATAATTACTATCAATTTTTTAGAAGGAGTTTTTAAAGTGATTCAAAGATCATTATATTGAGAATATATTGGTAAGATAATAGTCAGTAAAAAATACAATCTTATAGCAAGAATATTACCATCTAAACCATTGTTGAAAAGGTATTTAGAAGGATGACTTCAAAGTTTGATCTTATAGTAATTGTCATAAAGAATATAAAGATTTGTCAACTCTTTTGTTTGATGAACTAATAGAATCTCTTTAAACTTATGAGCTAAGAATTAATAAAACTTTTGAAAAGAATAAAATAAAAGGCATTTCAAATGAAGGAGGAAGTCAGCAAAATTAAAGGACGATGATGTTCAACAAATAGAGGTCATGGAAGAGAAGGATTTTATGGTAGTGGTTATGATTATGGTAATGGAAAAGGCAAAGGTAGATATGAAAGATAAAGATAGTGCAGTGAGCAAAAAAACACCAAAAATAACATTCAATATAATCATTGCAAGGAGTATGAGTTAAGGACCAAAATATACATTTTGCAATAGATAATGAAGAAGAAAGTAAGCTTTTACGGCTCATTTTAATACTAACCATAAGTTAGGTGATTTGTAGTTATAGGCAGAGGTTGTTTGAATCATATGGCAAGCACAAATTAGATATTTGAAGAGCGTAATGAGACAAAAGAAAAGATGAAAATTCACATTTAAAATGGAAAATAAATATAGGTTGAAGGGAAAGGTATGGTAGGAATTGAAACTAGCTATAGTAAACTTAAATTTCTATGTAATGCTTAATTTGAACTCGATTTAGGATACAATTTATAGTGTTAGGTCACTAATGGTTGATGAATATTCCATATTATTTGACAATGATGTTTTTGTCATCAAAGGTAAGAAATCAGGCTAAGTGACTATTAATATCAAGATAACCCAAAGAAAATTGTTATTGTTGGAATTTTTAAATATGGGAAGTTTTGTTCTTACTTCTTATAAAAATGATGATTCGAAGTTATGACATCTCAACATTAAGGGTCTAAAATTACTAAGATAAAGGTATATATAGAAAGTTTTTTTCTTATTGCTGGTAAAAAGAAAATTTACTTGAAGTTATGACATTTACAATATGGGTACATCAACATAAAGATCTAAAATTACTAAGATAAAAGTATGGTCTGGAAAACTAAAAATTGGCTCTATTAATTAATGTGAAGGGTGTATTTATGAAAAATAAATTGGAAAGATTTTACACAACTAGTAAAGCAATTAACAAAGTTTGTATGCCTATTAATGTAGTCTTAACAACAATAGTAATTAATTATTTGACTAATTAAAAAAAGTTACATATGCTACCAATAGCTCAAAAGAAACAAGTCAAACTTTATACCATTTTTCAACATTCCTCCTTAATTTAAAGTTCTAAATGTTAAGCAAAGTTATAAATTAGCATAACTTCTCTTTTGATAAAGACTTTCCAATATATTAGTTAGCTACTTCTGTAATACTTTAAAGTTATCTCTTCCTTCATATCAAAATCACAATTGAAATTAAAACAAATATTAATATGTGGCGTCATCCTTAGAAGTTGAGTATGTTGGAGAAACTTTAGTAACTTGTCGAGACATTTTACTAAGGAGAGTGTTAGTTAACATCAACAAGAGTAAGAGAAATAAAGGAGATATTTTATACATAAAACAATAATCTCTATGACAAAAAAAATAGCATTTCTTAAAAGGATTAAGCTTATCAGTATTCACTGCCATTTTATCTTTGATTTGTTTGTGAAGAAAGAGATAACTTTCAATTATTCTCACACTTATAAGTAGTTGGCTAACTAACAAAGTCTTTTTCGAAAAAAAACTATTATTTAAATTTTTTTGGCATTTGGAACTTTGAATTAAGGGAGAGTGTTGAAGAAAGATTTACAGTCTAATTTTTCTCTTTTAGTTTGTTAATAGAATTCACTTTTTTTTAGTTTAACTAATCAAATCATTAGTCACAATTATTGTTAAAAATACATTAATATGTGTAATAGATTTTGTTAATTGTTTTTATTATGGAAAATTCTCTTTACTTGTTTTTAACTATCACACTATATCTAGGTATTTTTCTTAAATTTTACATACTAAAATCATCAAATAACAAATTTGAGTGTTTAGACTTTTTTTTACTATAGGTGACAAATAGGCTTGAATTTGGCCTAATGTGAATTAATAGATAAAAGTTTGAGTAAATCCAATCTCATAATAAACTTAAACTTGAGATGATCGACCCAGCTTAACTACAATGACCGAAATCAATACAGATGAGTTTGGCTAAAATACCAAGATGATTCAAATAAATATTGTTTAAACATCAGGTTGTCTAATTAATCAAACTTCAGGCCATACTTAGATCGAACCATTTCTAACCTTACTCTTTACTTTTAGCTACCAAAATTTTTTATTTCTTCTTTTCTTTTGAATAACCCTTATACATGAAATCATCTTGTTTGCCATCTTTTTGTCATTTATAAAGGTGATTGCTTTATATTATTCTTCCTAAATCCAATTCTATGAACCTCTTTCTCTAAAAAGCTTCTTTAAATCAAATGTCAAAGATAGCCTTATACATCACTAATATGAGGATTGAAGATTCAAAGTTATTGATATATTATATGAGTGAAAGTGAATAAGAGAAGCAATTCCAATACTCTATCAAATAAAAAAGTCTTTGACATCTATCTCCTTATTTGTTATTCTGAAGATTCAAAGTTATTGATATATTATATGAGCAAAAGTGAATAAGAGAAGCAATTCCAATACTCTATCAAATAAAAAATTCTTCAACATCTATCTCCTTATTTGTTATTCAGTCTTATCCGGAGAATTGAGCTAAAGGGTGTTAAAAGGTTTATAAATACATTAAAATTTTAGGGTATGTGGGATATGATTGGCCTAATGAAGCTATAGAGTTATAAAAAATGGTGAACATATGTGAGAATTTAAATTTGAATAAGTTTACAGTTTCTAATACTTTTATTACTTCAACAATAGTTCTAAGTCTATGAAATAGGAAATAAATTCAAAATCATATGGATTCAAATGAAGTAGTTTGGAGTGCAAAATTGGCATATTGTTGGTAATTGTTCCAAAACTTGGAACATTTGCTTATCAGTTACCATAACTTTCTTTCCTTTTATTATCCACATTCCTAATGTTTTATTGTTTACTATCAGTAACGTTCATGATGTTATTACCTCCATTATTATGCAGCGTTCACCATAACATGTTAATGTATTTTAATGTCTTTATAACTAGTCAACATATGAATCTCTCCTCTCCCTTTATATGTATGAGACCCTCGTTTATTCTTTTGTGTTTTTTCTTCTCTTCTCTAACTATCGTGCTTTTCATTTTCTTTAGATACAACATTTTACACATTTCTTCTATTTTCTTACTTCTCACATATTACTTCATACGACGTGCATTTTTTGCTTCATTCTTCCTTTGTTGTTTTATCTTTTCTTTAGTCATGGAGATAGTTTGTACTTTACCCTTTGGAGTGCACCAAAGCTGGTGGAGAAGACATTAACCTTGGAGTCGGATCCTATTGTCCTGTTGTACCATAGAGGGGGAATTTTTGACTTAGGGCAGTGATTTTTCACGATGCCCTGCATTTCAGATAAGCTGTTCCAATTTTATTTTATTGCTATTTTTGCTAACACATATATGGTAAATATGGAAGCATATACGAAATAAGACACAAATCTGACAAAATTTGACCATAATGATTAATAGGGACTTTGAGGATAGGAGGAGACGAGTTTTGATTTATCTGTATAGTTGTTGAGGTAGGGGATTAGGCCTAATGAACTTTACTTTTGTTGGGTTTTAAGTGTTTATGCTCATCATACTGTAAAGTAGCTTGAGAAATGAGTGTTGGTTTATATCCAACAACCAATTGGTTGGTTATAGTTTTAGTGATCTAGTTATTTAAAGATATTTTTTTCTTGTGTATATGTATTTAATTAATTTATGTATAAGATAAAGTCTATTGGATAAATATAAAATTAAGATGAAATCATAATTATGAAATTCATATTATATTTATATATTATCCCTAAATTGTTCCCAGATATTGTTATATTAATACTGGATGATAATATAGTGTAAAAAGACTAGTACATATTATATTTCAAATTTATAAAAGAAGTAGTTAATCTCACGGACCAAAGTATGAAGATATTCAAACAAATATATGTGTGCTTATTGGAGAACGAATTTATTGACTAGTCAAATTTAAGAATTTCATTTAGAATATTACTTATCTATCTAGGAAAATTCTCATTATGATTATTATATAAGTGATCTTTTGATTTAAGATTTTCAAAGTATCTCATATAAGGATTATTATGCTCTGATACTACTTATGACTTATCTGACTTAAAGGTAGTTTAATCGATAGCCACTAAATATATTATGAATTATATAGTGGTAATTGAGTGATTGATATAGGATTTATCACCCCCAAAGTGATTAGGGAGAATGTTCTATTGTTCTTAATTACTATTGATTTAGAAATCATCTATGTCCAAAGTAGAATGACACTTTGAAAATAGTTTTTAAATGTCATTAATTGAATCAACTACTAATATTTGAGAACTAATATGATTGAAATCAAATAGAATAGACAGTAATTCTATATACTATATCAAATCAAACATTGTATGAAGAAATAATTCAATTTTGCAAAAAAAATCATTTATAAAAAGGTTAGTTTAAAATTATTTTGACATTAATAATATTTGGGTAGTCAAGAATTGTTGCTGGACATTAAACTTGATTTATAAATATAAGTTATTTAATTAGATAATCAAAGATAAATTGAAGGAGTTTAGTTTATCTAATCCTAAATATGATTTGAAGTTATACTGTATATTCATTGTCAACATATATAGGAACCTAATGAATCTCACATAAAGAATGGTTGAATAGAGAAAAAGACATTTTAATAAAGTTAGACTTGATTATAAAATTTGAGAAACTTTTAGATTAAATATGAAATATTTGACTCATATGAGATTTTGAATCTTATTTGGCCTTAATTAGTATTTGTTTAACCAAAGGAGGTTATAGTCAGTATTTTGACGATAAAAAAACATAATTATTGCTAATGAGTTTATTATTTTTTATGGAAAGTAATATAAGAACAAATGAAGTCATAAACTTATAAAGATAACAAATGAAGTCATAAACTCAGAAAGATAGCATATGAAGTTGAAAAAGAGATCAAGGCTTATCAAATTCATTTTTTAGTTTGTAATTGTAATTTCTTTTATTCACTTTGATGTCTACAAGGCTCACTATGCATACACATTTCAATTCACTTCATTGCGTAAGTCTTTCCATTTACTAAGAGACATTGAAGATTTTGGTTTTATTATAAATTGTTCTTGATCTTTCAAACAAACTTTAAGTAACATTATGGGAGTGTTTAAATCATAATTGCATTAAACTAAATAATTTAAGAATTTGAAGCTGTTAAAATCATATTGTTTAGGTGATTGGTCCACCTATATTGGTTAGTGGTTGATCAATTTATGTTAAAGTTGTTAAGTTTAATATATCATGAGTTTGTTATAACATTCGTTGATGTATTGGTCGATTAGTGTTCTAATGGCTATTGAATTTGATGACATTATCGGTCAACTAGTGCTTTGTAAGCAGCTGTTATAATGGCTAATTTTTGGCTCCAACAGTTAGTAAGGGTCTCAAAACACTATAAATTGGTGTTTTCTTGTTCGTTTTAGCATCAATAAGCATTTAGATGTATTTTACACATATTTTAAGTATTTTTAACCATTTTTGCATTATTATTTCATATTGATATGATTGAACTAGTTAAAATGAGAAACTAGTTAAAGCTTTAGAAGTTGGATAAGTGACATGTGTCGCTTGTCTAGTTAAGTTTATTACATGATTAACTTAAAAGATCAACTCATTGTTTGTTTTTGTCTAAATTTCTTCTTCTTCGGTGGTTTTCTTCTTCACGGATTTCTCACCAAACCTTCACCAAAGATACACCTTGCTTTCATCTATCTTTTACTACTTCCATATTGTTGTTCTTTCCATTTGCCATAAGAAACCTAACCCGATCCACCTTCATGATGATGTACATGGTTGCATAAGAATTTTGGCTTCTTGGAGTTAAAAACGTTTATAAATTAGTGCACAAAATTATTGGAGAAAATATAAGTGAATGCTCTGTTTTTGTCTTCACTATGTATACATGAATTTTTGGGTGTTTTAGAAATGAGCTAAAAAATGAATTTAGAGATAAGGAATAGGTGTAAGGTAATGTTTTGATAAGATAAAGATAGATTAAAATTATAGTTAGGAAAGAAAAAGAAAAAAATGCAGAAAAATGAGAAGTGTAGAAAAATGAAAGAAGAAATGCAGAAAAACATGAAGGATATGCGTGAATAGATTCTGTTTTTGATGTTTACGTTTAATCATGGATTTTTGATTTTTTGTGTCTGAGTTGAGTTGAAATAGAAGTAGGAATGAAGAGGAAATAGGGAGGATATAAGTTATAAATGGAAGATTTAGTAAAAGGGAGAAACAAGAAGAAGAAATTCTGTAGTTTTGGATGAATGAGGAGTGCGGGAATTTCTTAACTGGAATAATTTCACTAAACAATCAGCAATATTTTGCCCATATCATGATCTGTAGATTTTCAAATGTAATGTTTTTAATCTAGATGAAACTAGAGACATACGGCTAAAATTTTTAAGAAGAAATTAAATTTGAATTATATCATTAAAGGTCTTGAAATTTAGATTGAAGCTCAATTTTGGCTTAAGCTGTAACAGAAATCATGTCCTATTCCTATTGAATAAACTGTATTGATATAGGTCGAATTAAAAAAAGCTCTCTTCAAAAAAAGTGTAGCTTATTCTGTTATCTTTCAATTGGTATAAAGTTTGTAATTTTTGGATATTTTATTGAGAAACATGAG
>JAOTIZ010000201.1:25928821-25954718 GCA_027123425.1 Erythroxylum panamense | reverse complement strand
GTATAGAATTGAAATATGAATGTGATTGATTGTGTTTGGATTCCGGACAGGAGGTCCGATGAATTGTGATGATTGATCTGAAATATTGAAGTGCTCTTTGTTTATGAATTGATGGTATA
This sequence comes from Erythroxylum panamense, assembly GCA_027123425.1. NCBI lineage: Eukaryota > Viridiplantae > Streptophyta > Magnoliopsida > Malpighiales > Erythroxylaceae > Erythroxylum > Erythroxylum panamense. The sequence goes on along the minus strand of JAOTIZ010000201.1, from coordinate 25,954,599 downwards.
TAGATATGTGTGTGAGATGCTTTATGGAAAAGAAAATAATAAAATAATAAAATAAGACTTGCAAATCATGAATTATGATTGAATATGAAGAAGCAAATAAATTGAGTTTAAGTGTGAATGATTTGAATTGGATATTGAAGTCACTTTGATTGAAGTTTTTTTAAAGAAAATTTATAGCAATTTGGTTTTGGATTAGACCCAATTGTCTAAGTGGATTGAGGTAGATCAGATCATCTTTGTAGTTTTTCAACGTGTTTGTATTTTTCTAAAGTATGCGTTTACGGATGTCGGAGTTAAGAGTTTTGCCCTTAAGCATTTTTGTTTTCTTTGTTTCCGAGCCTTTCGATTTCTTTGGCTCCTTAAGCTTTCGATTTCTTTGGTTTTCGCCCACGCTTTATGATTTCAAGATCTGTTTTTCGAAAAATTATGTACGCACGCTTTTTGTTTTCGAAAGGTTGGGTTCCAGAAACAGGACCCAACAGCCAGTACCCGAACCATAGAGCCAGTACCCAAACCATTGTACCAGCTAGGTTGGACCCCAAAGAGGGCAGGGCCCTTAAAGGGGGTGGAGAGTGTGAGATCCCACATCGGTTGGAGAGGGAAACGAAGTATGCCTTATAAGGGTACAGATACCTCTCCCTTACAGACGCGTTTTTCATGGCCTACTGCACCGGATCCCATCAGAACTTCGAGGTTAAATGTGTTTTGGCAAGAGTAGTTCCGGGATGGGTGAGCTCTTGGTAAGGCCTTGGGAAAAGCAAAACCATGAGGGATTGGCTAGGCTAAGGCCCAAAGCGGACAATATTTGTAAGCGAGTGATCTGGGCTGTTACATTACCAAATACTAACCTGGAGGATGACTTGTTAATTGGTGTCTTATAAGGTATTTGGTATGACAAAAGTATGTCTTCAAGTCACAAGCTTTAGTATTTTCTTGTTGGTCTAACCATCTTTTCAATAGCTATTTTAATTTCTCTATTCAAAACTTCAGCTTACCTACTTATTTGCAGACGATATGATGTACTGATCTTATGGCTCACTCCATATTTATTTAAGATTGCCTCTAATATTCAATTGCAAAAATGTTTGCTTTGATCATTTATTAAGGCTAGTAGAATACCAAACCTATAGAAAATGTTAGATTTGAGAAAATTTTCAACCACTTTGCAATCATCAGTTCAAGTGGCTTTTGGTTCCACCCATTTTGACACATAATTGATGAACAATAAAATGTAGACAAAAAAAACTCATATTACATTGGAGTTTTTGATATTTCATTTCTTTGGGTGATATTACCTATTCCTTAGTATCACTCCTAATTTTCACAAAGCATGTAAGCTTCCCAAAATAAGGAAGCCCAAAAGAAGCCACATTTTGAGATTTTTTTTGTCATTCATTTAGCACTGAAATGTACTTCACATGTATCTGAATGGCAAAATGTAAGGATGGATGATATTTTATTTTTAGGTTCACACCTTTAAATTACCTTATCAGAGCAATGTTTCCATAAATATGAGTCATCCCGTTTATAGTACTAAGCATAACTCTTGAGCTTATTTTGTTAAACTTTAGATAGGCATGTATATAGCATATTAATAGCTAACTAATTTATTATATTTGCATACTATAAAAATTGGATCCTTATAAAGAACGGTTGCTCATCCTGAAACTTTTCTGCAAATCAAAGGTTGTTTGAGCATGAGACAAAAGACTTAAAAGATTCGCCACTCTATTCTCAACACCTTGCTTATCATTGATTTCCAAATCAAATTCACTCAGTAATAAAATCCATCTCATCAATCTTGGATTTGCCACTTTCTATGTCAACAAATATTTAAGAGTTGCATGGTCAGAGAAAATAATGACTTTAGTACTTAATAAGTAGGATCTAAAATTTTTAAAGCAAAAAATACTGTTAACAACTCTTTTTTAGTTATTGACTAATTTTTTAGGCATCATTCAAGGTCATAGAACATAATAAATGATACAAGGTACTTTTCACACTCATTGTCCCAAAATAACACTTACAACTATTTCACTTGCATCACACATGATTTTGAATGGTAATTCCCACTTTGGTGGTTGAATGATAATGGCTGAAATCAATAAAATTTTTAACTACTTAAAGGCCTCTTTGTAATCATCACAAAATTAAAAAGTAACATCTTTCTAGAGTAGCTTGTATAATGGAGATACTATGTTGGAAAAATCCTTGATGAAGCTTTGATATAAACCTATATGAAATGACCAAACTTCCCACATACTAATAGGGTGAGGCAAAGATTAAATAACATCAAATTTGGCCTTGTCTACTTCAATTTTGCTAGAAGAAACAACTTGAACCAAGATTATACCTTGTTCAACTATAAAATGGTATTTTTTGAAATTAAGAACAAGGTTAGTCTCCATATATCTTTGTAGAATTAATCTTAAATTATGCAAACACTCATCAAAATGATTTTCATGAAGAAAAGAATCATTCATAAAACTTTAATAATCTACTTAATATACACCTTTGTAGAGTAGTCAATACATTATAAGTGTTGAAAGGCATTCATCTATATGCGAAAGTTTCAGAAAGACAAGTGAAAGTTGTTTTCTCTTGATCCTTCGAAGTAATTGCAATATGAAAATATCTTTAAAAAACCATTAAAAATAGTAAAAATGCTTTATCAAGTAATCTTTCTAACATATAATTAATAAATGAGAGAGAAAAATTGTCCTTTTAAGTCAACGAATTTAATTTCCTATAATCATACAAACTCACCATCCATTTTGGACTCTATTAAGAACTAAGTCTCCCTCTTAATTGGTAACAATTGTAACTCCAACTCTCTTTGGAACTACTTATAAGAAGCTAGCCCACTCACTATCTGAAATTCGGTAGATTACTCCAGCCTGGAGTAGCTTCAAAATTTCTTTTTTTACTGCCTTCATCATTAATAGTTTTAACCTTTTTGTAGTTGCCTTATGGATTTAGCTCCATCTTCTAAGAGATTCATGTGCATATAAGTAAAATGGCTAATACCTTTAATATTTGCCATCATCTATTCGATTTCCATTTTAAATGTTTTTCAAAACCTTCATTAACTTTTCCTTACGTGTAAAGATTAGCTTACTTGAGATTATCACTAGCAGTGTCTCCCTCTCTAGGGAACATATATTTTAATTGTTTTGACAATGGTTGTAACCCCAATTTTGGTGCTTGCACAATTAAAGGGGCGAGTCGGTCACTAAGTGTGGGTATCCTTCCTGCAAAATTGTCCATGGATGTCTTACAAACAAAAATTAAGGATAACATTAGTGTCTTCATCCTTAAAAAGACTTTCCATTATAACTATATGTAGCTTATCTTTCCCATTAATTTCAAACCTATTTTTTACTAATAAATCCAAAAAATCAACTATAAAAATAGGAAATCATCAAGATATTCCATTGTATTATATATATTAAACTGAATATTATCCTTACCAAACTCCAATGTCAAAATACCTTTGTTGACGTTAACTTTTGTTTTGGTTATCTTTAAAAACGGTATTCTTAACAAAATTGGTGTTGTTTGGTCATCATTTTTTCATATCCAAAACATAAAAGTCAATGGAAAAAGTTAACTTATCATTACATGGATCAGAACATCCTCTGCTACTCCCTTAGGATATGCATTGTACCTATCTGCTAATTGAATTACCAATCCCTTCTTTTCTGGTGGTCCTAAATTAAGTGATAAATAAATATAATAAGGCATGAAATTAATGGACTCACCTAAAACTAATATGGCATTTTCTACCTTAGAACCACCAATAGTGCATGGTATAGAAAACATAACTAGATCCTCTCCATAAGGGTTTTACAAATGACAACTTAAACATTACTTCCTAGCCTTACTTTTTCAACCACTTTTGATTTTTATTTTCTTGTCACCATACATAGTTCATTCAAGAATTTAGCATATATATGAACATGCTTAATTACATCAAAAAGGGGAATATTTACTCACATTTCTAGAATGTCTCATATAAGTCAACATCTATTTCCAACTTCTAGCTGTCCTTCAACACAGCTAGAAAAGAATGAACTATAACTAAAAGAGAAGTAGGTGACTCACCCTTAGGCATGGGCATGGTTTCGTTCATCTCAATATGTTTTTTGCCTTCTGTATGTAAATTTGATGAAGGTGGAGCTTTTATGGGCTACTTCATTTGTTTTCTACTTTGCGATGTAATAACATTGGAACTCTACTAAATTTAGTAATTTACTTGAACCTTGAGATTCCAAGTGACTAATCGTATTGGCTAACTAACCCATTTTATTTTCCAAATTTTGGATACTTTTTTGTCTCTTTTTGAAAATTGATAATATTGGTAGCTAATGTTTTGTCAATATCCTCAAGAAATATACCTGAATCAAATATTTGGGCTTGTTGCGGCTGCCTTAAAGAATGACGTTGCCCATATTATTGAAAATTAGTTGTTGGTTAATTTATTGGAGCATTACCATATCAAAAATTTATATAGTCTCTCCAACTGCGATTGTAGGTGCTTAAATGTTAGTTATATTGCCAATAAGGTTATCATGAAAAACCTCCTACTACACTTACTTATTCTATAGAATCCTCCTGTAATGTTAGACATATATCAGTTATGTGTCCTACTTTTGAACATATTTCGTAAGCCTTTGTCGCTTCCATTTTTTCAATAAACAATTGAAAAATAAGTGCAATAAGCTCATCCACACATTTTTCAAGGGAAAAAACATTTACATTGCTAACTTGTTGAGCTAAGTGTTTTATCATAGCACTAAGTTATTGGGAATTGGATGCCATATTAACGATCCATATGCGAGCCTCATCTGGTGTTTTATCAATAATTGTTCTTCTACTAGCAACGTCGACAATACTCCTTTAAGTTGTTAGAAGTCCCTCATAAAAATATTGAATAAAGAGAAGTTTGTTAACTTGGTGATATAAAAAACATATGCATACCTTTTTGAAACACTCCCAAGACTAGTACAAAGATTCTTTAGTGTGTTGCTGAATGCCACAAAATTTTTTCTAAATGTTAACTACCCTTAAAGTTAGAATTTTTTTTTTGAAAATTACATCTTCTTTTCATTACACGTGGTTGTACTAGCTAGTGGCAAGTAATATAACTAATTTTGGGCATTGTCTTTCAAAGAAAATAGGAAAGATCACAATTTGATTGATATTCAGTAACACCATTAGGCTTCATTCTTGTACATACAATATGGAACTCTTGAAGATGTTTATATAGATCGTCACCTACAGTACTGCAAAAAGTTAGTGACAAATGAATTAAACCAAAATTCAATTCAAAAGTAACATTTGCATTGAAAGTAAGAGAAGTTATAAAGTGAGATTTTTAGTTCAAATTTGGTCTATCAAGTTCTTGTAGCACTCTATTGTTTACATGTTTTCTTTTGTTTCATTAATTGGAGTGTTGCACTGCTTCCAATTTTTTGTTCATTAGCTTTTTTCAAATCTTTTGGATCTTTAGATTATATTGTAAATTAGTTTACTTCAAAGATCTCATAACAAACATACAAACTTGGAATTCCCTAGCAAAGATGCCAAATTTTGGAGGAATTATCGCATGCACCCTAAATTGAATTTTAAATTCTTATAATAAAAACAATTGTAATATACGAAACTAGGAGTCGATCTCACAAGGAATTCTAGTTTGTTAATCATTACAAAAGAAAATATATATTTAATAAAATAGGAGTTCTGATAATATGAAATTTTATGACAAAGAAAATAAAGGAGATAATAAAATGAAAAATACCATTAAAACGAACCTTAGTTTATAGTTGCTTCTAACTTTAGAACCACAATTGATCATCAGTACAAAATAATTATTTCATTAACCATATATTCAAAGTGATATTAAATACTTGTCTTTTTTATGATTAGATAATTAAAAACATGTAATTCAATTAACTCTTACTGTTTAACAATCTTAAATACAATCTAAAATTTAATTAAACAATATATTTAAGAAAAAGAAAGATCATTGAACCAAGACAACACAATATTCTTAATTGAACCAAGGCAACAAACTAAAACTTCTAGTTGTTACAAATAATTAAAGAATTGAATGTTTATGTATTAAAACTTTAATCTAGAAAATGATCGTTTGAATTAATAAACTAATTGCGTATATTAGAAGTCAATAAAAAATCATAAAACAAAAACACGAAAAAAAAAAGTCAAATAAATGAATAATTTAAACACTTCACATTAAGACTCAATTGCTTTAGAATCTTCAAAGTTCCAAAAGGCTTCCTCTTCCATTAGAAAAGAACTATCCAATAATGGCCATAACTACTACTAACATCCAATGAAGAATAACTACTCCAATATCTACTAAAGAGTGGAAAGAAGACTTTATGAAAATTTGGAATTTTTAGCTAGAAAATTTGATGCCTTGCTCCTTCATTTAGCTCTATTTATAGCCACTTTAATCCCACGTGGAAATAAATTTTTATGATTCATTAGATCCCATAAATTAAAACTTCATTGATTTCCACTTAGATTTGGCCAAGATAAGATTCAAACAACTTTTAACACGTTTTTCTCTTACATATTCGAAGTCTCTAAGTTACAATTATCACTAAACGTAACCACGCCTATAATCATGCCAATCCATTTCATCATAATTTTAACTTGATCATAATAATGTGATCTAAATCTATCAATTAAAAAATTTTGTCATCCTAAATTTATCAATTAAAAAATTTTGTTTACTTTCCCATGAAAGTAAACAAAAATACTGATTTTGAATACATTAAGATAAGACTGTCGACGATTTAAATGCTAAAAATTAAGATAAAACTATGACACATCAATATCTTCTATTTAGGATAGCATGATTAGTAATAACAAGATATATTATGAATTTTATGAAAATAGTTGATTAATTTAATAAAAGATTTATCACTTTAAAGTAATCAAAGAAAAAATTTACTCTTCTTAATTAGTAATTGGGAATCCTCTAGGCATAATAAATATCAATTATAAATCAAAATAATTTGCAAGAAGAAATATGATTATATTTTAATAGAGTTTGGACATTAGCTCTACATTATATATTCAATTGGAACATTAAATAACTAAAAGATTAAATTATTCATTATAATTGTGCATAAATATATTAATTCAAGCCACTTTAATGTTTATAATATTTAAAGGGTCTTGATATGTTGCTAGATATCAATCTTAATCAATGAATTATAAACTATTTTATTAGAATAAATACAAATCTAAAATAATTTTAATTATGAATTGTAATCAAAATTTATAATTATTGCTAGCATACCATAAATCTAATAGGTCACATATAAAGTTTTAAAATGTAAATTAATTTAAGTTGAACTTAAATGTAAAATTTAATAAGTTTCTATAAACAAATGTAAGATATTTAAATTAATTGAAGTTAAATTCTAATTATATCTAAGTTAGAATAATGTTTCTTTGTTTTATGAATATTGTTAGAAGTTAAAATTTTGAATTATCTTATAGTTGACTTTTTATGAAATTTTTTTAACAAAAATATGAATAATGTTTTTTTAAAAAATTATTTTATAATTATTATTTTAAATTTATTTATTAAAAATTATTAATTATTTCACTTATTCCATAATACGTACGATTTCGATCCAACGTTAGCCGTAGTTTGGCCTGTCTAAAATATTAGTTTATAATGAAAAGACTAAACTGGAGGTATAAGGAACGAAGAAATGTACTTTCACATTAAATTAATTGAAGTCTAAATGCTTCGTAAAACTTAAAATAATGTAATTTTGTTAATGTACAAAATAACATTGTTTTGTCCATGATTGTTTTTCTCCTCCTTAGAGTTCTCGTCTCTATTTCTTCTAGCTCTCTCTTTGGTTTTGATTCTCATATTATCTCTTTATATATCCACGCCACAACTGCTCGTTGCTTCTACCATTATGTAATTTTTTAAGAATCCTCCGAGTCTGTAACATTTCAGGGATCTGGAGTGGAGTTTTGGAGGGAAGCACAATATGCAATGATCTTGAAGCCATTATGATTTTCTTTTTGTGTTTGTTTCTTTATGTTTTTGTTCTCTAGGGCATTCTATGTCATTTTGCTTCTCTAATTTTTGATAAATGAGCAAATTTTTAGAGGCACTGTAAAAAAAGGGAAAAAAAAAGAAGAAATTTCAAGAATTAGTTGAGTTATTTTCGGATTACTTTATGAGAAAAAAAGGTTTTGGTTCTAGATAGGCTAGGCAAAATAGTTTGAACTCAACTCAACCTAATCTAGTCCAATTTGAAGTTAACAAACTCAATCCAAATTAATCAATTTCAAATCATATTTAGACTTTTTTTTTCATAAATTTTGAAATTTGGATTAAGTACATACTCAGGACTTTACAGATCGATTTGACTTGAAGGTTGAATATATATATATATATATATATATAATAACGCTTCAATCTTCTCCTCTATTTCTCTATGGCTGGCCACTCGTTTCTTCTTTCTTTTCTTTTGTCATAATTCGACCTCATATGTCCATTGTTGTTTAAGAATTTCAGAATATCTCAGACTTATTTGAAGCTGTATTTTGGTTTTTTTAATTATTGAATTGTTGATTTCTCCAATATATGTCTCTTATTAGTAGTTTCTCTTTCTTTTCTTTAATTTTTCCTTAATTTTTTGTTTGATTGATTTTTTACTCAATCGGATGATGCGTAGAACTAGAATAAATAAGTATAATCAAGTTGTTCTAGGAAAGAGGGGGATTGGGAAGCTTACATAATTTATAAATTAGTGACTTTTCCTCTATCGGAGAGGGCAAAGCCATGATGGCAAAGGGATTGATGATGGATCAGGTCAAGCCAATGGACGAGATTTGGACTAATTAAAGTTTGGGCAAGTTTTTGGTCGCCTAATTCGAAATTCGGTTCGAGCAAGTTGAGCAAAATCTACTTGAGTTCCGAATCGAAATCCAGCTGCCTTTAAACACCCATCTGAAGAATCTCAGAACCTAATGAAGAAGGTGGATAAATGTGTAGCGTTTATTTTATATAAAAAGGGAAGAGAGTAGAAAAAAGAAGTGGGCAGCCTTTGAGAGTTTAATAAATAAAGCTGCAGAGAGGAATCATTCTTTCCAAACCATTGTCAGAATCAATTTGCTGTTTCTGATAGACTGTTCCCCAAAGGCTGCTTTTTAACACATACCCATTTATATTCTCTTCATGTATATGTCACTCGGCGGCAAACCACCACCACCACCACCACCGTAGTTCTTTTCTCGTGTGGTACACTCTAGACCTAAGAGAAGGGTTAATCTTAATGGCTCAATGAGGGAAAAGATAATGAGAAAATTTCCCTCATCAGAACATGATAGCCTTCCAGTGCCAACAGCCAACCTTAAAAAGTTTAGTTCCGGTGGTTTTGTGACTGTTCCCGATGATAAACAAAGAGAACTATGGCTGGTTACATTGGAGATGGCTTCAATCTTTAGCAATTTATTGTAATAATTAACTAAAGAAGCTTTTATTTGACATAATACTTTATTTACTACTTGATCCTTGGTACTTGGTACATCCAACACACCTTAGAAACACCCCACAAGTAATTAACTAGAGCAGAGAAAAAAAAACGTGATCCTACCAGCATAGCCATATACCACAACCCAATGTAAAAATCCTAGAAAATGAAAAAGATTGAAAGTTGAAACCAAAGAAATATAACGCAAAGCATATGCACCATCAGTTTTGAAAATCAGACCATGAAAAAGCCGGATTCCAGTTACCCAGTACACCTTCACCTCCATCCACAGGAGCGGACCCCAATACCGCTGAAGATGCTGAAGTCGATGAAGAAGCTGCATTGCCTAGAATTACAGGTAAGTTTTCAGCATAATAATTAGCTGAAAATGTGAGCCTTTGATACAGTTCTCGTAGGCCCGAGTCTTGAGCTTCATCAGCTAAGAAACCATTTTGGTGTAGTTGAGCTTGGTTTTGACAGTTTTTCCCAAAAGGGTTGGAAAGGCCGAGAGAAGGGACTTGGCCTAGAGGATGCTGGCACAGAGTTCGAGAATTTGGCTGGCCTGTTGCGACTGACGTTGGTTCAGTTATCAGGTGGGTGCCAATTATAACCCCTTCCTTTTTCACAGAAATAGAACTAGAGAGTGCACCAGGGTTAGGGTTGTGGTTTTGGTTGCCTCTAAGAAGGGCTAAAATGTTAGAATCTTGTGGCGCAGACCATATTATTGGGCTAAATGAAACCTCATGGGCAAACTCATTTGCAAAACCTGATCTTCCAATCTCAGATGCCAAATTTTTCATCTTGCTAATACTCGGCTTGCCAGCTGATGCAGAAAAACTTGCGCTTCTGTTCTTTCTGCAGCCACCCCCGATAGGAACATTCCTAAGAGCACCACCTTTGGTCCAATAACGGCGACAAGTTCTGCAGAAATGGCGCGGCTGAGTGAGATTGTAGTTGTTGTAGTAGCAGAACTTGGTGTTTGTAGAATCACATCGTGGACATCTCAAGTTCTCTACAGTTGAAGAAGTTGCAGCAGTAGCAGGTGTTGTGGTGCTTGTTGAAGAACAAGAAGAAGATGGAGAAGGTGTGCCCTCTAAAATGGTTGGAAATTTCTTCTCTCCTCCAATTAAACCAGCACCTCCAAAGAGCTCTTGAATCATCTTTACTACTTTGTGGATCTAGAAAACCCAAAAACAAGAAAAGCAATGGTGAACCTTTTCTTTGATTTAGTGGGAAAGCTAAAGAAAGCAAGAAAGTAGATTTTGTTACATGTACAAGAATGTGTATGCAATCGATCAACGTAAGAGAAAGAGGGGATATGTAGGTGGAAACATGACTCGTCTATGTACGTTCAGATGAGCAAGGCTTTGTTGGGCGGTACGTTTCCGTGTGTAAAGGAATAGATGATAGAGGACGTGGAGCTTTAGTATAGATAATACTGTTAAAGCAGTCACCTTTAATCTAATCAGGGAAAAACAATCGCTTTTGGATTTGGAAGTTTGTGGTAGGTAGTTTTCAGAGGCTAGTGAATGGAATTTTGCTCATTACGTAGTGATCATCTTCTATAATTCTCTAAACAAAATTGATATTCAGCAAGAGAAACTATGATTCTTCTAATTATTTCATTTATATTAGTCAGAAAGAAAAGGAGTTAGTGGCTGCATATGAATGAGTTCAATTCTTTTTGTCTTAATAAAAGAAAATAATTAATTAGAACAGTACCCTCCAATTCATATATCTTCTTTTTTCTGGAGTCAGCCTTGTTAAATTTCTTTCAACTCTTTTCTTACATGGGTTATTTGGGAGAAGAAAATCTTAGACCAAAAAAAGAAAAAATTGATTAGACCAACATGTACATTGATATAGGTTGACGAGGAATCCACGACTAAGGTGTGGAAAAGACTAAAGGCAGACTGCAAAGAGGATTTGAACCTCAAGACATGCTCTAATTGGGATGCATCTACACTGTTTTACCTAACAGCCGAGAACATAAGACAAAGTCAAATCTCTCCTTGGATGTAACCCTTACCATGTCCTCTGCCAGTAAAGCTTCAGTTGAGGATTGTTAATTCCACAGTCAATGTCGGGCAATGTGAACTAGTCATCGATCTTTCCACTTGTGGTTGGAATGGAAATAACCATCTAGCGTGTGAATGGTAAAGAAGCAATGAAGAGTAGCGGAAAGAGATGGACCGAAGTATGGAGGAATTAGAGGGGTCTACATGTCTCAAATATGCGGAATCATTTGTCAATCACCGTCCATCAACATGGAGATTATTGTTTGTATGGATTAAATCTTACCATTCGTATTTGAATTAGATTCGTTGGATGTTGGTTTATAGTGATAATTGCAGACAATGATGACATGATTATAAACATTAAAATTGTACTAAGCATAAATTACGGTCACAATTATAATATATTATTGCAAGGTAAATCTTAAATTAACTAGTAAAATTTCGCTTTTATGATCATAAGGTCATAAGGTTATGACTAAAGGTTCAAGTTATGTAAATATTTTTTATAATTCCTCCTTAATTTGTGATCATAAATCATAGGTTATGATCGGATGTTAAAGTCATGTAAATAATTTTTTGTAAAAATATAATAAAAATGTTGCATATATTTTAACTCTTTTCGGACTCTCACAAAATAGAAAGTCTTGCGTCCATCACCGTCCATCAACATGGAGATTATTGTTTGTATGGAGTAAATCTTACCATTCGTATTTGAATTACATTCGTTAGATGTAGGTTTATAGTGATAATTGTAGACAATGATGACATGATTATAAACATTAAAATTGTACTAAGCATAAATTATGGTCACAATTATAATATATTATTGGAGGGTAAATCTTGAAATAATTAGTAAAATTTTTCTTTTATAATCATAAAGTCATAGGTTATGACTAAAGGCTCAAGTTATGTAAATATTTTTTTGTAAAAATATAACGGAAATGTTGTATAAATTTTAACTCTCTTCAGACTCTTACAAAATAGAAAGTTTTGTGTATTGAATGCGTTCATTTTTCTAATAATATTTTAATACAACTTTAAACTTTAAAGCTTTAGTATTGATAAATCTTATATTACCAGTTAAATTTCCTCTCCTAGTCTATATATAGCTCAATTTACTCGAGATAAAACTAAGAATGTGATAGTAAATTGGTTAACTCTTGTACACCTGCCTACATGAAAAGAATACGACCGAACAAAATTTTGTAAGCTTGTGTATCTTACATGCTAATACTAATGTTTTGTTGTTGCGTGACCAATAAAAAAGCACAATTATCCTTTTCAAACAATCAGACACATTGAAATGACCGTGACCTTAAAGATAACGAAATTAGTGGGATTCTTTCAGTTTTCAATGTCATGAACAGGAACATATGCTAATTATTGAATATCTTACCGTAGATTGCTCTCGGTGCTTGACCAAAGCACTTGGAATTTCTTAACTAAAAAAAAATAGAAATGAAGTGGTTAGCCTTTTAGACATTTTTTTGTTAACTACGGCAGTAACGTTCCGGTCAATTTCATTTCAATAGGTATTATGTATCCTTTTCTTTTCCAACTAATCAAAATTGAAATCATTTAATAACCCCTTAAACTTACATTACTAACTTTTATTATTAGTTACTTTGAGAGTATATCTTATTTATCTTCAAATAATGCACATACAAAGTAAAGTTAATATTTTTGGTACGGAAAACTACAGTAAACTGAAATGATTGAGTGTGCTTTTTCCAAGTTCAATGGTAGGGTGGTATTGGTCAGTTTGCATTGATTCATAAGTCTAAATCGATTAAACGTAGGTAGAATATGCCAAATTTAAGAAATTAAGAAAAATAAAAAAAATCAACCCCAAATCATTTTCAAGGGAATTCAAATTCAATACCATAAATTATTACCGAAGTAGACAAACCATAAGCCAAGTTAGAACTAGCTCTACAAAGAGCACAACGCCCGTCTGAGAGTTAGTTGACCATTTTTTGATTTGGAGCGGGCAATATAAAACAAAACGACGAGAGATTCTCATCATCAACTATTCAGGCAGTTCTGCTAGTCCAATCTAGTCTCCGTCGGTCTCTGTTGAGACTGAGAGACCTGTGTTCGTTAGTTTCTCTCTCGGAAAGGCAGATGTACAAGTGTATTTAGTATGTTATTGAAACGAATTATAGATGATGCGTGAGCGAAAGTAGTAAACGAAGAAAAAAATTATAGTTCAGTGGTTTGGTCAATATGTACTTTAGGTTTGGGATAATTTTTTTTTATTATCGTGAAAAAGACAAGGAAAAATGTGACACTTTTCAATTTCTTAAAAATTTAAAGAATATTTTATAATTTTTCACCTCAAAATTTTCAGTCTCTCCAGTGGCTTCCTACCATAAATTCCTTTAACCTTTAAGAGTTCCAAACTACGCGAGTATTCACCAAATTGAACCTCTCTGGGCAATGAGTTTATTAGTATGTCAGCTGCTTCCTCTAAAATATAAACCTTTTATTTAATCACGAATTGATCAAATGCAATCAATTTTTAATTTTGTAAAATCTTACATCTTTCACCATGACAAGAAAGAAGCTTCAATTTAAAACTTCCTAATAATAAAACAATAAACAGTAAACACAATAATTTCACGTTAAAAAAATCTCCTTTTCAATGTGAGTGAGAGTAAAAAAATCTCGCACAAATCAAATTTTACTATCAGCAAAATGATTACAATAATCTAGCTAGTTTTAATGTTCAATCATAAGATGATAACAAATCATACTTCACCCTAATAGATCACTAGTACCTAATACATAAAATGGAAGATCAAATGGAGCTAATAATTTCAACTTATCTAGACAACAAAAACAACCAAATCTATGTATACTAGAGACCAACAAACGTCAATTCCATATAGAAAATAAAGATTGATGAGTGCAAAAATCCCACACAAAATTTCAGCCTAATCGGAGAACAAATAGCCACTTGATCATCCAGTTGATTAAGACTGTGTAGATGGAGCTCTTATATATGAGTGAGCTACTGCTCACAAAAATCATAGGCAAGTTACATAACTCTAATACCCAATTAAACCATATAAAATTAAGAGCAACATATCAGGTATCTTCAACAAAAAATTCAACTAAATTTGACTAGAAATAGCCACTCAATGGTTTTTCTAATCAAAAGGTACACGTGCTAAAATTTGAAGAAAGAATTGTGTATGTATATCCCACAAAGAAAAACAACTACCACTCCCTCCTTTTCACTTAGTATGTAGTGGCAATCATTAATATTTTTAGTTTTTTTAATTTCAAAATTAGATTTTATAAAATTTAGGCTATTCTCTAAATAGGATTGAAATCCAAAAAGCCAAATAAACTCCTTTCACGACTATATATAGGGGTAATCAATCTATAGGTCTCAAGTTTTTCCCTTGGTAATGCTTTTGTCAGCATGTCAATACTAATATTATCCTTAGTATGAACTTTCTCAAGACATAACAACTTAGCATCCGACACTTCACATATCTAATTGTAACGTGTATCAATATGCTTAGACCTTGAGTTGAATCAGGAATTCTTACCAAGATGAATTACATTCTCATTATCACATAATATAATATATTTTTCTTGATGAAAGCCAAGTTCCTGGAGAAACCTTTTGACCTAAGTAACTCCTTATAAGCCTTAGTAGCTACAATAAAATTTGTCTTAGTTGTTGAGAGAACAACACACTTTTATAGTCTAGATTGTCATGATATAGCTCTCCTTGCAAAATTAATAAAATATCCAAAAGTAGACTTGTGAGAATCAACATCTCTAGCCATGTTAGCATCAATAAAGCCTACTAAAAATAGGTTTATAACCACCAAAAAGAGAGTTTCATGTCAAATGTACCACACAAATATCTCATACTCCACTTCACAACATTATAATGCTCTTTACCATGATTAAAAATGTAACAACTCATTATATCTACTACATAATCAATGTCATGTCTAGCACATACTGCAAACTCCCTACCGTTGAAGCATAAGGGATTTTCTTCATTTCTTCCTTCTTTACATTGGTAATGGGGCATTGCTTGTTACTCAATTTGAAGTGAGGAGGAAGAGGACTACTTACCTTATTGGCCTTGTCCATGCAAAATCTTTAAAGTACCTTTTGAATGTATTTTTATTGTGATGAGTACAACTTCTTTGCTTATCTATCCTAAGTGATAGAAATTCTTAACAATTGCTTTAAGCACCCAGGCCCTTCATAACAAAAGACTTATCCAACTATTTCTTTAAGTCATTTATATTGCAAACATTCTTTCCATAATAAAAATATCATCTATATAAGGTAAGAGGATAATAAAATCATCATAAAAAAACATTTGCATAAAAACACACAATTTTCTAAATTAGTCTTCATATAACCATACTTTTCAAAGACTAATTCAAGCTTTTTATACTATTGTCTTAGAGCCTAGTTTAACCCATAAAGACTTTTCTTCATTTTTGCAAATATAACCTTGTTTCCCTATCACTTTAAACTCCTTTAGCTGCTTCATATAGATTTCTTCATCCAAATCACTATGAAGAAAGGTTGCCTTCATGTCCATTTGCTCAATTCCCAAGTCAAGACTGACTTCTAAATCATGTAGTGCACTCATAGCGGCCATCTTAATTATAAGAGAAAAAGTTCCTTAAAATCAATACATTTGTCATGTCCAAACCCTTTAATAACAAATCTTGCCTTGTACCTTGTACCTTATACCTCAACCTTGGGTTGTGCTCCTCATATTTAATTATGAACACTCATTTTTTCCTACCTTATGGTAATTTAACCAAGTCAAAGGTATGATTGTTATGCAACTTTTACATCTTATCTAGCATTTCCTTGGTTCACTTATCCTTATGCCAATCTTTCTTAGCTTCCTCATAACTTTGATTCTCTTGCATCAATTAGTAAGACATATTCACTTACAAAGTCTCTAATAAAGGGCAAATAAGTTCTAGTGGACCTTTTTAATATGTTTCCAAGAATCTCCTCTACTGATTGTTCCACTTCAACATTATCGGGTTCTACTTCCTCTATAGGAATATCAACATCAACATCTTGTTGATTATTATAGGCATCATTTGCATCTTATTCCTCTCTTGGTGTATGAGAACTATATCAAAATCACTTAGCATACAACTACTATGAGCCACTGATTTCTCTTCTCTGTTAAGGTCTATCATATTTTGATCCTCCATAAACATAATGTCTCTACTTTTAACTATCCTTTTGCTAGTTGGATCATATAACCTATAGCCATACTCATTTTGACTATAGCCCAAAAAACTTTTTGTCTAGTCTTTATGTCGAGCCTTTTTCTTTTCATCTTTAGGAATATAAACAAAATCTTTGCAGTCAAAAACATGTAAATGAATATAGATTACAATTTTTCTATACCAAATTTTATCTATTACCTCAAATTGCAAAGGAATACATGGTGTGATATTAATGACATGAGATATAGTGCTCAAGGCATTAACCTAGAAAACTTTGGTAACCCAACAGTGAAAGCATACATATAATAGTTTCAACCAATGTTCTATTCATTCTCTTAGGTAAACCATTAAACTGTGTTGTCTTTAGGGGTGTCTTTTGATGTCTGATTCCCTTTTTTTTACAATAGGCATTAAATGGTCCTAGGTACTCATTACCATTATCAATTTGTTCGCATGTAAATTTATTTCTAGTTTCTCTCTCATTTAGGTATCCACAATTTGATACTGTTGGGTGTCCATAGTTTTGATATCTTCATATATCCACAGCTTCTGTTATCCACACCAACGAGAATGTGTAGGCCTAACATAGAAATTAAAGTAAATGGTTATAAATAAGAAATATAGCATGACAACATAAATAATTAGCATTGATGAGCATTTGCATTTGTATTGATAATTTGTATCAATGAGCCTTAAATATCCAAGTTTGGCTTATAAATATGCATTTTCATTATATGGTTAATATGTTGAAGCATATTTGCATTATGTACTTTTCTTAAGTGTATCATCATTGTTTGTATAAGCGTTGAATATCAATGTTTGGTTTATGATTATGAATTTATGGTATATGATTTGGATATTTCTGAATGTGTGTGCTTAGCAGATGACTGCTGTGAGTGGTCTCTAAACTATGTGTTTTTCCCATTAAACTTGCAAGCTTAGCACAGGTGTTAATCCATATAGGTCCATGTCATAGGAGTGAGGTACAAGAAACATTTGCGAGGCCCAACGCCAAAACCTAGAAGTAAAAGTACCTTTGGAATGTGTTTCGGTTTAAGATGATTGTATATTTAAAAGAGTAAATGAAATTTTATGTTTTGTTTTTGGATTATCATGTTAATGTAAAGATGTATTACTACTTTTTAATGATAATGTTAAGTGATGTGAAATTTTTTAATATGTATATGTATAGCATTGAACAAAAAGATGTGTGACAAGAGTCCCTATAAATGAATAGAAATGTATATCATGACTGTTTGTATAGAAATTTGGTTGCTATGTGTGTGGGTGATTGCAGTTTTCATATAGAAGGTGTTACATTTTGTAAATGAATCTTCGTACACATTCAAACATACATAAATATAGAAATTAACTAAATGAAGTCCAAAACCTTAAAATTGGCAAAGTAGTTGTTCTAATGCCTTTTCTTTCCTTCCTTTTTGTCTTTGCTTGACTCACCAAATGATACACCACAAATACATATCTCAATCCCTCTTCCAACCTTATAATTTTAGTTCTTCATAAGCAAAGCAAGAAAAGGTAAAGGTAAAGAGAAAATCCCTAACTTTTACCTTGATTTCCATATAAGATTGACTTGATTTCTTATAAGAAAAATGATGGGATGAAGAAGGTCAAATGTAGAGGAGAAAATATATGAAGTTAAATCCTCAAAGTTTTGCCCATCTCCCCTCTCCATATGCCTTTTTCATAAATTTTCTAGTCTTAGACACATGTTTCAATCCCATTGGATCATATTTTACAATCATATTGGACCACCTGTTATAATCTCATTAGACCATGTGTTACAATTCTATTGGACCATGTGTTATAATTCTATTGGACCATAGCTTACAATTTTTATTAGACACACACAAGCTTTAATCTTATTGGTTACATATGCTTTAATCCAATTAGTCTATATGTTAACTTTAGAAAAATTGCATAATGGTCCTTCTTCTTCTTTTAATTCCCACATTGGCCTGTGATCTTATCAATTAATTTCATTACCTTATGTCTTAATTTTCTAGTGGCATAAATTTCATGCAATTTGGTTAATTATATTGGGATTTTTACCCAAAAAACTACAGGTTGTTCGAAGACAAAGATAACAATCAAAACTCAACTTCAGATCATAATTCAAAAATATTAGAGGTAGAATCAAATTTTTGTTCCTTCATCAAAGTTTTATACCTATGTTTCTAGTTTATCTCTATTTGGAATTATCTAATTTGGAGGTCTATCGTCCAAGATATGGCCAAATTGTAGAAGACTTTTTTGTGGAACTTATCCATTCAGTGAAGTACACATTTCAAATCAACTAACTTCGATCTTTTCATGCAAAAGCAACATAAAAACACATCCAATTTAATCAACAACTTCCCATTTACTTATGAAATACTTCTTCTATTAATTACTCTCAATCATGCTCATAAAATCCAAGTAAACACATCAAAAATTCCCATACATATTTTACGTCTAAGTATGTATGTCCATATCAAAACTAACAAATTACTCATTTACTCATGTCTTTTACAATAAGTACCATTATGTCTCTTACTATACTTAGATGTACTTAATTCATTATATTCGCTTCTTAATATATATTAGGGCCTTACAATTATGGTTTAATCCTTATTCTCAATTTTAGCCCTAATACTTATAAAATAAAAATTGTCCAATTAAAATTATCAATGTAAACTTTCACTTGTGTACTTTTTGTTTATCAATGTAAACTTTCACTTGTGTACTTTTTGTCATCTTCTAGGTATACAAATGCTACTTTTAATATAAACTATTCATAAGTGATTTCTTATGATACTCACTTTAAAGTTATTTTTATAATAAAGTAACAATTATTTCATCAATCAATTCTCTTTGGACCTCGTCACCCATAACTAATAGTATTAATGCACTGTGCATCTTTGACAGAATCTCTTCCTTCTTTGACAGTCCCAAATTCTCTTCTTCTTTTAATATTGTTATGCATTCTTGCTGAATAAGAATTACCCTCATTTTCACCTTTTTTTATAGTGACATTGTTCGATCTATTCAATTTCTTAATATCTAACTTGTAAAGAGACATCTTAACAGTAAAACCTATGCTTTAATACCAATTATTATGAGACCAATTGTTTTGCTACCAATTTTCGCACAAATGAAGGTAATATAAGAAGAAAATAAATGAAGCAAAAATATAATTTATGCGATTCAACCAATATGTAACTTATGTCCACAAGCAAGGAGATAAATATATTTTATTACCGAAAGAAAAATAATAGAAGGAGAAGTATGACAACAACCTTCTTAATCTCCCAACGGTTCTCCCTTACAAAGCACTTATCAAGTTATTTACGATATATAGTTACATGTAAAAAGTTTAAGCATAGTGAAACTTTATTTCCAAATATGCCTAACCATATTGATCGCCTGTCCTAAAAAATCGTGTTACATGTTTGACTCCTATTTCACACTTAATATTGATGCTGGTTTACTTGAAAATTTCTCCAACTAGAAGGAGACCAATGCAAGTCTCATATATTTGTCTGACGTCGATTAACTTTTGAAATGCAATAAGATTTCGAAGTATATCTCACTCCATCTATGTGTGTATATGAGACGTGTTCCAAGATTAAAATAAGTATTGAAAAAGTAAAAAATGTGTAATTTTATTCATTTTGAAAATATTTTATTATTTTTAATAAATTAACATTTTATAATATTATAAATTATAAAAATTGAATTATATTAAATATTTCAAATTATTTAACAGAAATGACATATAATTTACTACTGTACGTATTGAAAAGTATGAATGACCATTTTAATTAAAATTTAATATTAATTTATTTAAAATAATTTGATACAAATTCAACAAAAATTTGATTTGAGAATATTTAATATTAGAAAATATTTTTAAGTATTTAATTAATAGATATTTGAAACCAATAAATTTATAAGAAAATCTATATCTTTTGTCTTGTTAGAAATTATGATCATATAACATACTTGCAATGATTTTGAGTTATTAATATTCATAAAATCAATAAAAGAAACATATTTCCAAAATCACATCGTTAGTTTGTAGTGTTTTAAAATGAAACTAAAACATGAGTAAAAGACCAATCACTAAAGAACTTAAAAATGAAGGATTTGATAATTTATGGAAGATCATATGATATGTTGCGAACGATACCTTATAATTTTATAAGGTAAAAGATATACATGTTTTTAATATAAATTTAATTAAGACGTAAATTATTCAAATGTCTAATATGATAATAAACTTAACTGAATTTAATTTAATTTAATTTAATAATTAAAAATAATTAAAAATTAAAAATATTCCAGCTTCGACTCTCTGTGAAAAGATTCCTCAATCTGTGACTCTGCAACTCCCATCACGAGACGAACAAAAGGTACCAAGTTGCCTCATTAGTCGACAAATAGAAAGGACTGGGATTTACCTCATTTTCATTCCCGCAAGATCCATACTGGAGACTTTCATATCACACTGATTAGGTCCGATATTCGTTCTTGTCTACATGGGTTGACAAAGAAATAGAACTGTAATTTTGGTTTGAACATTACTCAAGATAAACATGAGCTGCCTGCCGCAGAAGTGGAGGATAATCAATCATTTCATTGATATTGATGTATTATGTCCCTTCCTGTCGGGACTCACTACGTGCCGTTTGATGCAATGGCCTTGCTCTCCTGATAGTTCTTCGTCGTTTTATGGAATGTGCTTCTGATAGACGTGGATAGATACTTACATGGTGTGAGGTCCTGTCCGACCCAGTTCTGTGAGCTCCATCAGAAGAAGAGCAGCAAATGGAAGACTCGCATAGGCCATACCGTAGTGGACGGATGGTCCCAAGCTAGTGCTATCCAACTTGGCATTTAGGTTATGTTGAACGACTCACCCCCTGGGGTATTGGTTATCTGGCGTAGCGGCGTTGTCGAGGACAAACTGTATAACAAAGATGATTCATCAAATTGCACGAATAAACATAGTGTCCTGTGTTATCCTATGTTTTCTTCCAGAGAGACGTACATTTTACAATTGTAAACCGAATGCAATATTGCAGTTATAGTTCCCTCTACTAAGATAACTTATGCAATTACATTTGTAATTAATATAATAATTTGTAAATGCAGTACCTGTAATTATAAATTTTAACATGTACTCTTAAATATTCGTTCATCAAAGCACATTATCCTTAAGCCAATTCAAAGTGTCCATTGCATCATTCAACATGCTACTTTAAACTTAACAATTGGGGGGCGCTTGGTTCACAGAGGGGAATGAGAATGAGAATGGGAATGAATATAGTGAGGAATGGGAATGGATATAATCATTATAATAATGATGGTTGGTTAAAATGGAGGAATGATTACCATTACCTTTGATGGTGGTTGGTTTGTTAAAAATCTTAAAAAATAAAAATTTGTTAAACTATTATTTTATATTAAAATTTAAATATATTTTAATTAATTATATTTTATACACCCTATTTATAATTACAAAATATTTAAAATTAAGTATATTGTAGTATTTTATTTCCAATAGTTCTTGAAGAAAAAAATACTCCAGTATTTTCTTGCATCAACATATCATTAGTTACATAATATCCTTAAAATATAGTTTAACAATCGAAAATATTGTACAATTCATTAACATAACCATAATATTCATCATTCCATCGCTATAGTAAAATCAATTAATATAGTTTAATACAATTTGCATTCCCTGATAAGGCAAATGACGTAAAATATATGTCATGTACACAATATCTTAACCAAAAGCCTTTAATTGATGTAAAATAACCAGGTTAACACTACAAATATTGTTCACATCATAACTACAAAAGACCCAACTAATACAAAATAACCTGGTTAGGCAACATCAATTGCATCATAAGTTAATAATACATACAAAAATATTACTATGCTTCCTCGAATGATTCATAGACTAGAAGATGGATAGAGGAATCCAAGCACAAAAGACTTTTTTAAATGATTTGGCAAAGCGAATAAAACCTGAACTTTGGCAAGATCATTACAAAATAACAGAGCAGCCTTACCAACATCCATTTGAGATATGCCAATATTAAGAAGCTCAATCATAAGCTCTTGCATCTTCTCATCAGTTAGAGAATCAGATTTAGACTCCGCAATCAAAGCATTTGTAACAGATGCATATTGTGAGGCCATTTGTTCGCAAATAGACTCAAACTTAGCAGTGAAATTGTCTAACCTTGACTCAATAGTATTCTGAAGCGTTGCTGGTCTTTTTTTCTTGTAAGAATTTTCCTTTTTTGGTGATAGGTTTTTTTGCCTTTTTCTTTTATGACTGCTTGAAGGAATGGCCGATGATCCTTGTATATCAGATACCACAACAAGTTCATCTTCACTGTCCGATGAAGAATAGATTGTCATATTCTTTGGGCTGTTAGCCTTAGCACTTGCTTCAGCTATATCCTCAGCTTTAAGTCCCGTCGCTCTATCTTTACCCCACACCATGTCCAATTTTCGTAAATATGGGAATTTAAAATTCCACATTCCAATTGCATTCTTGTGATTCTGTTAAAAAAAGAATTACAAGAAGAATTTTTAAAATGCAAGAACAAGAAAATGTTATAATTATGAAAAAAGAAACTACTAAAATAAGAGTTCAATCAACTTTTGAGTTAGATGTCCTTACCAAGCACCATTCGTCAAACCATTGTTTCTCACAATTGATCTTATGCTCAACATCATCCCACTGACAGCCACTTTGCATACACATTTCAGAAATTGGATTGTACTTGTTTCTTAACCATTTAATCTTAGAGTCAATGTGAGGATCGACATCCTTATCAAAATTGGGAATCTTGCTCAGCAACATCTTGTGCACTTCAACC
Organism: Erythroxylum panamense; assembly: GCA_027123425.1. Classification (NCBI taxonomy): domain Eukaryota; kingdom Viridiplantae; phylum Streptophyta; class Magnoliopsida; order Malpighiales; family Erythroxylaceae; genus Erythroxylum; species Erythroxylum panamense. The sequence goes on along the minus strand of JAOTIZ010000201.1, from coordinate 25,930,906 downwards.
ATGTAATTATTCTTAAATCCCCCATCTACTTTCCATAAAGGATCACAAGCTAGTTCTTGCAAAACATCGACCAAAGCTTCAACCTCATCATCCTTCTAATACTGCTTATTCTTTCCCCTCCCACGGGCAACCATAGCCATTCCTAATAAAAAAAGGACAAAGTAAGACTTATCAAAGAAATAACATATATCAAAAATAACTTTGCTGAAAATTTTAAAGCATGCACATGTAATCTAATAAGTCATGAACATATAGTCAACCAAATAGAGATGTTCACATGGATGCATTTCAAAAGTAATCCAATAACTGAAAATTATATATCCCTAATAGTAAACAAACAAAGATGTTCAACATTCAGGTACAGTAATCGAAATCAAAACATTTCAACAATCTAATAAGCATATGAAACAAACATATCTTAAATTATGAATATACATCATTATCATTAGATCTATTCATCCATATATTATACATGTTGATTGCCATATTATTCCTGAATATCAACCACTCATCAGTTGGACTAATTTGTGTATTGTATTCCATTTCATCTTCCTCACTATTTTCTTCATCTTCAGTGATTCATCTTGTGGATCAAAGCTCATGAACTTGCGAATTAAGTTGTGCAGAAGGGAACAAGTCATTATAATGCGAACTTGGATTTCAATTGAGAAAAATGAAGGGGATGTAAGGATCTTCCATCTTCCTTTCAACAATCCAAAGCATCTCTCATTAACATTCCTTGCTTTGGAATGTTTCATATTAAAGTATTCCTTTGCTATCTCTGGTCGATGACCATCAAATTCTTTGAGATGATAGCGTTGTTCTTGATACGAAGCAAGAAATCCATTTGCATTGCAATATCGAAGTAATAACTTCCTTCATAATTAAACAATAAGTTATGATTTAGCAGCATAACTCAAAGAGAAACAAAATTAAATATTGTAATAGAAATTTACCCGAGGGACTCGTCGACCATGAGGCCTTGAGATCGCATCTCGAAGCACATGACCATTTTGTGCAAAGCCCTCCCAACCAGGCAATACATATATGAATTGCATGTTTGGGCAAAAAACACCTAAAACATTTCTTGAAATGCATCATTTTCTTGTGCAATATCGAGGCTTATATTCATTAGGAGGTGTAACTTTAATGAGTGTCCCATCTAAGGCTCCTATGTAACCCTACAAATTAAAATGAAAAGGTGATTTAGGGAATAACAGTTATGATATTAATGTTATAGGTTAATTACAATGTTCAATTACTTGAAAACATTTCCATCTATCATCTTGACAATCTTGAGTAACAGGCTTCAACTTCTTGAGTGAAATATGATGCAATCTTTTAATTGCATGAAGAACTTGATGGAATTGTCAACTCACAGTTTCTTTACTACGGAGAAAAAGTAGACTTATTGTCCTACTCTTTTTATGGTGAGCTAAGGTGCACATGAACATTGCTACAACCTCTTCTACAGATGTGTTTCTAGTGTCTTTTAAACCCCCGACATCTCTTACCATATCACACAATATCCTAAAGATTGCTCTGTCCATACAGAGTTCACTAATGCAGGCATTATCCCAATCCATGGTCAATCTAAACATGTAGCGCCCCTTACCGTAGGGTACACACCGGGACGCCCGCAGGTTATTCCGGTACATATCCTACGATAATGGTGAACTACAAACAATCACTACAATCACTTCACATGGCATCATAATAAAACAACAATATAAAAACACGATCTTTTAAAACCAACTTTTCCTCATTTCATTTCATCAAAATCAAACTGTTTACACATCTATCATCCTGTACAGTTTGTACATAAATCCAAAAACCTAGTACAAAATGTTATATGAAAGAGGAAAAATATTAGATCTATCTACGCCATCCCAAAAGTCCCAACTGACCGACCTGTGAGCCATAACTTCTCTCGCCAAAATAATCTACACGGATGGAAAAGTCCCTCTGAAGCTAGGAGTCTACTCTCGGTCCTGAAAAGATAACGTTTCAATTTTGGTGAGTTTTGCGAACTCAATGAGGTAACCATCATCGATGGTTCACTCAATTCATACAACACATTAAACA
>JAOTIZ010000201.1:25909110-25919792 GCA_027123425.1 Erythroxylum panamense | reverse complement strand
TCTTAGCACCGAACCTCTATAAAAACAGTGTTTGCTCTTCTTCCCTACTCTTTACATTTAAATTTGTTTAAATTGTTGTTGTGTGAATTAACTTCTGATTTTATTGTAGAAAATACAAAAAGCTTTAAAGATCTACTCAACCCCCCTTCTAGATCGTTTACAGCAATAATACAATTTCAATGATCTCAAAATGGAGTACATAACTCTTAATGCTAAAATGAAATTCCGCAGCCATGTTGAATTACAAGTAGCCTCATCCATTGCCAAAGAAGTTACAAGTGTCTATTTGACATTTTTTCTACGAAACAACTCTTCCTGCTATTGTAAAGATGTATTAGGGTGTGAATTTCTTATCATTCACTCAACCTATATAAGGAGAGTTACTAAAATCAACTACTTTAAGATTGCCAGTATGTTGACATGTTAACATAACATCTTTGATATCTTAAAGATACCTTAAGACTTTCTTAGTCGCTTTCTAATTACTTTGAGCAAGTTAGCTTAAGAATCTACCAATCACACCAGCCATAAAGAGAATATCAAGACAAATTATAGTTAAGCATATATCAGATAAGGGACTAATTTCATTTGATCTCTCTCAATATTATTTTGAGTACATTGGGCCTTAGAAAACTTTTCACCCTCCATAACTTGTGTCTTTATAGAAGAACAATACTACATATTAAACATCTTGAAGATATGATTAATGTAGGTACTTTAAGATAATCTGATAACACCATTACCCCTATAATGGATAATCTGTATACCCAAAAGATACGATGCTTTATCGAGATCCTTCATGTTGAAATGACCAAACAATAGTTACTTTTATCTCAACTAATATATCAATGTCATTAAGAACAAATAAGGTATCATCGACATATAAACCAAAAATATGTTTATGCTCTTAATGATTAACATATATATACAATGATCAATAATGTTTTCCTTTAAGTTGTTAACGGTGACGATTTCCTCAAACTTGAGATACCATTGCCTTGAAGTTATTTTCAACATGTAGATTGACTTTTCAAGCTTATAGTTCATTTTTTCCCAACTACCTCAAAATTATAGTTTTTTTACAAATCATGTTGTTTCAACTTATAGTTCTTACATCCATTTTTTTAAACTTTAGGTCAAAATGAGCAACAGTTGTCATAATGATTTATACAGTCCGTAGTTGAAATAAGAGATGTCACTTTTTGTTGGTTATAGCCGTTAGCTACTAATATTGCTTTATACCTCTTAACCTGACCTTTGGCAAATCACTTGGTCTTAAATATTGATTTACATCAAATAGACCTACAACCTTTTAATAACCGTATTAAGCTCCACACTTCATTTTGTTGCACACAATTCATCTTATCATTTATATCATTCATTCAAAAGAATTAGATTTGAGGACTAGAGATGTGATGGGACCCCACCCTTGCCAGTCACGTGCCCGACATCCTAAGTGACATCTGGACGCGCATCCCACAAGGGTGGAGTGCCTACACCAAACAAACCTAAAAAACAAACTCATTTCACCTGCTTCTGAACAGGTTTTGGAAAACCTCATAAAGGAATTTTAATTAGAATTCTTCAAAAAATTTGTTTCCCATTTTCTTAAGTTTCTAACGACACTAAAATTATTCAATTTGGTTTATAACTCTAAAGGTTATGGCCCAAACACTTTCGGACTATTACTAAACTGAGACAGAACACTATACCCAACTTCACTTCAAAAATTGAAAAATCTTAGGGGCTGAATTGAAATTCAATTACTTCATTAAATTTGTAGCTTCATATCTCTAGTTTTGTAAGAAACAAGAATCAACTCATTTGGACCTCTACAGATCGAGATATCACCAAAATACCGAAGCATGTTCAGAAAAATGTCCAACTCATACTCTTTTAACCGATCCTCTCACTTTGATTCAATGCATCTTTTTCAAATTAATATAAAAACCTAAAAAATTTTATGGAGAGGTAGAGGCATGCCTTATAAATCCACGCTTTAAAAATCAGGTCAATCGGAGGTCGAACAAAAAAGTTATGATCGAAAGAAGGAAGGCTGTTCAGGGTGAGTCAACCCTTTGGACAAACCAGCCAAGCACGACGGTGCTTTCCAACCCATATCAGCAATGTCACCCTCGTGCTTGAGCATGAGGGTGACTTCCCAACCTACCAAATAAGCACGAGGGTGCAAATTTGCTAACTTCAAAAGTCACCGTCGTGCATAACAACTCTACTTCATCTCTTCCACCGACATCTCAACTTCAAACGTCCATAACTTTTGATCTAGAACTCCAAATTTTGCAAACTTTTATATAAATGGAAAGCTAAAAGAAAGATATACAACTTTTATGAAGAACTTAAAAACAATTTCTCCCTCTATAAGGGTCTAAATTTTACATCAATGTGGCTGTCCGAAAATGTCATCCCAAATAGTATCTCAAACTTCTAAAAATATCATCTTTCAACTCCCATGTCCAAAAATGGCATACTATAAATCGTTGGAAAGCTAGGAAACTCATCTAAAACTTTCAAGAAGACAACTTCATCCAATTCAGCCTAAATTAACACAGTATTTCCGTTGAAGCCAGAACTCAAATTCTCGCCCTTATGAAAAACTGGAAAAAAAAACAAAAGCAATGAACAAATTTGAAACATCATCGGCAAATCACAAACTCACTTTATTAACATCAAAATATATGAGATTTTACTAAGCTTTAGTGAGCATTTTCAGCTACAATACATAAATATCTCAACTCATTTGACTCATCAAAACCACAATTAAACATCATTCCCCATAACTGTCCTATACACGTATCCCATGCGGCATTGCACTTGTAATGCTCATAACTTTCCACTCCGATATCCAAAAATTACAAACTTTATATCATTGGAAAGCTAGAGAGATCATCTTAAACTTCCATGAAGAAAACTTGGTCAAATTCATCCTATATCAATCCAGAATTTCCCTCAAAGCCAGAACACAAAATCTTCACTTATGAAAACTTGGAAAATGCAAAATAAACTTTTGGAGAATCAACAGCCAAACACAAACGTAATCTAAATATCTTTCATTAATATAAAAAATATGAGTTCTTACAAAGCTTTAGTGGGCATTTTCAGCCCTAATACATCAATGCCTCAAAAAGTCAAAATACAAAGAAGGCATATGAACAGTAATTTTTGCTCCAAAAATGCAACTAAAGCCTTGTTTACAAAGTATATCTTCAAAAGCAAAATGCAAATGAGAGCGATGCCTTGACCTCGGCTCGATAACTCATTATCTTGCTCATCGCCTATGGATGGGAAGGAAAGGGAGTGGAGCTCGACGGCTCGTGGGTAACAGTTTTATAATCAAGAAACAAGAAAAAACTCTTGAATACTCATTTCAAAAGCAAAATTTACATTGAAACAGCATGCAACACATATTTCCCAAATTCATAACTTATCAAGCAATTCGTCACATCAAGTAGAAATGAAAGCATCAAAAGATCACACATCACAAATACATAAGCACATCGGGAATGGTTCGGATGGATCTAAAGCAGAATGTACTTCACATTTCCGCATAGCGGTCTTGTGTAGCCGTGAACTTATGGGAGTTCATAAGGAGCTCCATGCCACTAGTGTGCAGGCGGGAGAAGCCTATTGATAAGTGCACTTGACTTACTTAAGAGACCACCACAAACCGACATAAACATGCATTTCACTTTTTGTAAACTTATTGCCCAAAATGGCACTTTTTCGAAAACTTGATTTGTCATGCACATGACATACTTCACATGTATTCCCATCAACATTCCTATACCAAGCACAAAACCATTTCCCAAATCATTCAAAGTGACAACATGACCATTATAAAGCCATTTGAAAACATTTTCATATCAGCTCATAAGTCATTCATAGAAACTCACATACAAAATCACATGACACATTCTCAAGGCATTTTTAAAGGACAATAAATGCACATTGTCAAGTTAGTTGGAAAATCATTAACTTTCATTTATTTTAAGGAACTTTAATAGCTTATTAACTCAACTATAAAAATGTCACCCACCTTAACAATTCCTTGCTTTAAGCTCGCTCAAGATGCCTCTCCTCTTGCTCCACTTGCCTCCCTTGATTTTTTTTCACATTTACAAAAAATCCCAAATCAAAATAGAGATTTAAAATTGGAAAACCCAAAGAATCAAATGCATGAAATTGATCCTAGAATACCCATACCCATGCCTTTCCTAAGCTCTTTGAACCAAAAACCCCTCAAAACTCCAAAAGATTTAAGTCAACTTACCTTGAATCTCCACCAAACAATTTGGTTCTTGGCTTTAATGGAAGATCTAACCTTCCTCTTTCTTTTTCCTTATTGAATAACTAAAAAAAACACTCTTGAAAGCAACGAAAATTAAAATTTAGGTTGTTCTTCTTCCTTCTCTTCTTTCTCCTTTCCACCGAAACACTCTCCCTCTTCTTCTTCTAATTTTCGTTTTCCTTCTCTCAAAATCAAGACAAATATTCTTTTATTTCTTTCTTTCTTTTAATGAAGCTAAAATGACCAACTTGCCCTTCCTTCTAAGCCTTAAAACTTTACAACTTAAGTGGTCTTCTTAAACTACCCCTTATACATACTTACCACCTTAACACTTAATTCAATTTACCTACTTCATATAGTCTTACTCACATTAGCAAACTAATTAGTTCCAACATAATCTAATCATGCTTATTCATTAAAAAAAATTCGGGGCCAATAAGATGACTTCCATATTTATAGTTAGATTTGAGGTATTATCAATAACATATTTAAGCTTTAACAAGTATACAATATAATTACCAAAGATTGCTTATCTACGAACCTTTTTGATCTCCATGAAAATACATCTTTTATGAATACATTTGGAGCTTCTTATACTACCTACTTAATGCGTTCATCTTGAATGACTTTTGGGTTCTAGTAAACTATAAGGCTAGATGTTGGAGTAGAAATGATAGACAAATAGACAATGATTGGATTTTTTTATCACAATTTTCTAAGCCCTTGGCTTGTACTAGTGTCATGTTCAAAATAGATAGTTCAATCTAATTCATTAACAAAGTGGTCTGTAATGGATAGTAGAATATAAAGCCTTTTGATCCCATAATAACCAATACAATAGCAACTGAAGATTTTGAAGCAAATTTCTTAGATTGCAGATTCTATGATCTCACTTCTATTTTATAACTCCAAACATGATAGTGATGCAAATTGAGTGACCACAACTTATAAACAATCTTGTGAATAGAGTTACTTGACACTTAATTCAAAATATAAATTGGATTTCTCAAAGTATCATTGCATAAGAACTTTGGAAAGGAAGTGTTCATTAACATACATTGCCCTATGTTAAGAAATGTAAGATTTCTTCTTTCCAAAACTTCATTTTAGTGAATTATGTGAGACATTGTGTATTGGGTGTCAATGCCACCCTCATGTAGGTGCCTTGCAAAGGGTCTAGGATTGCATCTCGTCTTATTATATCTACCATAATACTCACCACCTTTGTTAGAAGGAACCACTTCAAATTTTTTTCATGTTAAAGTTCATCTTTTACTTTTAAGGCTTCCAAAGAATCTGATTTCTCATGTAGGAGTTCAATAAAACCATAAAAAATAATCATCCATCAAAGTGATAAAGAACTTGTGGTCGGGTATAGCCGGAGAAGTAAAAGGCTTAAAAATATTGATATAGATTAACTCAAGTAGTTTTTTGAAGTTATCAACTTTAGTGTCTCCAATCTTGATAGCCATTTCCCTTTATGTAGTTAATGCAAGTTTCAAAGGATAAAAAGTCAAGATCCTATGGGATTTCATAATTTATTATTCATTTCATTCTTTATCTATAAATATGATATAATTGCTTGTGCTACAAAATGGAAGGTTTGTCATTCAACTTTGATTTTTTTTTGTGATAGCAACATTATTAAAAGAAGTAAGAAGAGACATAAACGTTAAATTAATATTATAAAGGTTACATCATAAAATTCTATTTTCAATCGAAATACAGTCACGGTACAAAGTTATCTTTCCAATCTAAAAAAAACTATAACTAGTCTTGTGAAGAAATAGATACTAAAATTAAATTCCTCCAGTCGAGTTCATGTAACTCCAAAAAAGGTCCTATGATAAGCTATAATTTGATTGTCAATAAAGTTAAACTTTGGTTCTTGTAATGTCACCTATATATACATGTTGCTTCACACTATTTTTTTTGTTTGTCATCTCTAACAAGGAATTTGTAACAATAATTATAGCACTATACTTGCCCATGCCCTTTATTGCCCATATTTTTTTTTCTTGAAAACCTTGTTGTTATTAATATTCTTTGGTTGAGGTAAAAAGGATCTATTGACCAATAATCTCTGATAATTACAATATATATTTGCAAGATAATGATTATGACATTTGGGATACCTCATATCTAACTACCTACAAGGAAGCCATCTATAGTCTTCAATCGAAAATTTGAAAAGATGTTATAAATGATGAGATGAACTTGATGTTATAAAATAAAGTATGGAGTTTAATATAACTTCAAAAAGCAAACTAGCTAGTTCTACAAAAAAATAGATACTGAAATTAAATTCCTCCAATTGATGGTATGTATGGAACTTCAAGTGACTCTAAAAAGGTGATAAATTATAATTTGATTATCACAAAAGTTCAGCTTTAGTTCTTGTACCATGTCCCTTATATACATGTTATTTAATTCTAGTTTACTTTTTTCCGTTTGTCATCTCCTACAAGGAATTTGTAAAATGAATTGTTACACCAGTGTTTGACTACTAAGTATTAGAATAAATTTCAATAGTATTGGTTTCTAAGCAAACCTTAATTGAAAGATTACCTTTCCTTTATAATCTATCCTTAAGTTTCTTATAATCTGCCTTTTTGTGCTCTAACTTCTTATAGTATGTGTTTTCTTTTAAACCCTTCAATTTTTTAGAGCATTGGAAGTTAAAATCGCTACTTGCCCATTCCTTTTGTTGCCCATATTATGATTCTTGAAAGGATTGTTATTATTGATATTCTTTAGTGGAGACAAAGGATTCGTTGACCAATAATCTCTAACCACTACAATGTATACTCGGAAGAACATGAGTATGACATTAAAGACACCTCATATCCAACTACTTATAAGGAAGCCACCTTTAGTCTTCAATCTAATTTTTGATAGATGAAATGAATGATGAGGTGAAATCTATGTCATAAAATGAAATATGGAGTTCTATGTAGTTACCAAAATGTTGTCAGCCCATTGGATGCAATTGAAGTTTTAAAATCTAGCGTGCCACCAAAAGTTAAGTGGACATATATGAAGCAAGGCTAGTAATTAGGATTATAGCCAATGAGAAGGTATTGATTACAAAAAAGCCTTCTCTCCTATTTTCGCTAAGGATATGTTACAATTCATCATGGTAATTATGGCTCATTTTGACCTAGAGCTTCATTAGATGAATGTGAAAGTGACTTTCTTAAGTGGAAGCTTAAGGGATGATGTCTACATAGTTCAACCTATTGGCTTTGAACTAGTAGAGAAAAAATATATTTTTGGTAAGCTCCAAAAGTCAATTTATGGGGTTATGGTCTTCATTTCAAGGCCACCAAAATTTTATTGTGCTTACAATTGCATCTTTCTCTAGGAGTACTTATTGTTCTAAGAATATTAACATTAAACTTTACGTTGTCATAGAGAAAGATGCAAAGCCTCTCATTACTATTAAGCACATGCTTTCGAGTAGCATGTTGGCAAATCCACTAACTAAAGACTTATCTATCTGTGTGTTTCAAGAACATATCTCTCTTATAAGATTATTAGGAGACCTATACATATTATTAGTGTTTTGGTTGTGTATGATCATTTGGTTATGCATATTATTACAGAAACATTATAATATGATTCTGCAATCTAAACGGGAAAATGTTAAATTTATTAATTTAACATTATGTGGCCTTATAGTTTTATGGCTAAGAAATTATTATTAGTTAAGACTTGAAGGGAAGACTATTCACTACAAGAATAATGTTGTTTAGCGAACGAAATTACCGACGGAAAGAGTTTGGATTCCGTTGGTAATATAATTTAGCGACGGAATCAATCGACGAACAACAGCGTCATTAAAATGGATGTAGGTAAATTTATTGATAGGTATATTATGTAACCATCGGTAAATATACCGACAGATGTGAACTTCAGTAAATTTGCCGACAGATTTGTTGTGGACCATTGGTAAATTTACCTACGGACATGAGTATTCCGTCGAAATATTTTCCATCAGTACTGGTTATTCCGTCGGTGATATTTCGACAGTTATGATTGACTATCGGTAAACTGTAACTTAGAAAATCTTGGCAGTTTGTAATATTACCAACAAAATGAAGATTAATTGTCGGTAAATTTCTAACATTTTACTGACAGTTTATAGTGTTCTATCGGCAAATATAATACATTTTACCAACACACTTTTACTTTCTATCGGTAAAGAAAATTAATTTTTTTTAAAAATCCCAACAATAAATTTTATTTCATGATCTTAAGATTAATGTATAATTTCAATAGTTATGAATTATCTGTGCGTAATATTTTGATTTGTTTATATATTTAATATTTCTAAATAGAAAGTTGATTGATGATATAAAGTTAAAATTATCTTAATTGATAATAAAAACATTATAATGTACATAATAAGTCTTTGTAATTTAAAGCAAATGACTACAATAATGCAAATGTCCTGGTGACCACCGATGCTTTGAGGTGCTACCCCTCGCCTTCAACTCATCCACCTTATGTCTGAGCTGAGCTATGACGTCCATCAATGTGTCCACTATGGTCTGAAGCCGATTGACTTGATTGGTTTGTGACTGTTTACTAGATGCTACTATACTGGATGTCAAGAATTGCGAATAACATATGTTTGTAAATGAACCTACCCCAAAAATCCTTCCATGACTGTCGTTACCATCCACAGCATCAAGATACGTTTGACTCTTATGAACTTGTTATTCCTGCTAAGATTGTCGCTGAATGGTTTCTTGTATTTGGTCCTATTAGGAAGTAATCTTTATATTAGTAAGTGATAATTATTAAGAAATAATAATAAAGCATTAATTTCACATACATTCAGTTCTCTACATTGGTTGTTGACAAATGTCACACTGTTATGCTTTTTCATGTGAGTGTGCAAAAACAATTAAGTAGGTGTAAGCCTCATGCCCATAGACTTTTCCTGCATATTTAACCTAAAATGTTAGATGTGAACTAGATTTTATAAAAATTTCAACAAAGTTTCCTATATTTTTATGATATTTCCCCTCTGTTGAACAAATAAAATAACTCAACACAACCATATATGGCGCCAAACATTTATACCATTATCTTTATCCATAATACACATATTTTTATTTCAACATTCAGTCATCAATTTAAATTAAAATATAGCAAAGTAAAACATTTACAATATAAGTGCCAAGTTTAGATACTTACAAGTCTCTCTGCATGCTCGTGGTGGGTAATTGATCCTCTCGTATGTATGAAAAGACTCTCTCCCCCCAGACCTCCACGTCTGTTGGTGGAGTTACACCCTGGGATGGGCATTGCCTCAGGCGATGTCCAATACTCCTGCCAACGACTCCATATTTGCTTCAAAGTATAAGACATCGTGCACTAGCCTTGTGTATTGCACCAATAAAGTCATAATAACATGTACAAGCGTACCTCTCCCATACTTTATGTATGATTGCGTCGAAACTCAAATCCTACAAAAATTCTTTTTTGAAATAAGAAGGAAAAAATTTGAACTACTACAACGTAATAATATTTATCTAATTAATTTATACAAATCAATACAAAAAGAAATTAAATTTTTATTGAACCTCAAACTCCCAAAAGTAAAATCCCTTTATTACCTAAGAGATATTCTTCCACACATAACTCTCAAAATCAATCCTTTCCTTAAATTTAGATGTCATATTTTTAGAACACGGTTCAGATGGAATCAACCTAATATAATAAGTAATTTTATACCATGAAAAAACTGATAAACCTATAACTTAATTAAAAACATATAGTGTTTAATGTGATTTCACTTACAGATTATTGACAATTATTATGTACTTTCTTCCATCAGGTCCCTCAGCTCCAAGCTAGCGGTCGTCTCGTCCATCCGATAAAGGGATAGTGGATGATGTATGAGTTAGGAATAGTGTAGCATGACAAACAACAGGTGATGCCCCATCTGCAACTGTAAGACCAAGAGGGAGAGGAGGTGATTCAGTGCCAACTGCAGACTATGACAGTGTAACACCCCACTCCCGTAAGACCCGAACCTGACATCGATGGTGATATCTGAGTCCGTGCCCTGCGAAGGTGGCGTGCTACATCACTCAGTCAAATCACAGTATAAATTTTTTTTGAAACAAACATACACTTACATTATACAATAAGCGGAAAACCCTTTTCCATTACAACAGGCCATTACAATGACCACGAGGGTCCTTTTTAAAATACACACGGTATTGTAGGAAAATCCCGGTGCAAGTATCACATACTCGCGGTGCGGAAAACAAAAATTTTTGTTACCGGGACGTTCCCGAAAGCCAGAATCCATATGTCTATATGAAAGTCAAACCATAACGACCAAAGTAGACCGTCTCTA
>JAOTIZ010000201.1:25893460-25904400 GCA_027123425.1 Erythroxylum panamense | reverse complement strand
CTCCTCAGGTGCAGAACGAGAAGATCGTTGATCCTTGCAAGGCATCGGAAACTCCAAGATAGTTAGAAGCTTTTGTACTAAGTTAGTATTTTTGGGATAGTTTACCAAGCATATCAACATTGAGCATCCTTATGTATTTGGATTTAAGCATTGTTAGGTATTGTGCTATGTTCTGAATGCTTATTCAATTCCTTTGGATTGTAATGACATGAAGTTTCCTTATTTTTGTGTATGTTAAAATGTCAGTTAGATTGAGTGGGTAAGTGTTTGTATGAAATTGCATAGATGTTGGGAACGGGTTCAGTTGTTGGGGAGTTCGCCACGGCGAGCCAGTCTTTCGCCATGGCGCATTCCTTGGGTGTTCATTGCGGCGTGATGCTAGCCGTTCGCTGCGGCGTGTACCAGCGAGTTCGCCGCGGCGAACCTTTTCTGCGAGGTGTTCGTCGCGGCGAGCATTCTGTTGCCGCGGCGAGTCCTCCTCTTCCCGCTGTTGTTTGCTTTAGTTGTTGGATGTTTTCAATTCTTTTTTCGTGTGCCCCCTTCTCGACGACCCCGAGTGGTCACCTCGGGATAGGAAACGAGACCCGAGCCCAACAAGAAAAAGTGGCGCATCTTAACTATACGATGAAGAGAACAAAGGACTATAGGAAGAACAAGCTAAGGATGAAAGGAAAGGAAAGAGTTAGGAAGAGCTTTTATGGTTCAACACCTCACTAAGTAGTGCAGTTGACTACATATTTGATAATGATTTAGTCATAAAAATATAATAAAACAAAAACAAAAACATATATCTTAAAATTTTCTCAACTAGAGATATAGAGAAGATGTAAAAGTTAATTTATTATGTTCCTCTAACAAATTCAAATACTATATTTTTTACCTTAAATCCTACGATATAATGATTCACCACCCTCAAATTACTAAGCATAAAAAAGTTCTTTTACTTTATGATTCAAATAAATAGATATATAAATCCAACCCTTATCAAAGACGTAAATGATATCCATGATGTCAAACTTTCATAAAGACTTCCAACTAATTAAAGTATATACTAATTCCAACAAAAACATGGCATTGTTATTATTCCTAGAGTAATATTTTTTAATGATGATCTATACTTTTTTTAGTAAATCAGAAATATAATAAATCAAGAAAGAAAGTTATGTACAAATTAGAGATAGCCTAAGATGCTAATCTCATTCCAAAAGGCACAAGGCTATAACCTAACCTAAGCGAACCTAAGAAATAGTATACAACAGCTACTGCTTCCAAAAAGAGTAAAAGTGAGAATTTTTATCTATACAAGAAGCAAATAATAACATTCACCTATTTATCTCTTCCATCCAAGATTTCTTGGAGATGCCTAAAAGGGTACACCCTTCACTAGATCCACACACATAATCAGACTAAACTAGTAGAGCAGTTCATCATTCAAAACTCGATAAATCATAAAGAAACTTCATAGGCTGAAGGTTTTTCACTACACTCATCTATTTAGTTGGACAAATATGGTCTCCTTTGCTCTACACGAAGGATCAAATGTTTCCCTTGCTAATAGCATACTGCATAACTCATCCTATCCTCTCACCCAAGACATCATAGATAAAACCTGAAAGGGTAATACCCTCTCCTGATAGAAGGGATCTCCTTTACTTTGGAAAATCGAGGACAGACATCCTCATTCTGGGAGGACGGTAGATCCGCATTCAATGGGTTTAAAAAATAGTCATGCTCATTATAAAAGTAGAGGCAAAGGGAAGAAAAAAACAGAGGTCAGTGCTTACAGTTTCGGTCTGACAATGGCGAGGAGGGGCAATTGGACGATGGCAATGATGAGGCGCATTGACGACGAGGATGACGCACTGTAAAGGATGACGATGATGAGGATGACATTCGGTGAAGGACAACGATAGCGACGAACCTTTCAGAAAGGGGATTGTGGCCTACAGTAGAAATGGACGACAAAAATGGAAGAGAGGAAATGGAGGGGCCACAGGGTTTAACCTTAGACAAAAACGACGTCGTTTGGTGTTTTACTAAACAACATCATTTTTGTTATTTTTAAAACACATAAACACAAGCTAGTGACGACGTTTATGACTAAATTTTACAGACAAAAATTACCGATGATTTTCCTCAATATTTACCGATGAATTTTTTGTTCCGTTAGAAGTTGAAATCTTTTCTACCAATTTTACATTTTTAGGCCTATAGCTGTAAGATAAGTATTTGGATGATAAAAGTGAATAGTTAATTGGAAAGCTTGTTGAATTTTAGGCATTCCATCACCATACATTTATTTAAGAGTCAAGCATGAATGGGTAGTTTCTGCGCACATTCTATGTTACAAGTGTAATATGTAGCATAGACCCTATTACATTCCTAGGATCATACATGAAAGGGCAAAATGAAGGAAAAGCGGAATACCTAATTTTAGTTCCATTCCGAGTTTGAAGCAGTTTTTGACACCAAAACGAGCTTCAATCCTCTCAAGACAGTTGAGGAAGTTGCTCACCGACACTCGGTTTAGGCCTTTCTACAGTTTTCTTAATACGCAGACTCTCTTAATAGGTTAGAAAATCGTATGCCTACGATTGATATTAGTAACTGCAGGAGAACTTAACCTTAATATAGTTTTCATATCGGGCTTCCCCATCACAAGGCTGATATAGACCAGGTTTACATTGAAAGGGATTCATTTTCCACTCGGACTTCAACCCATTAATCTATATCTTTTATCGGGCCATTTTATTGCCCTTATCTGGATCAAATTACGTAAATTAACCAATAATTTATTTAAAGCCAAAATTACAATTAATAGTTGTCCACTTAATAGGAGAAAGACAAAATTGTCCCTAAGGACAAAAATGTCTAACAATCTCCCTTGGACAATTATCAATTACAGTTTTTGTCAAGTTTAAAATAGTATAAAAATTCAGTTAAGTTACGTACTGTATTGGTACTAATTTTTTAAAAAAACATTTGATCCAAAGGTAATGAAAGTCTTACATTCCGTCCTATAAGGCTTTCGATACTGAAAAATATCAAACACGTGTGTCATGTGTGACATAAGTCCAATATAATCATAAATATCTAATACCTTACTAACATGAATGAGAAAATGGAGTATGACAAACTAAGATGATACATTTATGATCTAAATTGTATCATCTTCGTTTGTAACTCTTGATTTCTCTAACTTTATGGTAAACTGCATGTGCTAAACTACAACAGAGAAATCCTATTATGTCTCACCGAATGCTAAACAACATTAGAGAAAACTTGTTTTTCTCTCACCAAATGCTAAACTGCATTAGAGAAAACATTTATGTTCTCCAACTAAATGCTAAACAACATTAAAGAACCTTTATGGGATTAAAACCTTATATCCCTTCATATATGGCCTATGCCCTTTAAAATGCTTAAGATCAACACAAATCTTAAGGCTTCCATATGCATTTTCATTATATATAGAAGAAGTTACTATTGAGGATAAAAGAAAATGATCATCTTTATTAATAACTAACCATAATGTCATAATATATCAAAATACATAAAATATTAAGGAGAAAATACGGTAATCCCTAACTACTACTATCTAAGGACTTTAACACACCCATGCCAGACACTTGTCTAGTAAACACTAATGGGCAAAGTCCTTTAGTCAAAGGATCAGCTAATATCTCCTCAGTCCTAATGTGTTTCACATCAATGTCACCCTTCTGAATTAACTTCTTTATGGTCAAATACTTGACCTCCAAATGCTTAGACCCTGTGATATTCTTATTGTTGTTACTGAACAAAACTGTAGTAAGATTATCACAGTATAATCGAAAGGGTCTAGCTATCGAATCTACCACAGAAAACTCAGAAACCAAACCGCTTATATAGTAGCTCCATAACATGCAACAAACTCTGCATGTGTCTACTTGACACCCTTCCATGATACCGCACCATCTATCAACATAAAAATGTATCCCGATGTAGATTTGCGATCATCTAGACACATAGCAAAATCAGAGTTTGTATACCCTATGATGTTCAAATCATTGATTTTCTTGTATGTCAACATATAATCGTTAGTACCCTTTAGGTATCTCAACGCCCGTTTAATTGCATTCCAATGGCCTATACCTGGGTTTGCTAGATATCGACCCAGCAGTCCGACAACAAATGCAATGTCCGATCTAGTGCATACTTGTGCATACATCAAGCTAAAAATTGCACTAGAATATGGGACATTCCACATAGCCTCTCTCTCAACTTCATTCTTTAGACACTATGTTCTCTCCATAAGAGATAGGTGCCACAATAGGTCTACAATCAGCCATATAAATCTTTGTAGCACTCGCTCGATGTACGCACTTTGTGAGAGGCTCAACGTGTGTTGAGGTCTGTCCCAATGAATCTGCACATCAAGGACAAAAGATGCTTCACCCAAATCCTTTATGTCAAAATGTTTGGCCAAAAGTTGCCTTACTTCATGCAACATGGTTAAATCATTCGACGTGAGCAAAATATCATCGACATACAGTAGTATGAAGATGACTTTGCTCTCCCTGACCTTATAGTATAAGCATCTTTCGGCTTTGTTTTCCACAAGCTGAATGAGGTCAAAATCGCATCAAACTTTAGGTACCATTGTCTAGAAGCTTGCTTCAAACCTGATCCTAAAATCCTTCAGGTTGCATCCTGATCCTGAAATATAGACCTCTTCATAAATGTCATCATTCAAGAAAGTAGTCTTAACGTCTATTTAATGTAGCTCCATATCATAATGAGCTACTATTTCCATCATCACTCTAAATGCATCCTTTGAGGACACAAGAGAGAAGGTAACATTAAACTTAACTCCTCTCTGAATGAATCCCCTGTAACTAAACATGCCTTAAACTGCTCAACTTGACACTATGTGTCCTTCTTGGTCTTAAAAAGTCACTTGCAACTGACAGGCCTATAATGTTGAGGTAAATCAACAAGCTCCCATATCTTATTATAACTCATAGATTGCATCTCATCCTTTATTGCTTCCCACCACATATCTGCATGAGGTCTAGAAATGGCTTCCATAAAAGTCACTAGATCCGTAACATGTCATATATCATAGTCTTGTTCACCTAAATAGACTATGTAATCTGATAAGATAGCAGGTCACCTCTCTCTGATAGATTTGTACAACTGCATGGGCTCTTGTACCTCAAAAACCTCTTCTTGAATAGGAGTAGATTCTTATGCCTGCATAGGCACGGTAGTCGGGCCTTCATCCACCGGAACTGACTGTATGAGAGGTGGATACACATTAATTGTTGTATCCTTCCTACTATCTTCTGGAGGATGCGAGGATCCTCCCTCATCATAGACATTGTATTCTAGAAACTTCTCCGTTTTTGATTCCACTATTCTATCTCCTCTCTCTCTATAGTAAAATCTGTAGCCCTTAAAGTGGCCGGGATAACCCACTAAATAGCAACAAGTTGAATGAGATTGTAATTTACTCTATTTAGGATTATACAACCTCACCTTAACAAGGCAGCCCCACACACGAATGTGTGCAAGGCTTGGCTTCTAGCCCTTCTAGAGTTCAAAAGGCATCTTTGACACTGACTTGATCGGGACTCTATTCAAAATATATAATGATGTCTTGATGGCTTCACCCCAAAGGTATTTGAGTAGATTAGTCCTGCTCTACATTGACCTCATCATGTCCTTTATTTCGGCCATACCATTTTGCTCAGGACTACCTAGTATAGTAAAATGAGTCACTATTTCAACCGATTCCAAATATCTAGCAAACAGATATATTTCTTGTCCTACAACCCCATGTATCCTTAGTATTCCCCTCCTCTATCAGATCTGACAATCTTTATTGATTTTTCCAACTAGTTCTCAACTTTAGTCTAAAAGATCTTGGACTTATCAAGAACTATAGACTTCTCTTTAAGTACATAACCATAGCGGGAATAATCATCTATAAATGTCAGAAAGTATCTAGCATTGCACAATGTGACTATATAAGGACAACTAACGTCTGTATGTATGAGGTCCAATAAGCCATAAGTACGAGTTAACCCCTTTTTCTTTATCTTGGTTAACTTACCCCTACAATAGTCGATACATATTTCCAGGCCACTAAAGTCTAGAGTTGAGAGAATGGAATCCTTTATTATTCTCTCAACCCTCTCTCTGAAAATGTGGCCAAGATGTTTATGCCGCAACATGTACGATGTTTACTTTATGAAGGCTCTCTTTTAAGTAACAGGTTTGGCAACGTAAGAAAAGGCATACATTTCATTAGGAGTAAGACAAATTCTTACAATAAGTAGGATAAGAAGGCAGTCTCGATATGTCTTATATTGATACAAATATTTATCAAATACAAAACAAAGACCTTCTTTATCTAAAACTGATATAGAGATCAAATTTTGTATAAAGGATGGTATATAAAATATGTCTCGTAAAACTAGTACAAACCTAGTATCGAGGTTTAATCCTACATCTCCTACATATAAAAGTCCACCACTTCATTATTTCCGACCATCAACTTCTCCTCTTCCTTAGTCAGCCTTCTCCTGGATCTGAACTCTTGAATTGTAGATGCAACATAGTCAGAAGCTCCGCTATCTAACCACCAAGAACTTGATGTGATTATAACAACATTGGATTCATGAATTATAAATGTCAAGGAGTTACCTGACAGTTACTATTTGACTTTCCATAACTTGTATTTCTGGCAATTAGACTTCTTATGTTCCTTCTTCTTACAGAAGAAAAATATCATATTATTAAGGCCATGTGTGCCACAATGCTAGACTGCCCACTCTAAATCTGAGGAGAGGGTTTGGGTTTCTTACCCTTACATTTAGGCTGCTGGGGTTTAGCCTTTTTTTACCCTTCGCAATTGCATACATAGTTGTATGAGGAGAGCTTCTGATCTTCTCCTTTGCTACAACATAACGGAAAATCAAAGCATTGATGTACCAGGTCTCATCCTATGAGATGTAGGAGGTGGCTAACACCTCAAACTCCTAAGGAAGAGTGTTTAGTGCTTGATGCACTATAAGCGAGTCAGTGATCAGTATATCTAGTGCCTTTAGCCTACTGTATAGATGCACCATCTAAATGATATATACTCCTGAATGCCTCCCTCTTCAATGTACCTTATAGAGAAAAGTTCCCAGATCAAGGCACTTTGGTCAACATGAGAAGAGACCTTGTACCTCTGGCATATGTTGTTTATGAACTCCCACATCACAATTGTGTCCGCGAATCCATTCAACATATGATCAGGTATCGACCTCTTAATGGTCAAATAGCACATCCTATTTGACCTTTCCTAGGTCATCATGACTACTCTGTCAGCTTTTGAGCTAACATCTGTAAGTAGGGGAGGCCTCTCTATACGCATGGCCAGGCTGACATCTGCCATATTTAACACAAACTCTACGTCCTTCCTCCACTTGTTGAAGTTGAAACCATTTAAGGTTTCAATGGTGACCAAATTATTATTGAATGAGAAGGTGATTGAAAAATAGAAAGACAATGTAAAAATCAGTATAAATGCATGACAACAACGATACTTAAAGCATTAAAGCAGTATCTCTATAGAAAATCTGATTGCATATATTATAAAACACCTGTGGGTTAAATACATAATATATACAATTAGGCCTCCACATAAAAGAGATCAAAGTACAAACCATCAACTATCATGACACTACCACCTGTGGGCAAATAGATCATTTAAGTAATGGTTTTCCTCCATCTAATGCCTTTATGTACATCTCAAAACCTCATATAAGGTAAACACCTGTGGGCATAATGACCAAATATGAGACTAGAGACAACCCTATCATGTACGTGGTACAATCCAAATACTAACTTGAAAGGCCATTGTGGTGACTGCAATCTTACCAGTACCTGAAAAAACCACAAACATAAGGGATACATCTTTATGTCATCCTCACATTCTATATGGCCATAATGTTTGTGAAAGTCGGTAATCAATGAAAAAACTATATTCAGAATTAAATAATCACATAGTAACAATGAAAACATTGTCTGTAAACTTTATTTGAGAATTTAAAAAATAAAAAATTCAATGACAATGGCTATCGTACTTTTCTGAATACCGAACCTTCCGCACGAGACATAAAACTTTTAATGTTTCCCTCATGTGATGTTCAGAGTATGAAACTACACACAAAATTAACTTTCAAAAGGTTTAAAAGCTTTTTTGGAATCCAATTACCAACTTAATAAATCCAGAAAAATTTAAAAATTACTTTAAAAAATTTCTCGCACCTAGAAACTGACCCAAAAGGACTCGAGTATCTTTAAGGGAATTCTAAAATTTTCCCTTTTTTTTAAATCACTATAGTAGAGGTCGTACAGCTGACGTGGGCACCATGTCGGTGCGCATGGTGCGGAACCACACGTGTGCTCCACATGCCCACATGCTCCCCAGATGCGTCTGGCCCAGGCGCAGATGCGCACCTATTGTACAGCGCATGGGCTGCACACGTCGACACATGTCCTAAATCCAATAGTCCATGTGTCCAGCTGAATGTGGCACGTGCTACGAATGCGCCCGCTTCCTTAATCCCCCAACCATTGTAGCAACATCGGGTGTGTGCACCCTCCGACGGGAAGGGAAATTTTCAGCATCCTGGGATGTGATTTTTCACTCCATTAGGCCCTTTTTTGACCTTTTTTTGTACTTAGCCTTATGTGTATCACTTTACGTAATTATATACGTAAAAAATAGAAAAATGAATCAAAAACTAGAGAAAACCATATTGAATGGAAACTGAAAAATCTTCATTTCCGTCAACCCGATCACGTAACCGCTCTGATACCACATGTAATACGTAGCAAATACCCTATTACTTACCCAGGATCATACATGAAAGGGTAAAAATGAAGGAAATGTGGAATACCTAATTTCGGTTCCATTCTGAGTTTCGAAGCAGTTTTTGACCCCCGAATGAGCTTCGATTCTCCCAGGACAGTTCGGGAAGTTGCTTACTAACACTCAGTTTAAACCTTTCTATAGTTTCCTCAATATGTAAGCTCTCTTAATGGGTCAAAGAATCGTATGCTTACGATTGATATCAGTAATTACAAGAGACCTTAACTTTTATATAGTTTCTATATCAGGCTTACCTATCATAAGTTTGATATAGACCAGGTCCACACTTAAAGGGATTCATTTTCTACCCTTATTTCGACCCATTAAACTAGATCATTTATTGAACCATTTTATTACCCTTATCTGGATCAAATTATGTAACTTAACCGATAATTTATTGAAAGCCAAAATTATAATTAATAGTTGTCTACTTAATAGGCTTAAGGACAAAAATGTCTAACAACAAGCTTTGTCATGATTATCATTTTCTTGATATAGGCTATATCATGATTGCTTTAGTCTAGATATAAGTCCAAACATCTTCTCTGTTTTCTGGCTGGTTGCAATCCGTTGTCTTACTAATATGTTAATGTTACTTATTGACCTGCAAACTGATGATGCAGATATGTATCTCTTTTTATGAACTGAAAAGTAACAAAGACTCATGGTTCACCAATAAATCTGAACATCTATTTTGGGAAAACTGGTACATTAATATTCTATGTGTAGCACAACATCCAAAGGCCCACATATACCTTACCATTATTCGAGTAATGTAATGTATTGCTGAATCATTATCCTCTTGAAATATAGTTCTTTTCTTGGTTGTCTTATGAATATAGAAAGTGCATCTGAGGAGAGGAGTGTTCGCAGGGCGGCACTTGAAGCATCTCTTCGCGAGGTCTTGTTCCAAATTATTAAATTTGTTAATGAGAAAAAGGAACATGTTACCTCTATATCCGATGGTGTTATCTACTTTCCCTATGAAATTACCATCCCAAGGTCAGCTGTTCTTTCCCCTTTGTTTCTCCTCCTATTTTCACAAGCTTCTTGATTCTGTTGTTAATTTATATTATTATGCCGGCATAAATTAATGATATTGCCCTTTCTTTCGATAGCCTTTATCTGGTTTCTACTTTCTTGCACCTTAAGTTTTCTTGGTGTGCTAACATGGTTGAGGATAAAGTGATTTTTTTAGTATCTGGGCAAGATATTGACTGGACACAATCTGTGTTCATGAAAACTTAGAACCATCAATTGGTTTTATCTTTTACTGGTTTTCTTAAAATCTTTACATGTAATGATTCCTTGTGTTTCGAATAGAGGAAGATGACTTTTAAAAGGTTCTCGTAGTTTTAGATAGAAATATGGATGTGTATGTTAGTAAATATGTAAAACTAACTAAGTTGGCCTCACACAACAGCTTAAGCTATTATGGTGAAATGGTCACTTAACATGATATTAGAGTCTTTGTGATCAAGTGGTAGTAAGTTCAAATCCTACCACCTACCTATTATTCAGCACAAGGTAGAATGAGCTTGTGTAAGTTTCAAGCCCAAAGGGCTTTCACTTGAGGGGGTATGTTAATGAATATATAAAACCAATTAAGTTAGCCTCATACAACATCTTAAGCTATTATGGTGAAACGGTCACTTAATAGTGTAGGCAGTAAGAATAAACAACAGCTTTTCTTTTCTTTTTTTAAGAAAGTTAACGACAGCAGCTTTTCTTGAAGGAACTATTCTTTAAAATATGCTTTCTTTGAGTGTGATTGCTGATTGTTCATCACTTTGAAATGAGTGGAATTTATTACCTGCGAGTAAGTCAAGACTGCTAAATGCTCGAAATATTGTTGTACAACCTTTACCACAAGCCAAAATTGTCCTTACTTCTTCATGTTATGAGTAATCAAGGTTACATTTATCTTATAAGGTCACAGTAAATGAGTTTCAGGCCATGATCGCGGCTTATCGTTCAATCCTAAGATTGATCCTTGGAAACCGGTCAAAATCAATTTATACCAAGAATTGCA
>JAOTIZ010000201.1:25853461-25864003 GCA_027123425.1 Erythroxylum panamense | reverse complement strand
GAATTAAAGTTCCTTTGGTTTATGAGTGTTTAATCTCTTAGTTAAATGAATATGTGTGTGTTTGTTTTGAAATGTGGAAAATGTTGGGAGCGGGTTTCATAAATTTGGGAGCTCGTCGCGGCGAGCTAGTCCTTTGCCACGGCGCCTCCCTTGCGTGCTCGTCCCGGCGTGGATGTGGTCCTTCGCCACGGCGCATCTCATGGGTGTTCGCCGCGGCGAGGCCAAGGTTGGCCGTGGAGAGCCCTTCGCTGCGTGGCATCCGCCGCGACGAGGATTCTGTCGATGCGGCGAACCCGCCTGTTCCCGCTGTTGTTCCTTTGAATTTGTTGTTTTTGACCTTTTCCCTGCGCGATCGTTACCCGACGACCCCGGGCGATCGCCTCGTGATGGGAATCAGGACCCGGACCCAACTCAAAGGTATCGAATTGTGGATACCCAAAGATATTGAATTATGGATACCCGAAAGTATTGATATGTGGAAATCAGTGGTGTCAAACTATAGCAGTTGCACTGTAACCCTATGGGATGCCTATCTATCCACAACCAAGACAATAAAGTAGACATTATAACATTTCCTTTAACCATTTGCAAATTTTACAATTCATATATTAACGAATCATATGATATACATTTCAAGTCATAAAGTATATATTTGCATTCATAATTGCAATTCATGGCTTAACACCATTAGAAGTGTATTAAAATCACACTTATATAATCATACTATACATATATGAGTAATGAATATGCATACAAATCATTTATGTATATGTAAATTTTCTTTAGTATGCATTATGTTTAATATTATATTATAATGTTTCGTCACCCAATTCACATATGGTAAGCACTATTTCATTTATTTCTAAGTATTTGAAAATTTTCATACACATTCATAAAGGTTCAAATAAGATGTGGTAGAAATCGGAAACAAAAACAGTGTCACGGTCGTGACAGACACTTTCTCTATTATACCCCTAACTGTTCCTTAATATTCATATACAAAACATCAAAACTGGGTTTCTAGGTCTTCTATACATATGTCCCTCTATGTCTCTCATTTTTATAGCACTAACAATTAGCTCATTTGGGCTCCTAACTCATGAGATATAGACCAAATATCATAAGTTGCTCCAAAATAGGTAGCATTAGGTCATCATTTTCGATCTCAATATCCAAGGTCACAAAGCTAAAATTAAGTCAAAGTTCCTTCTAGAGATGTTTAGCTCTATGTATTAGGTTTCATATGGAACTGGGATCACACAATTTGGAAGTCTATAGGTTGAGTTGTGAATCAAACAATGTGATTGATTCAACAAATATTAAACATAATTTCACTACACGATAATATCATGTCATATTCAACCAATTTTATGCAAGATAACACCAAAATAACACCAAAGCATTATCCCAATAACCATTCCACATCCAAATAAATCTTTTTACATATTCAAATACATAGATACAAAAATTAACTAAGTGAAGTCCTAAACCTTAAATTTGGCAAAGTCATTCTTCTAAAGCTTTTCCTTGCCTTTCTCTTTGGCTTTCCTTCAATCACCAAGTGAAAAATGATGGAATGAAGAAGGTGAAATGGAGAGGAGAAAAGTCTGAAGTTAAGTCATAAAAAAGTCATCCATCTCGACTCTTCGTATGCTTGTTCATGAATTTTCTAGTCATAGACACATTTTTCAATCCCATTGGACTATATGTCGCAATCCTATTGGACTATGTGTTACAATCCCATTGGACCACGTGTTATAATTCTATTGGATCATGTGTTAAAATTATATTAGACCATGTGTTACAATTCTATTGGACACATGCTTTACTGTTATTGGTCCATGAGTTGATTTTAGGAAAATTGCATATTGATCCTTACTCTTCCCTTAATTCCCACATTGACCTATAATCTTATCAATTTATCTCATTCCTTTATTTCTTAAGTTTTTAATGGCATATTTCATGCGATTTGGTTAATTATATCTGAAGTTATACCCCAAAAACTATAGGCTATTTAAAAACAAGGACATCATCTAGAACTCAAGTTCAAATTAGAATTCAAAACTTTTAGAGGCAAAATCAAATTTCAGCTCCTTCATGAAAGTTTTAGACCTATGTCTCTAGTTTAATCTCAAATTGAAATTATACAATTTGGAGGTATATAGGCCAAGATATGGCCAAGTTACATAAATCTATTCAATGAAACCTATTCATTCAGTGAGGTACACATCCCAAATCAACTAACTTCAGTCTTATCATGCAAAAGCAACACAAAAATAAATCAAATTTAACCAAAAAAATGCCATTTACTTATGAAATACTTTTTTTTATCAATTCCCCTCACATCACATTCATAAATCTAAGCAAACATATTCAAAATTTCCATATATATTTCACATCTAAGTATGTATGTCCAAGCTGAAGCGAACAAATTATTCATTTACCCTTGTATTTTACATCAAGTACTATTATATCTCTTACTATAATTAGATGTACTTAATTTATTATGTTTACTTATTAATACACCCTAGATGTGCTATAATACTTCTAGGCATAAACGGAGCTAGGTGGGGCCCAGTGGTGCACTGGGCCCCTCAAAATTTAAAAAATTATATATATATATAAGGACAGAGTTATTTGGAGCCTAGTGATGTACTGGACCTCTCAAGATTTAAAAAAATTAAATATTTGGGCCCTCCTATTTTAAATTCTTGGCTTTGTCGCTGCTTGTAGGGTATATGTTGGGGTGTTAGAATTAGCTGTTAGCTAATTCTTAATAATAGATTATATTAGTTGATTTGACAAGTGAATAACATCAGTTGCTTATTTAAAGAACTAAAAAATTATTATATCGAAAAGTTATTACAAATTACTTAAAGAGATAGAGATACAGATAATAAGTTTATTATTTAAATTTAATATATTTTATTTTAAATTTTGAAGTTGAATTAATATCAAATTTGAGTCAGAATATACAAAGAGTTATCATCCCATTATATACATCTTCCTTTAACTTAAAAAGGATAATGTTGACTTTTTTATTCTATCTAAATTCTTATGAGAATATTCAAAGAAATACTAAGATATAATACTTTATGCCCTTATAAATCTTTTCTTAAGGTTATGTCATTGTAAGTTATTTAATATATAATCAGCTAAAGTTAAACAATTAATTTTATCAAATATCTTTAAAAAAATTATTGATATTATCCACTGGTCAAATCAGCTATATTAATCCACTATTAGCTAATTGTTGATAAAATCAACTAAAAACTAAAACAGTCAACTTATTGCCAAACAGGTCACTAATTGCAGGTAGGATTTTCTCTAATGGACATGGTCCAACTAAGTTTATACTATTACTAATGGTGGAGTAAAAATTGGATTTTTCTCAGCCCACACTTTTCTCTTTTTTAAGAAAAATTTACATTTTAATCTTTAAATTTAGGTTTAACCTTAAATTTTAATATTATTAAATATTTTCTTTTTGTAAAAAAATATTTTTAAATTTTAAAATTTTAAGATTAAACTTAAAGTTTTACATTGTTTAACTAAATTGTATGAAATTATAAAATAATTCTAAATGATTGTTAATAAATAAAACTATTAATTATATCAGAATTTCTAAAATTTACGTTTCATTTTTCTAAAGATGAGCTAATTTATTAGTAGTCAAATTAGTCCTCTTGTTGACATAAGGACATATTAAAACTTTTAATTGAGTTCATAAATCAATTTAATTACCATGTTGGCAGTAATAGAAGTTTATATAAAAATATCAAATAAGTTTTGATTAATAAAATCTTAATTAAAAGTACTGTTTCTATTTATTTCAAAATTAATTAAAAGTTAAAATTAAAATTAAAAATTAACTTTAGGGGGGGGAACTCAATAAAAATTCCTCTGAAGAAATTCGGTAATATTACGGGGTTACCCTTAACTAGGATTTTGTGTACGTAAGCTTAATACAGTAATTTTTTTGGGACTAACTTAAAGTTAAAAGTTTTTCTTTTTCATAAGTGACTTTTGTTTCAATTTATAAATACATTCATATTATAAAAGGTTGAAAAACGGAGGACGGAAGACTGCCATAACTTAATTAGTTAGTACAGTAGTTATTTATAAAGGATAAAAATAAAATATTAATTTCACTTTACTTATTATAAAATTAAAAATATTATGATTAATTTTTATCAAATTATTTTAATAGATTAATATTAAATAATTGGAATGTCTTAAACCTTTAATTACATAATAATTTTATACTTTAAATTATTTGATAAAAATTTAATGAAAAATCTAATTCTAGTATTTTTAATATTATAATATATGTTTTATAATTTTAAATTGTAAGAGTGTTGTTTATAAAAACTACTAAATATTTAAAGCAAAGTAAGAACTATCCTGAATACTTTC
This sequence comes from Erythroxylum panamense, assembly GCA_027123425.1. Classification (NCBI taxonomy): domain Eukaryota; kingdom Viridiplantae; phylum Streptophyta; class Magnoliopsida; order Malpighiales; family Erythroxylaceae; genus Erythroxylum; species Erythroxylum panamense. The sequence goes on along the minus strand of JAOTIZ010000201.1, from coordinate 25,859,587 downwards.
TGCCCCATTTCAATAAATCTTATCAATATATTTATAAAATTAAATAGTAACCGAACAGAGGATCTCATTACTTGAATGCCAACTCCATCATTATTAAGCAGGAGTCATAGTCATACTAGGTACGAGTTTAAATGCCCGCTCCGCTGTCAGGTCCTGAAACATCAGCATCAAGTACCGAAGCCATATTTAAAGTATTGGCAGGAACCGACTTCAATCCCTCTACCCTATCCCTACCTTGTCCCTTCTCATCTGAACCATCTATTCATGTGGGATCCATCAAAATGGGTGGCTCAGATGAAGGGAGACAGGGTAGGGACAGAGTAGGGGGACAGAGGATCTCACGCCCTTGAAGGGGCCATTGAATCGAATGCCAATTACAGAACTTAACATGTTACAAATAGGAGGTTAATTAATGAGTCGGTCCAGATTAGGCAGACATAGACAATTATGAATAAATTATGTTTTAAAGATAAATTATTTAACTTTAAAATCACTAATAAACTACATTCATCTAATATTCATAAATTTAATATATTTTATTTTTACTTCACTATTGTTTTAGTCACCAAATTAAAACTTGTAAATTAATAAAAGGTCATCTAACAAGTGGACCAATTTTTTTGGTATATAGACATGAATTTCGATCTTACGCTTGACATTTCGAGATCTGACTTTGTTCCCGCGGTTTGGCAAAAGCTGATCAATCTCACATTACAGGTTGCTCGTGGTAAGGAACTATGGCCAGAGCAAAGCACTTCGTTTTAGTTCATGGAACTTGCCATGGAGCTTGGTGTTGGTACAAGATTGTCGCTTTACTCAAATCGGCCGGCCACCGTGTCACTGCCGTAGACCTCGGTGCCAGTGGTGTCAATCCGAAACGATTCAATGAGGTCGTTTCCGTTTCTGACTATGCGAGTCCACTCATGGAGTTCATGACTTCTCTACATAAGGAGGACGAGAAGGTGATTCTGGTTGGTCACAGCTATGGGGGCATGAGCATTTCACTGGCTATGGAGAGCTTCCCAGATAAGGTGTTAGTTGCTGTTTACCTGACAGCTTTTATGCCCAGTTGTGTCAACCCACCTGCAGCCCTAGGACAGGAGGTAGAAATTTCAGTTTTCAAGTACTCTTTTCAGGCAATTTGTTGATGGAATATCTTGTTGAATGTCAAGTTGCAAACTTTACTTTCTGGGTTACGTTCATTTTCTGGTAAACAGTTCTTGAAAAGGACCGCAACGGAGTCGTTGTTGGATTCCAAGTTCTTTTATGATGATGGTGCAGAACAGCCACCAACGTCAGCTTTGTTTGGTCCACAACACTTGGGAACAAATCTCTATCAAAACTGCCCGCTGGAGGTAAGATGGGGATGACCAATCGATTTAAAACTAACAAACGGAAATCGAAGCGAGACGAATGAGATTGGCATTCTTTGCAGGATCTGGAATTGGCGAAAACGCTGGTAAGGCCAAGTGGGCTGTTCCTGAAAGAATTGGGCAACACATCTCTGCTCACAGAAGAGAAATTCGGGTCAGTGGATCGAGTTTACATCATCTGCGAGGAGGATAAATTGATAAAGAAAGATCTGCAGGAATGGTTCATAGAAAATAGCCCAACCAAAGATGTGAAGCACTTAGCAGGAGCTGACCACATGGCCATGCTTTCGAAACCCAAAGAGCTCTACTTGTGTCTCCAGGAGATTGCCGAGCAGTACTGAAAGCAGAATAGTGGCAGCTCTGCTTACGTCTATTTGTCCTAGATAAGTAAGATGCATGCACGCATCGGTGAAAATGTTTACGTCTATGAATCTATATTTTTGTGAAAGAAAATTAATGATTTTTAGTTGATGAGCGAAGATCAAGATGCCGTGTTTCTCTATAATTGAAATAAAAAGGATTTGAAATGTCGAATGATTAAATTATTTTGAATGCTTACCATTTGATCCTTTGTATTTTATGCTTCTTTCTTTTCGTAAACATGAGATGTTCAATCTTATTGAAAACTCACAAGAGATTCCTAACTACATAGTTTAATTTGTTGATCAGCATATTGTACAATTACTTGAGACGACATTTAATAGCATCTCTAAATTTCAGATAATTTGGCTTTTGAGGAAACAATTTTATGCTGGTGAGGTTATTAACATCGAACAAAAGGTTTTAAGACTATTGACTATTTTGTATACATCCCAACCTTCATAAATACTTTGACAATGGAATCCACATAAATTAAACTGTAAACAATTTAATGAAAATATGAATAATCCTCGGACTTGTAGGAATTGCATGCATGGTCTATTTCATGAATGTTGTCCGGTCGTCTTTCAAAGCAATTTAAGTCTTTCAACACTTGGTTGGTGATTGTGGACCCAATTTCATAATTAAAGTTAAACTGTTCGTTTTTATAATTTCCATTAAATAGCATATATATGTTTTCAAATAAAACAACCAAAATTTGTCAAATTAAATGGGATTTCGACTTATATCTGTAAAACAAAATGTCATAGTTCCAATAATTATATAAATTAAATGAGATTTCGACTTATATCTGTAAAACAAAATATCGAAGTTCCAATATGATTATATGAATTAAATGAGATTTCGACTTATATCTGTAAAACAAAATATCGAAGTTCCAATGATTATATGAATTAAATGGGATTTCGACTTATATCTGTAAAACAAAATATCGAAGTTCCAATGATTATAGATGAATTGCGTTAAGATGTTCAGCTTGATCGTGGTGCTCGCTGTCTCCTCTTGGGATTTGAGAATAATGTGTGAATCTTGCGCAGCAGCTTAATGAACAACTTGAGCAATGCGATCGAGCCTTTCTCGGGCCAGAGTTTTCATTAATAATTCCAGTAATCGAGTATATATATGTATCGGCCTCTTTAATAAAACAATGAAAAGGTGGTATATTTAATTACCCACTTTATCGAATTAAAGTCTTCTAAATTTTGTCAAGATTACTAAAAAACAATTAAATAGGCCATTGTTGTCGGTACATTTTTAGCAAGGTGGTGGTGATTGAAATGCTCAGAATACCATATCTGCATCGACAATATATTTGATTTTAGCACGATACTTTATCAATACTGGATAATACTTAGTACTATTATAAATATTGCATTATATAATTTATAATTTTACTTTAACTCTATCTCTAAAAACTATAATAATAGAAAATTGAAATAACAACAATTTATTTATTTTTATTAATATTACTTTTTATATATTTCACATATAAATAATAACTAAAATTAATATAAAAATTATTTAATCACCATACAAATATAAAATTAATGATAATATAAATTATTTAAAATATTACAATTTAATCATATAATAAATAATAATTATACCAAAATATTAAATAAAAAGAATAACAAATATCAACGACTCTCAAACTATTATAATTTACAAAAAGAATTCATGAGGAAGAAATGACCAATTAGAAGTGAAAATAGAAATAAAAACATTTACAATTATATTTATATTGCAAATATAGAATTTAATATATATATCACATATAAGGGGAATTAAAAGAAGAGGGGACATAAAAACTTTAAACTTCATTATGTTGAATAAACACTCTATTCACATTGATTTCTATTCTCATTTGATACAAAATCCTCATCAGGAGCTTCATCATTACCGTCGTTCAAATTCATTGCACCGAATGATTTGTCAATACTTTTCTATCTAAGATTATCTTCCAAGTCACTCTCATCTATTAAACTCGATTCCTCATAATCCTAATTTGTTAAAAGATTGATATGGTTAAGACAAATTGGATCTACATAACTACTGGTTTTATTAAGAATTCTAGTAAGAAAAAGTTTATTAAGAAATAACAAAAAATTTTATCCAACTTAATAATGATAATAACGTATCTTTCTTGAAGTGTAAAATATATCGAACAAAGACTAAGTTGCTCAATCTTTTATGCTCCAATCTATTTCTTTTTTGGAATGAATTGACGAATCCAAATATGCTTTAATTCCTTTCATACCCTGTTGCATTTACACATTAACTCATACTTTGAATTAAAAATTTTTGCAATTTTAGAACATCACTTTTGAATTGGTCTTACCAAGCAACTGTAAGATAAAAAAAAGTAGCATTTTAACCAAAATAAAGTGATGATTACTTTTCAACAAGTAACAAAAGTTAAAAAAATACACCCAAATCATTTGTTTCTTTGATGAATAGTAATTGACATCTCAAAATCACCATAATCATCCTTATAAAATCTTCATTTGTGAGCTTAATAAATCTTGTATCTTCTTATAGGTAACAATTGTTGTAATAGTTAATAACATACGCCTATTAACTTCATTTTTCTTTGTAAAACGTAGTCTGAAGCAAACATTAGGATTAAAAAGATGCCCTAGTTACAAATAACAGAGAGTAAAGTTGTCTTTCTTATCTCTTATTGATGACTGCAAGATAAAGAAGTTTTATTTTTCATATTAGTTTTGATTGCTTTATTTGCCATCGCTATGACTTTATAAAAATAACTTATTGTTGTCTTCTTATCACTATTTTACAGATAAAATATCCTCATCAAAAGCTCACAAACTCAGATGATAAATTAACATTGAGACTAAAATTTATGATCTTCAAATATAATTCCAAAGCGTCTAATCCAACATTAGGCCTATTATGTTAAGATGTAACTTACTTATCATTTGTAAACGTTTGCCTCAACTCCTTATTCATTATAAAAAACAATAACTCGATAATAAATTAGCTGAAAATTTTGTAATAGCAAAGCGACATAAATTTCTATCATTGGTGAAATCTTTTCTAATTAAATTAAGGACACATGCATGATTATAAATGAACTTAGTTACTTTTTTTTTTACTTTTTGCACAGTCTCATTAATAATAGGAAAATTCATAGCATCTCTTATATTTTTTATATTAAGTCAATGCAATGTGTAGTACAAAGAGTCTAATAAAAAGAATTATACTTTCTTTGCAGTCTTCTTCCAACTGCTTTAAAAGCATAATCATTGTCAATAATAAACTAAACAATATTTTCTAACCTAACTTCATTTGTAACTTCATTAAATATTTGAAACAAAATGTCAACGTTCCTACTAAGGCCATATGCATTAATAGACTTCAAAAACAATATCCTATTTGCTGAATAAACCACAAAATTAATAATACATCACACATGATCGAACACTTGTAAGTGGCTCAAGTCATTCTTCTTTCATTTAAATAACTTTTTATTTCATAATCAGAGTTGCTCAAAAGTCAATGGTTTCGTAAGTGGAGACATTTTGTAGATATATTCTTTTCATAGTGGTGTACGCAAAAATGAAACGGGGAGATCAAAATAATACTTATAAACATAAATCAACTTATTTTACTTTTAGAAAAACAAAAATTATTTGATAGTTAACTCATATTTTTTATATAATTACACCACTTGTGCAACATGACAAACATTATTACACATATTTAATATAGCATTTAAGGAGTTTGTTCAGTGAAGACATATTTTTGAATTAAACATCTCTGACTAGCTTGCACTACAACAAAGAAGGGTATTGGCGACGAAATATAATGTCGCTGAAAGAAAACAAATTGTAGCAAAACGTATTTAGCGACGAACAAAAATCGTCGAATAAATGGTCGCAAAAGCCTTGTGGCAAAATATTATCTCTGACGTCTTAAAGGAATCGTCACCCAAAATATTTTGCTATGATCATTACTTCGTAGCTAATAAGAATAGGCGATGAGAAGAGAATAGTTGTAGATCACTTATTGCCACGTTTAAATTTGGTAGGTAAAGGTAATTAGCTTCGTTAATGTAGGTGTAGATAATAATGTTTACTGACAATTTATTTTCGTAGCAAAATATGTTTAGCTACAAAAATTAAAGCATAGCTAAATGTTATTAGAGACGTTCAAAGCGTAGGTAAAAAGATTTGGTGACAATTTTATATTTGTATCTAAAAACTTTTAGTGACGATTATTTATTTTTAATTTAACTTCCCTATCACCAATTTGATATTTAATTATAATTATTAACAGCATTTTTAGTTCAAGTTATTTTTTTTAATATGGTTTGAATTATAATTTAGTCACGTTTGTAATTATAATTGGTAAC
>JAOTIZ010000201.1:25777544-25799594 GCA_027123425.1 Erythroxylum panamense | reverse complement strand
AACTAATTTAACTAACTTAATTAGTTTGTGTAAATTAGAAAACATATTTCTAATTCTTTATGTTACATTTAATTTAAACATCAATATAGATATTAAGGTCTAGCCCAACCTTAATGTGATTATTAATATAATATATATATTGTGTGTGTGTGTGTGTGTGCACATTGTCTTATTCAATGTTATGTTATATTTATTGGTGAAAGGCCACGTGCCTCTTCTTCCTACTGTACGCACGTTGTATTATTCAATGGTAAATTATATTCAAGAAGAAGTCTCTTCTTGTTCTCTGATGCATTTCGGTTTTTTTTTCTTCAAGAAAATAAAAGCATCCTAAAGAGAAGAAACAAAAAACAAACAACTCTTATGGCTTCAAAAAAGTAATAAAAAATCCTAAAGAGAAAAATGAAAAGAAATCAACGTTGTCTTTTTCTTTGTAGACCATGCATTTTTCACTGTCGACAAACATCTTCCCAACACTCATGAAAGAATAGATTAATGAAAAACCTAACACTTCTAGGTTGGATTATAGGAAACAGAATGAGTAAAACTATAAGCGTAAACCAAATGTATGATATAGCAAGCAATAGCATATCACAAAACACAGATTTACGTATGCATATAACAAAAAAAAAACATTAACTGACTATGATACCATTGTTAGTAAAGATATACTATAGAACATCATCACGTAGATTATGTTAAATAGGGTCGTTTCATATGTATATAAAAATAAAGAATCACGTACTTAGATTCTTATTATGATTCTACCAATTAAAGAACTTTTTGTTACAAATTTACTGCAGAGTTCTTCGTTTCTATTCTTCTGTATACTTAAATAAGAAGCTAACATACACAGATGTATGTATATAGCGTTTCATACATATGGTCTTGAAATAACTACGAAATAACAACCTTTGGTAGTTATTTCAAGAACATTGACCTTAATACCCTTCATAAGTGTATTACGAGTCATTGCTTACCCTAGTACACCAAAGTTTTTTTTATTGCAGGTCATATCTTTGATAAGTTCCCGCAAAGTCATATCATTCTTGATCACTTCTATCCAATTATTTTTAGTCCTTCCTTTTTTCCTCGTATAGTCTATAAGTATTATTTTCTCACATCTCACTTAAGCATCATAGTGTCTCCTTTTAACATGCTTGAACTGCCTAAGTCATGTCCCTCTTAATTTATCATTAATATTAATTGTCTTTAATTTGTCTTTTACCAATACATTCTCAACCTTATCTCTTCTAGTAAGGTTATGCACTTATTTGATAGGCTAATACTCCGCCCTATATAGCATGAATAACGTAATTGCTAAATGATAGAATTTACCTTTGAACTTAGGTGGTATCTTCTTGTCATGTAAATGCTGCCAAATATTTTTTTACAAATTTTACGTAAAACATAATATTGAGCAATTTGTGTCTTTTTGCATATAATGCATCAATATTTTTTTGCTATGAATTATTTGGTTATTATTATAAAATTAAATCGTAGCGAAACATTATTAATTTAAAATGGTGAGCATTCTTTATATAAAAAAAATTATATAAGCATCATCAAATTGTACGAACAAAGTAATATAACATTAATAGTTGGTCCTTTGTTCTTACAAATTGTATTAATAATAGTTTGAGCATTCCTTATGATTTATAAACAAAACAATATGGAGAAAAAAACTTCAGAAATTGGAATATATAAGGACATATTGTCAAAAATTAGCCAAAAGTGTTGTCTAAGTCTATAAACTTGTAACAAATAACAAGGTTGGTTAAAGTAAACTACAATTATAATGAGAAAATTAATACAATAATTATTTGGTTCAAATTAAAACAAATGATCAGTCATCAGTTGCATCTTCATCCATTCTGTAATTTGAGAAAAAGTATTAAAGTTATATATATACAAGGCTAGGGTTTAGAATTAATACCCTTCACTTTCCTCTTCATTTCCATCATATTATAGGCCAAGTAACCTTTTGAAGAACATATCAAGTTTTGCTAATTTAGCTTGAATTTGTCCTCCTTTGATTACTTTGGCTTTTATTGCAACCTTACTCTTGTTGTTTTCCTTTTAAAGTTATTCAATGATTGTCTTATATGTAGAGTTTGAAACATTTAGCTTAAGGCTATAGCCAAGACCTTTAACATAACTTAAATAAGTACCAAGTATTGTATCACATATCTCATCCATATTGAGCTTATTACCTCGAATTTTGACTTTCCAATATCTCTTGAATCAACATGTTACTACTGCATTTATAAATAAATAAATAAATACTGAGCAAACTTTTATACGTACATAATCATTGTCTACTTCTTGTGACACCCATCCTTTACCTTTTTTTATAGCGAGTGAGTTTTTATAGTATGATCTTATCACACTTTTGTCTATTTTGTTCCTTCTCACTCAATTTTATGGAATAAAAAGTCAAGGTGCAACAAATAAGTTAATGCTTATTCATTAAAGTACAACTCACAAATATAGATTTTACATATTCAATTGGGTTAATTAAAAAAAATCCTAAATTTTGTTCAATTTTGCTATTATAGCCTAAACTTCAAAATGTAACAATTAAATGTTCAAACTTTCAATTTTTTCAATTTTAGCCCGACGTTAGTATCTTCATTAACTTTGTTGACATGACTTGTCACATATTCTAGAAACCCTAACTACTAATACACGTTAGCTAAAATTAACAAAAATAATGAAAATTAATGAAACGACGTCATTTAATCACATAACTAAAAAAAAGTCGTTTCAGAAAAAGTGATGCAATTTAATCCCTAAATCATTTACGCAGCCCCAACTTAACCATCTATTTTAGTTTGTTCCCTTTATTTTCAATATATCCTGATGCCCTCACCATTCTTTTTCAGTTTGTTCCCTTCGTTTTTAGTTTGTTATCCTGATACCCAAACCCTTTGTTTTTAGTTTGTTCTCCTGATATACTTAGCCTTTTATTTTCACTTTATTCTCCTAACACCCTCAACTCTTCTCACATCGCAAGAAGCTCATTTTGCTCTCGCATCGACCAGAAGCTCATTTTGCTTTCATGTCACATCGCAGTCAGACACAAAGGGCTGAGGCCATCGAGAGAACAAACTAAAAATGAAGGGAACAAATTGAAAACGAAGGATGACAGTGTCGGGGCTATGTAAACTAATTTAGGGATTAAACTGAGTCATTTCCTTTCATTAATCTTTATTACTTGTGTTAATTTTGACTGATGTATATTAATAGTCGAGATTTCTAAAACAAATGCCAAGATACGTCAGCAAAGTTAATAGAGACACTAATGTCAGGTTAGAGATGGAAAATTTTGAAAGTTTGAGCATTTAATTGCCACATTTTTAAGTTCAAGCTATAATTGCAAAATTGAAAAAAGTTTGAGATTTTTTGTAATTAACCCTATTCATTTAGAATAATTACAAATGACTTAGACTTTTGATTATGAGGTGTTTTTATTTTTGATCTACTCACCTTTTCCTTCTCATAATTTTCCTAAATAAAAAAATAGCTTAGTCGTTAATTCATTTAACAAGATTATAACAAGCATATATGAAGGCAAAAAAGTCATTTTAGATCAAACCAATAGTCATATAAACTATTCCAATTTTGTTTGGTCATTTGTTCGAGTATATGTCTTTGTGCATTTATTCTTGTACTTATCTTCTTTCTTATTGTGTATTTATTTAGTTATTTTATCTTTTATTATTACTCTTTATCATGTTCTATATTTATTACAATATGTACTGCATTACATATTGTTATATATTTATTTATACATATTTATTTATATTTTGTATTATCATTATCTTTTATGAATATTTTTAATTTTTATAATTCTATTATTTTTCATATGGATCTATCGACAACATCTTCTCTACCAGGTAAAGGTAAGATTGTGTACTACAAAACATCCTCAAATTCGCATTTTAGTAGGACTCTCACGAGGTGTTGTTGTTATTGTTATATGCAATGATGTAAAAATTGAGCCAAACTGGTTTCTCGTTCGATTTGTACTTTTGACATTGTAAATGAAAATTGGTCGATTTTCTCTGAATTGTAAAGAACTGGATGTCTTCATCACCCAAATCAATAATCACCCAAAGAAAACAAAAAACCTAATTATAAGGATCAAATTCCAAAACACTACATCCAAGCTCAGATGCATTATACCTCTATACCTAACACAATAACCCACAAATTTTTACAAGCCCTAAGCTCTTGCTCGCTCCGTTGCACAGGTGAGGCAGCTACAATGATAACAATAGAGGGTGGAGATTAAAAGAGAAACGAGAAGGAAAGGCGAGCAAAATATCAACTGAGGGTAATATTCTGGACTTTGTAGTTACAAAGAGAGAGAGTATCGAGTATCGACAAGACAGAGCTAAGAGAAGAAGTTAAGGCTTTTGGTTTTTTTTGATAAATAAGTTATATAAAGGCTTTGGGTATTCTGGTTACTTTAAATTGCGTTAATTGACAATATTAAATATCATGAGCAGTGCCTCTTATAGCTCCACTGATAGTACCTTGTGGCTATAACGTTGTGTGGCCCCACTCATAATATCAAAGTTAAACATTAATGGTAAAGAGTAAATAATAATAAACAATTTTTTTTAATAAAAGGATATATAACCACCAATAATTAGTCAAATAGTTGATCACATAATTAGTCTTTACTCTTTAAACATATCAATTTCTATGTATATTATAAAGAGAATATTATACTTGAAAATAAATAGAAAAATTCCAAAATAAGATGAAGATGTGAATTTTAATTTTTATAATATTAAAAATATTAGTATTTGTTAATTAAAATTCAAAACAAAACATTGATTTTTCTATTTCAATAAATATTTTATTTTTACTTACTTTTATAATTGTTACTTCTTATTTATTATATACCAGCTTTATAATGGCTTAATACTAGATGAACATTAAAATCTTTTCTTTGATCAATTTGATATCCAGTCTGGTTTTTAAATATTGGTTATATGTCGTCATGCCTCCACATCAAAATTCAAAGACTTATAATATTTATGTAACTTGAAACTACAATCCTTAGTCCTTTATTTCAATAATGAAGTAAAACAGTTTGAAACATTTGAGTTCTCAATATCCACAACATTCAATTTTGAATGTGAATAATAAGCAAAAATGTAATTATTCTCAAATTTATTAAAACAATGTTATATAAAGCTAAGGATTTTGAATAATTACTGTAACTTTTTCCAATGCATTTTCAAGCAACATTTCTTCCTTTAAATCTTTAACATGTTTTAGACAAGGTGGTTCTATTCTTTTAATAATTCCTAACTCATTTCACAATTTCTCATATTAGACTTTGTATATAAGACGACCTTGTTGAGCGTCAATATGTATGGATAACTTGCAATTCATTGCAACATTCATTCGTTGCAATTCATAATCTCCACTCTTCACTTTACCTCTTTTATAGTATTAGCATTAGAAACTAACAATAAATGGATATAACTAGAAAATGTTTAAATTATGAAAATATATATTAGAGTATAAGTATACTTGAAGGCATAAAAAATCACAAACTTGCGTTACTAGCTTTATTATTGTTTGAGGCATAATGATATTGTTGTGTTTGATTTAAAGGCAGAATGTTGTTGTTGCTATATTGTGGAACTGTACAAAAAGATATTATATTTTCTATGGTAATAAAAGGATATCATAAGAAAATGTTTTAACTGTAAAGATATATATTAGAGTATATTTATGCTTGAAGGCATAAAGAAATTTCAAACCTACATTACTAATTAAATTGTTGCTTAAGGCATAATGTTATTATTGTCTAGGAATAAAATTCTGGCATCAACTAACTAATCTGCTTAAAATTGCACATTTATGTATTCTGGAATTTTTATAGTTGCCACCTTCTTTCTTTTGTTTTTACCAGGTGTCATAATGTTGGATATCTATAAAAAAAATGGACAACATATAAAAAAAGTAAATATAACAAATATGAAATAGAATAAAGAAAAACTAACATTCAATCGTCATAATCAAGATATATTTAATCATTATAATCAAGATGATTAAATCATCATAATCAAGATCTTCAAAATCATGATCATTAATCACTTTAGTAAGATAAATGTGACCAGTATTATAATAAAACAATAGAAAGAGCACTTTCAAGATACATTCAATCATCATAATCAAGATCATCAAAGTCATCACCATTAATCACATTATTGTTTGACTCTTTATTGATATTATATTAAGCTAAAGTATCATCATTGTCATATAATTCATTCTTAAAATAGTCTTCATCCTTTTATATGACAAGATTTCCTTATACTTCATTTGCTTCTAATATTTTGCGATCAACATCTCTTCTATAGAATAATGATATATACTCATTGTCAATTTCAAGTCAAACTTCCACATAACTTGTCAATAACTCCCGATATAGTGTCATTGAGAAAGAAAATTTGCTTTACTTAACTTGTAAGCACAAATAGTTATCCTAAGTGCCCTTATCATCTTTATACACACATTCATCAAAAATATGGTATTAACATGTATTCAAAAGCTAGTTCTAGCATAAACAAGCTATGATTGATAACACACAACAAAAAGATATGTATGAGCATAAATGTGATGAATGTTCTTAGGCTCAAAGCTTATATAGGTGTCAAACCACATCAAGTCTTGTACACTTTATTCAACAAAACCAACTCAATACTTAAAATAATTTAATGAAAACACTAATCATGCTTGTCTCTCTCATGCATTATTTTTTAAACAAAAATGTATACCTAGCTTAAGGATTATTTATTAACAACAACCAAAAGATTATAAGGTTATTATGAGGAATAATCAACATATTAATCATAGTATCATAAGTCCAAGCAAAAAACACAAAGTTCATCATAATATAAACGATTGCTTCCCCATACCTAAATCATACATTGTCCCTAATGTATGCACATGATACTAACATCTCATAAAAAATCAACAAAAATAAAACACAGAGTAGAAGAATCCCTTAAGTTATGAGCATATAAAAGGAGATGTATTATGGTGTTGGTGGACATGGAGGTACCACATAACACATAACTAATTTGTCTCTTTTGTTCTCAATCTATCACATCCTTTGGCTATTCAAACACATTCCAATAAGTACTTGTGTAGTTGGATTTATCATAGATCTTCCTTTCACTATTGTCCTAGTAGTTTCTGGTAAGGGCCCTAGTGTATGATCTCGCCACTGGACGATTAACAGTGAAGTCCACCTTTTTTCCTTTGTTGGTATTTCTTCCTTTCTTTGAAGAACCTATCTTTGTAGAGAAAAGAGAACAGAGATATGCTAAAACTACTACTATTATGAACTAAATTAAGAAGAATATTGCTTGCCTCTTATTGCATAATACCTACCTATATATAGGCAAAAGAAAGACAATGTTTGAACTCAAAAAGGAAAAAAATTATACCTAAATTAGGATTCTAATTAAACTTTTAATTAGGTAGTAATAATAACAAAAATTAAACTCCTAATAATACTTAAACTCCTAACTAGGTAGTAATACTAACAAACTCCTAATTAGGTAGTCATACTAACAAACTTAAACTCCTAGTAATATTAATAAACTTAAACTCCTAACTAGGTAGTAATACTAATAAACTTAAAATACTAATTAGGTAGTAATACTAACAAACTTTAAACTCTTACAATGGTAACTTCTTCCAACAAAAGTATTCACATCATTACTCCCCTCCTCGACATCGAGCTTGCCATCAAACTCAAACTTAGGATATGCCAGTGATGGTATGCAAAGAAATTTCTGGATCATTATCCTCCTCCTTGGTCTCTTTTGTTGTGTCTACCACCTCAATCCAACAAAGTTTCTTACAATTATGCCCTGCAAGATAAGGTTCATTACAATTGTAGCATAACCCTTTCTCACATCTTTAGGCCATCTCAACCCAGGTTAGCCTTCTTATCATAGGAGGTGTTACCACGCCACTTGAACTTACAGATGATGTTTTGCTACCCAAACTGTTGTTGCTGCCTTGGGAGGTTGTTGGTGTAGCAAAGGAGCTCTACTAGTCCCAATATGAGGTAGTGGTTTTCTTGCTTCCCACAGCTTGTGTAAATATCTTCCACTGATATGGTCTTGCCATGTTTGTGGCAACCCCCAAATTGATAGAATTCTACATTTCAACATGATAGAATTCTACATTTCAACATCAATTCTTAGTCCATAAATAAGTCTGGATGTAAATAAATTAACTTGAAGATCTTTGGGAAGGCCTATTGTCCTTGCTACAAAATTCTGAAATTGATTTTGGTACTCCTCCACACTCCCAATTTGTTTCAGATTTGCTAGCTCCCTGATTGGATTGTTACTCAAATGGGTCCAAACCTTAAGTTATAATGCTTCTTAAACATTTCCCAATGTAAAACTGGCTCCTCCTGCTTGAATTGAAAATACCATAATTGTGCCTGCCCAATTAGGTGGAAAGCCACCAATTTAACCTTCTCGTCTAATGGAGTCCTTTGAGCTAAAAAGAATTGCTTGCATCTATGGAGCCACCCTAACGGGTCTTCAAATCTATCGTATGTAGGAAATTCCAACTTGGAATAATGTGGCACTGTGTGAGATCCTGAACTCCTATATGGCATTGTCCTACAACCTCTCTCAGCCCCTCTTGATCCTTCCCTGCTCCTCTCTTAGTTGAACCTCTCCATCATCCTAACTAGGCCATCGAACTTTTCGTGCATCTCCACAAAACGTTGGTCTATATGTTGATATAAAGCTGTCAGCTTTGGAATGGAATTATTGATATTGCCCATGGTGACCGGCTCTAATACCAAGTTGGTAAGGACCCTAGTGTATGATCTCACCACTGGATAATTAACAGTGAAGTCCACCTTTTTTCCCTAATTGGTATTTTTTTTCCTTCCTTTGAAGAACCTTTCTTGGTAGAGAAAAGAGAACAGATATATGCTAAAACTACTACTATTATGAACTAAATTAAGATGAATATTGCTTGCCTCTTATTGCATAATACTAAGGAAAACAAATTCCTACCCAAATTAGGACTCTAATTAGGTAGTAATACTAACAAACTTAAACTTCTAATTAGGTAGTAATACTGACAAATATTAAACTCCTAGTAATACTTAAACTCCTAACTAGGTAGTAATACTAACAAACTCCTAATTAGGTAGTAATACTAACAAACTTAAACTCCTAGTAATCTAACAAACTTAAATTTCTAGCTAGGTAGTAATACTAATAAACTTAAACTACTAATTAGGTAGTAATACTAACAAACTTTAAACTCCTACGATGGTAACTTCTTCCAACAAAAGTATCCACATCAGTATCCTTGGAGCATCCCATAATTAATAAAATGAAGTAAAATAAATAGAACATTAGAACAATAATAGTGGGTGTTGGTGTGGTGAACGTGGGATGTTGCTAAGTGGTAGGCTAGTTGGAGCGAGATGGGGTTGGGTTGGTGCATTTGGTTCTTTAATGGCTTGCGTTGTTGTTAGGTGTTGTTTGTGATCTTGCTTGCTTCTGTTGGTTGGTTGGGTATGCATCTAGTAGGGTTGTTGCGTTGGAATTGGGTGGCTTTGGTGCTGGTGGTGTGTTGCATGATTGACTAGAGCTGCCTTATGATGTTACTTGCTAAAAGAGAAACAAACATATTAAGGTTTTTGTTTTATTGTTATTGTTTTCTTTTCTATTAAAAAAATATTAAAAATTTTAATTTATTTATTTTTATTTTTATTAATTATGATCTTTTTAAAAAATTTATTTTTATTAATATTATTTAAATAAATAAAATAAAATAGATAAATTTCTATGAATCCCAAACAAACTGCTAACATTTATGAAGTGTGATCATGCCTTACAAATAGTAGTATTATGAAATTTTAGGAGTTCCATATCAATTAAATGATAGTAATAAGCTTATTAAAAAAGACTAGACTTTAAATTAAATAATTAAGATAACTGCAACTATTTAACTTAGTTTTCTTGTTTATCATAGGTGAAATATGCAAATTCATAAATAAACTATTTGCTACTTATGTGAATCCTTCATGACAATTATAAATAATCGAAATTATGAATAGCTATAGAATAATCAACATCAAATTAATTTGTCAAATCAATCAATATTAATTATTCATAAAATATAAGGATATAAAATAAGAAATACTTAAATTAAAACATGAATATAAGTTTAGAATAAAATCTCACAATGTTATAATTAGAGTTTTAAATTTCCAAAATCAGAATATTTGGATTTAGCCATAGAAAAAGAATGTTTGTTTTTTTAGAATGTTGAAGAGGTAAAAGACATGCTTTCCTACTCAAACCCTACTCTTTTTTTTATCTTGCGAAGACTCCTATTTTAAATAAATCCAAATCCCTACATAATAAGGATGGAAAGAAGTTTTCTAATTGAATTCCAACCCTTTACGTTAATCTGGCATCAGGCGTGATCTCGCTTTATTCACTGCAGTAATTTGTCTATTTTTTTCAAAATTTGTGATTGTCACCAATAAAGCTCCAATTTGATGCAATCTCCACTTTTTATCTCCTAAATAAAACAAACAATGATTTTCTTATTTAAGCATCAAAATATATCCAAAACAATTGTGTAATTAATTCTTCTTTTGACTAGTAGAGTACATCAGGGAGAATAGGGAGTTCGAAGGCCATCAATAGGAAAGCAGTAAAATCAGGCCAGTGAACAATAAAATATTAACTATTGCCCTTGGGCCTCAAATCATAATTTTACCAAAAAAGATAGAACAAAAAGAAAATGCAGAAAAAGATCAGGTTGAAGAGATATTACCTCAGCCACAAAATACCAGGAGACGTTGCTTTTTTCCCCCGAGTATTGAAATATCTAACACATAACATCTGCTGAAGGCCCTACGGTTAGGTAAATTCCCGATTCCTTCCATTGAAGCACAAGCCTTGAAATTTAGTTAAACTGAAAGAAGAAAGGAAACAGTAAAAATTTGAGCCATTTATGTGGAAAAGGTACCGTGTATCAACATTCAGTCACGTGCATGATTTAATCTCATTCACTCCACGAGATATGGATGTCAAAAACTACCAGAAACAACATGCTCTCCTATAGGACGAGGAAATGTTATAGAAAAGCCAAACCGTTAAACCCAGATAAAAATTCTCAACCAGAAATGCAATAGGACAATGACTTGGAAAGAACAAAGATATACCGGTTTAGGAGCACTTCTGGATTGTATGGAAATAAGTTCTTCTCATGAAGCTTTTCAACAGAATCTTTTAGAGAAAACAAACAAACTTTGGCTTCCTCAAATGGTTGTGCTTTGGTTTTATACTGTTTGCAGTTTTGTCCAAAATCTCTCTCATTTCCCGAAAGGGATGATGGAACATCTTGGTCTTTGCTACGTACAGATGATGGTTCCACATGAAAATCAGAGCCCTCCAACGTAACTTTTCTTCTTTTGCTTGATGATTGATTTACAACTCCCTCAACCATACAAAAGCTCCTAAATGATTGCCAAGAATCGCATACTATTCGCAAACACCTAGAAAGGAGCATCATAAAATGATAATCTTAAGTATGCCAAAAAGTTAACATTGCCCACACATGATATGACCACAAACTTGCTATAATCTAACATTAGCATTCGACAGTAATCAACTAAAAGACATACCTTAGCAGATATTCCGCACAATTAATCCCGGTATCTCTAGAAATGAGGTAATCAAGAAGCACTTGGTGATCATAATGAAGCTGCAAGAGAACAAGGAGCAAATATGTTTTAAAGACCGCAGGACAAAGTTTGATCATTCACTTAGCTTTATCAAGGCTGAAGTCACAAGTCTTCTCTCCCTATTCTGTGGAGTTTAGAGACATCAAAACCATGAATAGAGACTTACCTCCGCAAGAAATAGATGAAAGAGGCATACAGGATTAAATAGGTTTGAAACATGGGAAAGAGCATCTCTTTTCACATCCTGAAATGTCCATCTCACTCCATTTAATCTGCATCGCGATCAAATAATCGATTAGGCACCCAAAAGGGTTACCACTAACTATGGTGAACTATGATAGTCCAGTGCTTACTGCTCTTCACCACATGGTACACTAAGCAGTTGTAAAAGCACCTTAAATAACATATCATCCTGCAGTTAATGAAGAAAGGAAATTAGCATGAAGTGGCCCAACTAGAGTATATCTTATGAACTGAGAATAAGCTGCATTTAAGGGGAAAAAACCCATATCACACAAAAGAAATGATGAAAGAATGATCTGGTACAACTTTGCTGGCAAACCTCGTGCATATATAAGTGCAGGAAAGATTGGGCAAAGCCTGAACAGTTCTCCAAATACATTTCATTGACCCCAAGCTTTTCGGGCGGAAATTTTTCTTGAAGCCACTCAGAGAGGTCTAATAATCCCTTTTTTCGAATACAACAAATCATGTCTGTGGATGAGTTAGCTGTCAAGCAAGAGTCAACAGTTGCACATGTGCATTGCTTGCTTGAGTTTATCATAGTTAAGCAGCATCTCAGAAAAAGAAGAACAACCTGCCTCTGTAAATGTAGGGAACAGATGCTGCCTGCCTCGACATCACAAAGACTCCATAGAAAAGGTGAGTCTTCAAGATATTCATCCCGAGCAGACTTGAGTTCAGTTATTGGCCTTCTAAGAAGCTCTTCAAAGTATACATGAAGAAGTTGCAACCATGAGACAAGTATAGAGCAATTTAGCTGAGATTGATAGCTGAGCCTCAGCATTAACATCTGGAGAACATGTTTCACTTGAAGTAGTCAAAATGACATGATATAATGATATTGACACACAAATATGGATGACAAATATGATGACGTGCAAGACAAAATACAGAAGGTAAAAAGAAATCAATTTTAGCTGTATGAGGCATTCATCACCAAATGAATTCAGGATTTCCTAGGAAACATTTTTTCAGTGCATCCTCTATTTAGTATTTACATGTACTCAGCCTCCATACCAGAAGTTTATGTTTGAAATACTGAGAGATGGAGATCTTCAACCTGTTCCCTTGCTTCCCGACGCACCACGATAAAAGTTTAGGCACAAGATTGACAATTTTGTCAAGAAATAAATCATGATCCTTAGTACCAGCCATAGCTTTTAAACAGCTGCTTTGTTCAGCCAATGAACAGAGGAATTGAATGAGAAACCCTAGAAAAACAACTTTTGACTCCTCATCACTGCTTTCGAAAAATAAATCGTCTGAAATCTGCACATTGTTTTTCAGAGTACCTCTGCCCCGACCAACATGATTCATGAGTGAAATAAATGAAGTGATGGAGCCCAAGAACAGTTCAAGGCATTGATCATCACGCTCCTCTTTCAAATATTTCAATATGTTGCGTAAAACACGAACAATCCCAGCTGCCGTGGACCAGTTACCATTTTTCAATTTAGACATCAACACAACAAAACCGGATGAATCACAAAATGTGTCATCCAATCCATTCATATACATTAAAGGTGGCGGTGCACAAGACAACAAACTGGCCATCAGCAATCCCAGACATATACACAAGGAATGAATATAAGAACCCCATTCACTTGCCTGAACAAAGACAGAAGCCAAGTTAAGGAGACGTGAATAAACAACATGCAGTAAACAACAATCCACTAATCACCAACCATTACTTACGCAAGAAGCCACAAACTCGGAAATGGCCACAAGAATGTTGCCAGCCAAATGTCGTAGGTATGGACTCCTAACGGCCAAGAACGGTATCTGTCAGCTAGGAAATGTTAAAAGGGTCACGGACTCACATAACCATAATTTTGGAGAAAGTCTAAAGCAAGCCTTCACCAACAAGTAAAACTTACAAGAGAAGCAATCAGAGCTCACCAGATTGGCTAATATCTTAGTCATAGAGTGGCGTCCCTCAATGTCAACCAACTTTGACTCATCGGAACAAGTCTCTTCGCAAAGAGTTTCAGAACCCATCTCCTGATGGAAATTGTCAAGTTATCAAATAACTTGTTTTTAAGTTGAGAGAAGAATAGAAGCTAACTATACTTACCTCATTGGTGTCAGAACTGCCGAGTTCATGAATCCATAGCTTGATTTCTCTTGACACCTGAAGACAGATTCAATTAAACAAAAGCAGCCAATAAAAAGTTGGTGTTTGTTTGTAGAGATCTAGGAAATGAGAACCTGAGAGAGAGCGAGGAGAAGATGCTTCTCTTTTTCTGTCGTTAAAGAAACCGCCTCCTGTTCCTCGAACTGGGATTCATCATTCAGATTCAATCACCAACCCTTAGTTCATAAATAATTAAAAGTAAAAAACACAAGAAGATGAAGAACTGACGATGTGCGATTGGAGGCAGTTTTCAATCAGACGGCGGATTCGACAGAATTTTGGCATTCTCTGCGGCATGATGAGAAAGCGGTAACCTTCTTAAAACGTTGTGTTTTAGATCGTGACTGGCGGTAATATGGTTTTACTACTTATATGACCACCACTCAGAGTTTGCGAACCTTAGTACAGAGATGCACCACCGTCACTTCACTCAGGGAAGCGCGTCAGCTCCACGCTCTGATACTAACCACCACAACCCTACCCAGCTGTTCACAGTCTCCGTATCTCTGCAACAATCTTCTCTCCATGTATACTCGCTGTTGGTCTCTCGGAGACGCTCAACTTCTGTTCGATGGAATGCCCCACAAGAACCTTGTTTCCTACAATGCACTCATTTCAGCATATGCTAGAGATAGTACTCGTCGGGTTTTGTGTATGGAGCTGCTTACCCAGTTGACTGCTCAAGGACTGAGACCTAATGGATCGACTTTCACGAGTTTGCTGCAAGCTTGTTGCTTTCTTGAGGATTGGTTTACGGGCGCGTTGGTTCATGCTCAAGTTATTAAATTTGGGTTCTTGAGTTACGTTTATGTTCAGACATCGTTGCTTGGGATGTACTCGAATTGTGGGGATTTGGGTTCCGCGTGTACGGTTTTCTGCTGTGCAGAAGAAAAGGATGTTGTGTTGTGGAATAATATGATCTTCGGGAACTTGAAGAATGAGAAGATAAAGAACGGGCTTTGCCTATTTGGTACAATGGTGAGGTCAGGGACTAGTCCTACCCAGTTCACATACTCAATGGTATTTAGTGCTTGTAGCAAATTGGGATATCTTATTTGGGGAAAAGTTATCCATGCTCGAGTTGTCGTACAGAACGTGCTAGCTGATTTGCCTTTACAAAATTCATTGCTTGATATGTACTGCAGTTGTGGTGATAAAATATCTGCTTTCAGTGTCTTTAGCAGGATTGACACTCCGGGTTTAGTTTCTTGGAACTCCATGATTTCTGGGTGCGCAGGAAGTGGAGATGGGCAGGAAGCTATGGACCTGTTTGTCCAGTTGCTCAGAGAGTCTCGTCATAAACCTGATGAGTATAGTTTTGCAGCCATTATTTCATCAACTAGCACATTTCCGGCTACCAAATATGGAAAACCACTTCATGCACAAGCTGTGAAAGCGGGGTTGGAAAGTAGTGTCTTCGTTGGGACTACACTATTGTCGATGTATTTTGGGAATGGAGACCCTGAGTCTGCTGAAAAGGTTTTCAATCTGATTAAAGAGAAGGACATAATTCTCTGGACTGAAATGATTGTAAATCATACTAGATTGGGTGATGGGGAAAATGCAATAAAGATTTTCGGCAAAATCTATAGAGAAGGCCATAAGAGCGACAGCTTTGCGCTTAGTGGGGCTTTAAGTGCATGTGCTGATCTTGCAACCTTAAAGCAAGGAGAGATGATACATTCCCTAGCCGTAAAAACAGGATTTGATACTGACATGTGTGTCAATGGGAGTCTAGTAGATATGTATGCCAAAAATGGCTACCTTCAAGGTGCTAGATCGGTTTTTTCTCAGGTTTCAGATCCAGATTTGAAGTGCTGGAATGCATTGATTGACGGGTATAGTCAACATGGAAAGGCTGAGGAAGCAATAACGCTCTTTGGGGAGATCACAGGACGTGGTCTAAAGCCCGATCATGTAACATTTTTGTCTTTACTATCAGCTTGCAGCCATAGTGGCTTGGTTGAATCTGGGAAGTCTTTGTGGAGTTGTATGAAAGAAAATGGCATAATTCCTGGACCTATGCACTACTCTTGCATGGTGAGTTTACTAAGCCGTGCAGGATTATTGGAAGAGTCGGAAGAATTGATAAAGCAATCATGTTTCAGGGAACAGCATTTAGAGCTTTGGAGAACCCTGCTAAGCTCATGTGTATATAGAAGGAATTTGGCAGTTGGGGTTCGCGCAGCAGAACGAATCTTAAGTTTAGATCAAGAAGACAGTGCAGCTCATATATTGCTTTCAAATCTATATGCTGCTGCAGGGAGATGGGACGGTGTAGCAGAAACGAGGAAAAAGATGAGAGGATTGATGTTGGAAAAAGTCCCTGGACTAAGCTGGATTGAGGCCAAGAAAGACATACATGCGTTCTCTTCATGCAATCAATCCAACCCAATAATGGATGAAGCTCAAGACGAGGTACTTAGACTACAAGGAAACATGATAGAATTGGTGATCAAAGAATCTGACCCAGTGATCGATTCTTCATTGTGGGTAGAGACTATATGACATGCAAGGATTTGGAGGTATTGTATTGAACCCCCCAGGTTTAAAGCACTAACTCTAAAACGTGGGCAGCCTTAAGGAGGCTGGAAATTTCGGAGACAGCCGGGACAAAGTCAAAGGATTCACTTCACCACCCAATGGATCAAAACTCCACCTCTGATTCAGGTAATTAGTACAGATGCCTTGAGATGTCTGGGTTTCCTCCAGAGGGCGTTATTAGCATTGCAGGTCTGACGAAGGAGCAAGGAAAGGTGGAAAGAGTTTTGTCATCAGAAAAGTTTTGGCTGGGGTTATGTAGAACCGGAGGATCGCAGCAATTACTGGTCTCAATGCAAGTCCGGAAGTAAAATTTGCTTTCTATATTGTTCTTTTCTAATTTAACCTTCTTCTGGACTAGATTGCCATAATCGACTTTTAGAGAGCACCATGTTAAGCAGGGAAATGTAATCTCGATTTTGATACATCATACCTCTCGCATTTTACGTTTCCATAGTTGTAGTTGAGTCACTTATTGCATTGTTCAACTCTTTGGTTCTTCTCTGAGTATCACATCCACCGTATCAAGTTCTCCCGAAATAGGAAAAATACTAACAAGTTTCAGACAAGCCTGTTGCCTTGACCATGCTGGATTACAAGCTTTTGAGTGTTTTAAGCGCGAAAATAGGAAACAGTAACATGCATCACCAAAACACATGAACTTTCAGAAGTCCCGATACATTGGGACCCTTGCAATTATCACTAATCAGCTGTACGCACACATGTTCATTCAGATTTCTCACATTTTAGGTTCAGAGCCAATCCACCAACAACTCTTGACCTTGTCAACTTCCCTAAGCTAATTAGCAAACAAGACAAGCTCTAGGTCAAGGGCTAACGCTGGGAACTCAGTTAAATTTGTGTACCTGCTTAAACATTGAAAAGAAAATAATGGAACAGAGTTTCTGCTGGAAACTTGCCTATTAAATAGGCAGAGGTACGTGCTCCTTAGCAAATTGGTTCAGGAAAATAAGGGTGCACAATCAATGTGTGCATAACTACGACAGATGAAGACTAAACAGGAAGCACTAGTGTGAAAATGTAGTATAGAAATAAGAACAAAAATGACTAAGGTTTTGAGTCGATTCTTATCACCCTCCCTTGATTCAAGCCTGCAAACTCCTAATAGTTATCTTAAATACTCATGCTTGTTTCCCGGTAGAGATTTTATCAGAATGTCTATAATTTGTTCGTTTGTACTTTAAGATTATAATTCCCTCAATAATAAGATCATTAAGTGAGCCCTCCTTATGTCAACATATATTGTCATACCACTTTTTGTCATTGTGATAGTTACTTTTTTGTAACTATAAACTTTAGTTCCCTTACATTGGCCTTGGTCAAGATCAACCATCAGTCTTCTAAGCTAAATTGCTCGACATGCTAAAGAAGTGGCTGCCATATACTCAGCTTCTAAAGATGACAAGGCTATGGTAACTTGTTTTCTTGAGCTCCAGAAAATAGCTCCTGACCTAAGACTAAATATGTAGCATAAGGTGCTCTTCCTATCATCTATGCATCCTGCTCAATCACTTTCAGCAAAACCAATCAATTAAAAAATTGGTGCATGAAAATATCTTATTCCAAGATCCACGGTTTTAGCTATATAGCGCATGATTCATTTTGTAGCTCAAAGTGATGCTTAGGGTGAAAATGCAAGAATCTTGAGACCATTCTTACTAAGAATGTACTTGTTTATGTCAAAGTAGATTAGACCAACAATCATATTTCTAAAAAACTTTTTATCTACTAAACCAGTCCCATCATCAACTTGCAGCTTCTTATTTATATTCATAGGTGTAGGCCTTTTTTATAGTTCATCATGTTGAACCATTTGAGAAGATCTATGTCATACTTTCTTTGTGAAATAAACTCCCATGTTTAACTTATTTTACCTCTATTCCCAAAAAGTAATAGGAGAAAAAGTACCTTTATAGTCCACACCTTGTTGTGAGTAACCTTTTACCACCAATCGTGTTTTATATTTTTGAATGCTCCCATCCACATGTAACTTTGTCGTCATTTACTCTAACAGCCTTTTTTCTTTTGAGAAGATTCACCAATTCTCAAGTTTTGTTTCTTTTCATTGTTGTAATCTTCATTCATGATATTAGGTCATTCTTCTTTTTTTACTACTTCCTCAAAATTAATTGGATTGACAATAAACATAGCTTATGTTAATGCTTATATTTTTTAATTAATATATCTTGTCTTTTATGGAAGAGTTTCATCCATTAGGCTTGATAAAGAGGAGTTGCTTTCTACATTTGATGATGTTGAAGTTCTTGAGGGAGTTGAAATGAAGGGAGATCTTAGAGGTGTTTGTGCTTGTCTCTCATCTGGTTGATTCCTTCTTTGCTTTCATGTCAATCCTACCTCGTCTCTTTTATCAAAAATAACATTCCTGCTTATGATAACTTTTTAGTTAAAAGGATCATATAATCTATAGAATTTGGAGTTAGAACACTATTCCACAAAAACATATTTTATATATTTATCATCAAACTTGCTATATTTATGAGCATTGACTAATGTGTATTCAATACAACCAAAGATTCGCAAGTGATTTACCCAAGGTACTCTTCCTGTCTATTGAAGAAATTATGATATTTTGTGTTTATTAGCTAATGTTTATTTCCTAGTTTCGTTGTGTTATATTTGGTTAATTGTTATGCATACGTTAAGTCTATAATTCTTCCATGTACTTTGGATAAATTTAGGTGATTTTCATTGTTTCACAACTTGTATTAGTTTGCTATATATACATGTATTCTTCTCATAATCAATATGAAAAAAAGATACTAATAGTTATTTTCTCAAAAGTTCTTTCCTTCAAATTTCTTTTTGGTATTAGAGCAGTGATCCTGCTCCTCTATGTATTTCTTAAATTCCTTCTGTTATGGTTGATAAAGGAAATACAAATGGAATTAAAGTTTCAAAGGAAGTGGTGGTCTCATCATCCAGCACAATTTCTGAGAGTGATGTCAACATGTCACAAAAACTAAGTTCTGTGTTATTGAATGAGTTTAACTATCTTCCTTCGTCAAGGCCGGTTACTATTGCTCTTGGTGATAAATCCAGGTTAGGATTTATCAATGGCAAAGAAAAATCCCCTGATCTTGAATCATCAGAGTATGAAGCTTAGCTATCAAAAGACCAACAGGTTATGTCTTGGATCCTTTCCATGGAACGTAATCTTGCTGAAATTTT
Organism: Erythroxylum panamense; assembly: GCA_027123425.1. Classification (NCBI taxonomy): domain Eukaryota; kingdom Viridiplantae; phylum Streptophyta; class Magnoliopsida; order Malpighiales; family Erythroxylaceae; genus Erythroxylum; species Erythroxylum panamense. The sequence goes on along the minus strand of JAOTIZ010000201.1, from coordinate 25,779,690 downwards.
CAGCTACCCTGAATCATCCTTGGATCTTTGGGAAGCTGTTCGAGATATTACTGTTAGACTATTTTTTGTCCCATATGACTTATAGTTTGAGTACCACGAAAAGCACCCAAGATAATGATTATTGAGTATTAAATAATAGATCTCAAATGGGCCAAAGCTCCTTTCCCTCTCTCTTTCAAAACTAAATCATCATAGTAGTTAGTGAACCATCATGATGGTTCATGAACCAACATAATGGTTTGTGAAGCAACTTGATGATTGGAAACATTCGTATATAAGTTTTATAAAAAACTTATGAATGTGATACTGAATTATTATTCTGAACCATTGAAGAAACACATTAAAGGAAGAAGAAGAGAGGAAATCAACATCTGACGAAAACAAAAACAATCATGGATACAAGTACGCAAAACTCAATCGATCCATAAATGTTTTACAATTGGTATCAGAGCCATAGGCATTGCATTATTGTTTTCTGTCGTACACCATGGTTGTTGTTCTATTTGGGAGCAAGGTATTGCATAATTTGTTGTCTACCATGTATCATTTTGGTATGATTGTGTTGTCTGTTCGGTTGGTGTTTTCTATATTTGTAATGGCATTAGTTTCTTCGTTGCATTACCATGAAAGGAATACAGAAATAACAAATAGACATAGTAATAGAAAACGCAAGTTTTGATGTTTTTCATTTTAATGGTTTTTGGATATTAAATTGAACTTCATGCGTAGTGCGTTATCAACATAAATGGTTTTGGATGGATTGAAATTCCATAAACGAAAATGAATGTTCAGTGTTGATATGTATTGTGTATGGGTTAAAGTAAGAGACATACACATGAGAAAGAACAAAAAAAAAAGTTTGCTTTATGTTTATGAGAATATCGAATAAAGGTTTGTTTCATGTTTTTGAGAATATTTGTTGCGTTTCTAGACTGTTGTTTTGTTTTGTATTTGGTTTTAATGGTAGAAAGCAAAAGGAAACGAACAAACCAAAACAATATGTTCACGAGTTGGTATGAGGAAACCAACTTATGGAGAATGACGATGTGATGGTTTAGATTAAGGAAAATCCATGAAACACCAATCATTGGCTTGAGATATGGCAAAACCCCCCATTACAGAATATATTTTTAAAAACAACAGACGAAACTAGCGTGAGGAAGAAGACACACCCACCTAGAAATGGCGCAGCGTCTGGCGCTTGCATTGAGAGGCTGACGCTAGCGCGTGCACTGCACGTGCCAGATGTTACCTCTGGGCTTCACGTGCCAGATGGGCTATTAGGCCCAAAAATCAGCTTCTGGACTGATTTTTGTTGAGTTTTGGCCCATTAAGGGTAATATTGAGTTAATAAATGTTTATGTTCCAATTATAATGGATTATTTAATTCATAATTGATTTATACATAATAGTACTATATGTTTATCATTGTAGATGCATTCATTAAAGACCGCTACATATATGCTAAATAGGATTCCTCGTAAGGCGGTTCCTAAGACACCTTATGAACTGTGGACAGGAAGGAAACTTAGTTTACGACATCTTCACATTTGAGGTTGTCTAGCAGAAGTAAGGCTGTATAATCTACATGAAAAGAAGCTTGATGTGAGAACCGTTAATAGTTATTTCGTCGGCTATCCTAAAAAGTCAAAGGGGTATAAATTCTATTGTCCTAACTATAGTACGGGAATAGTTGAGTCTGATAATGCTCAGTTTATTGAGAATGGTCAAATTAGTGGGAGTGCAGAACTACGAAAAGTGGATATTCAAGATAATCAAGTAGAAACTACTCCAAGACGAGTAGCCACTACCACATCAGACGTGATTCCACCGGTTGTTATTCCTTTTGTTGCATCATGGATACACAACATACCATAACAACAAATTAATGTTCCAATTCCAAAAATTGAACATATTAATGACGAACCATCTAATGGTGATCAAGTTACAAATGATCAAGTAATGTCACAAGATGTAGCATTACGAAGGTCTGCAAGACAAAGAAGGCCAGCTATTTCAAGTGACTTGAGCATGAATGTGACTTAAACATTGATAAAGATCCAGGTTCGTTCAAACAAGCCATGGAATGTAACAATTCTAAAAAATGGTTCAATGCTATGAAAGAAGAGTTGAAATCAATGGATGA
>JAOTIZ010000201.1:25717717-25732392 GCA_027123425.1 Erythroxylum panamense | reverse complement strand
ATGTGCTATATTGTGAAAGGGTATACTGTAATAAAGTTTTAAATGTATGTGAATTATGAAATGTGATCAAATAGGCAACAATGTGAAATTAGTGTTATACATTGATATTGGTACAATGTTTGAGCGGACCATCGATGATGGTCACTCACTAAGTTCGTAAAACTCACCCAAAATTTGTAATTATTTTTCAGGACTCAGAAGAATACCCCGTTAAGCAACGAACGTATTGGGATCGCTCGAGAGTGATAGAAGAGGTCGGGATAAGTTGCGTCTGCAGAAGAGTGATAATTTTTATAGCTTATTATGATGTTTTTATCAGAGAACCCTCGAGGTCATTGTAATTTCTGGTTGAAATGAAAAAGGTTTTCCGCATAATGTATAGTGTAATTGTGTACTGTGATTTGACTGAGTAATGTAGCATGCCATCTCGCAGGGCACGGACTCGGATATCACCGTCGATGTCGAGTTTGGGTCTTTTGGGAGTGGGGTGTTACAAGAATAGGAAACAATAATAGTGCCTCTCTCTGGTTTAACAATTAAAGTAAGCTAGGAACCTAAATCAATGCCTAGAATGAAGCACTTGCTCCCTAAAACCTCAAATTTTAAATTAGTCAGCAATGATAATTAGTGGTTATATAACCTTGCATAATTCTCCGTAATTATAGAAATGTACCTAATTATAGAACAAACTTAGGACTAGAAGACTCTTTTTATGGATGAAGCACTTCCTATGTTAGTTTACTAACCACTTTTGTAAGGAATTTTTTAGTACTTATTATTAGAAAATGCATTAGTATAATATAGTTTTATGCAAGCTTTTCTAAAAGTTTTCTTTTTTGTATGGCTAGTGATTAAACAAAGGTTTAACCACAATAGATTGTTTAGGATCCATTAGTAATCATCATTGTTGTAGTCTTTATAAGACTCAACTTGTTGTTTAACCACAATAGATAGTTTATGATCCATTAGTAATCATCATTGTTGTAGTTTCTATAAGACTCAACCTGAAACTCGCCTCACTTATTCTTATAATATGATTTATTAACTAGAATATGGACTAAAATCTAACTTCTATGTAAGCTTAAAGATAGTATGTTTGACCATACTGAGATTATTAATTGGCTAAGAAAAGATAGGACTATTATCAAAAGGGGATATATCAATATAAAAATATCCTTAACACAATGCAATCCATCTAAAGAGAAAGAAACCCAAGACTATTTTAGGGAAAAGAAAGATTTAAAGACCAAGTAGCTATTAAGTTAATCTTCTGGATTAGGAAGCAACTATTGATAAATCACTTACATAAAGCTTGTATCATTAGAACAACTTCTTTATAGGTTATTTTTCACTATCAATTCCTCCAAAGTAACTAAGGTAATTCAAAACCATAACCATATAAACTTGTTTTTTTTAGAAATAGTGGTAGAAAGAGTAAGGCTATCCTTTAGCAGCAGCAGAAGTTAACTAATTGGTAATCTAAATACACATTGTACTTCACCAAAAACTTAGTATAAATGTTTGGATTCTTGTTATACTTAATTATGGATTAGTGAGTATTGGCATAAGTATTGTATTTGTTCCCATTTAATCTACTCATTTTGAGGATTTCATTAATACTTATGCTTAATTTTAAAAAATGTCATCAGATTTAGGTCAATAACATTACTACATCTTTTAAAGACTTTTTCTGATGATCCTGATGTAGGATTAATATGGAAGATATAATTATAAAATATCTAAATAAGATTAATTTATATTAATTTTAAATAATAAAAATTTTATGACAATAATCCAAACTTATTAGATTACATGATAAATTTTATCTTTAGCTTTACTTGAAATTGCATTTGTCAACTATTATTTATGTCTTTTATAATTGAATGAAATCTCTTTGAAGTGATGTTCTAGTTTTAATTTCAAAGATAATATAAACAAAGAGATAGTCTCTAGTTATTTATCAGCCTGTGGCAAATAAATACAAATTATTGGATAGTAAGAAATATTTTTTAAAGAAGATTAAATGAAAATAAACTATAGTAAGAAATATTTTTTAAAGAAGATTAAATGAAAATAAACTATTAAATAAACTGACATAAATATAATAAAATTTATTAAAAATGATAAAGTTCTTAATTTTATTTTTAATTAAAAATACAATTGAGTGTGAAATATTAATATTATATGTCAATTATACTACTAATTGGATGATAAATTTTAAAAATCATTAATAACTCTATTTCAAAGTGTACAGGAATTGTCCTAAATTATATGAATGTATTTAAATATTATGTCTAGACATAGAGTCCATTTGAACTTATGCTAAATGAGTCTTCTCCTTCATAATATTAATTTCTCTCTCTCTCTCTCTCTCTCTCTCTCTCTCTCTCTCTCTCTTTGTCTTTCAATATTAGAAAGATTAGGGAAGACATCTTGGATGAATTATCATTATCAAATTTTCTACCATCCAAGCTCAATTTACTTTAACTTATGAGTGACATTTCATTATATTCTTCAGCATATTGATATTAATTTTTAATTTTTATATTCTCTTTAAATGAAGGCTTTAATTGCTTCTATTAGTTTGTGTCTTCTAAAAGTATTTTTATACAATAAAAGTGACTTATATGACTTGTAAAAGTTGTATAATCAATCATACTACATAATAAGTGTCAATTCTGCTATAACTAATATTAATATAAAAGGTTTTAAATTAAAGAGATTTTGGTTTATAATTTTTCCCTTGGTATTCATAAACATGTCAATTATAAGTTGATTCTAAGTTATAATTGACAACATGATACTTAGAACAATTTATTATCATAGTATCAAAAGGACTATTTATAAATGTAACTTTTTAGGTGTCACATCATCCTGGTGAAAATATTTAGTTAAATTCAGTGGGTCCTATATAAACTAAAATTTGAATGGTAAGTTGTTATTATTACTTTTGATACAGTTTAAAAATTCCGCCACTCACAAAGAAAAACACTTAACTTTTCAAGTTGTGCTACTACTCTTTCAAGGTAAAGTAGTTCCTTTAATTAATAGAGGCTACTTACCAAGAATATAAAATCATAGGCATACCTTATTCTCTCCTCAAATATGAGTCAAATAATTCTTCTAGGTCTCTCCCTATAGTTCTCACCATATATGTAATTAATAATTTCATCTTCCATAATAGGAAAATTTTACTAAACACTTAATAAAGAATACAAAATTAGTTCTTAAAATGATCCTAATGATATAAGAAAGTGAGACACCTAAGCCTTCAAATTGACGTAACTTCTCCCTATAACTAAGAGTTAAGTCTTCTAAACATCCTCCAGTATTTCTCACCCCTATATAACTAATAATTTTATCCCATATAATATGCAAATTTTATTAAACATTTGGATAAGAATGCACTCATCTCTTAAGATGATGCAACTAATTTATGAGATTAAGGCAACTGATCATTTAAAGTGAGCTAATTATTTTAAAAGAGTGAAGTAAGCTACTTGAAATATAGAAGCATAGACACAACTTATTGAAGAAATTCTCCTAACATATAAGAGCCAACTAATTGTTATTAACCTTTTCTAACACTTCTCACCCTATATGTAATTGATATTCTTTTCTCTCATAATAGGCAAATTTCACTAAACAATCAATAAAGACACACACTTAACTCTTAAAGTGACGCAACTACTCCAATTGAGTGAGTCAACTTAATTGAAATGTAAAATCATAATTATAACTTGTTCCAAAATTTCTCACTAGTTATATGAGCCACGTAAGTTTAATAGGCCTGTTACAACACTTCAAAACCCATATGTAGCTAGCAAATTTTTTTTTCATATAATGGATAAATTCTACTAAGAACTTGGTAAAGGACACATATTCATCTCTTAAGGTGATGAAACTAACATAAAGGAATTAGGCAACTTAGCTATTTATTTGTAGTAATTGGCCTAAATGAGTGTGACAATTTATCTAGAATACATAAGTATATGTATACCTTCTTTTAAAATTTCCTTCCACACATAAAATATTCAAGTAATTTTTTAGACTTTTCTTAATACTTCTTTTTCCCACATATTAACCATATAAAACTTCATCATTCTAACATAATTCACTTAAAGGAACTTAACTTCTTAAGAACATATGTTTTTTGATTTTGTTAATCAAAGTTAATTTACTTTTAACATCTTAGACCTCTTTAATTTATCAATTTTATTTGAAATAAAGGCTTTTAGATTTTTCTATTTTACATTTTCATGAATAAGATTAAGTTTTATTTTAAGATGTTTTTTAATTATGGTTTCTTAAATTTTACATATAGTTTTGACCCTAATCCTCTTTCCCATTATAAGAAACCATACCATAAGTTGAGAACTCTATAAGAGAAAAAATGAGAGAAAGTTAAGCCGAAGATAAATGAGAATTTTTTATATAATCATTTATCTCATTTAAAAATTATAAAAAGTGATTTTGACATATATTAAACCGTCTACAATCCCTTTCACAGTTAATATAACACTTTCAAGATCTAATCTTAATTATCCCTAAATTAAATATGTCATATGCATTGACACATTATTATGAATCATCAACTTTATTTTTGGTAAAATAATTGATTTTATAAAAGGCATTTTAGAGTAGTTTTTCCTTTGTCTATTTTATCTTTATTTAATTTTTAAGTGTAGTTATGTTTTAAAAGATATGTAATTCAAATTTAATAAAAATATCTTCCCATCTTTTCTTTTAGAGGAAGCTCTCTATAGAGATAATTAGTCAAATATAGCATTTGTTAAATTTATTGCAATAAATAAGTTTTAATATATCTTAATTAATAGAAATGATTAATAATTCATCATTTAGTTTGAATTAAAACATCATACTAAAATTTTGAAATAGTTAAAGTGTGTTTTAGGAGTTATCAAAATTCATGAATATGTAAGACTTGAATTTATACAAAAACAACTACATTGGGCCTCATTGAACCCTTCATCCTAGCCAATATCTTCTAAATATATAGTGTGCATGTACATGGTTTCCATAAAATTATCAATGAATATTATCAAAACAAAATGTGTAATCATTTCAAATTGTGTTTTGACCAAGTAATTAAAGTGAGGTAATAGGCAATTAACTTTAAAAATATTAAGGAATCTAATCGCTTGGCCACATGAATAATCCATGGAAGTCGATATATATATATATATCTTTCCATAACTTACATAATCATGGAATTAAAGCTTAAATATATGGATTTTGTATTTTTGATAATTAGAGCTCACTAATTTATCAGTAACTTGGACAAAATTTTAAAATTCTTTTACATATATTTTTTTGGAAAGTAAATGAAGATTTTATTAAAACTCTAGCAAAAGCTATTACACTACTACAATTTTGTACCATTTACAAACAAGTTATAGTTCATTACAAAAACCTGAGAAAAAAAGTTACAATTTTCAAAAGTTCCATCTAAGATTCATGCTAGGTGTGATCTTGCTTTGTGCATTCCTTACTACTATGATCTCTTTAATCTAGTTTACAGTGTTGTTAGCTAATTGATGTTTTTCAGTAGTTTCCCCTTTGTATGAACTATTGTTTCTTATCTCGATATTGAACAGATTGTTCAAATGAAAAGTAGTTTTGACCAAATCACCATTTTACTTGAGTTCCTTTACCTTTTTGGTAACCTATGCCACAACTTTATTCCATTCATATGCTTGCAGGGCTCCATTAAAATATGCATCAATCTATTCCAAATTACTTTAGAGAACCTGCATTGGAAAAAGAGTATTCATATCTTCCTCCTCTTCTTTACATAAGATACAAATAGGATCATAAAAGCTAAACCACCAATCCTTAGTTTTGATCCTATTTTTTATCACTAGCCAGTTGATCAAGAAAGCTTTGAGATTTAAAATTTGTTTCTATAGTATCTCATACCATGGTATATTCTTTAGGTTAGTTTTGTAAATTTTATAGTTAGAGTCATTAATGAAATATCCCTCGGTATTGGCTAACCAAACGATGTCTTCTCAATGAAAATGATGAAGTTAAGGTAGAAAATTAGAGAGTGAAGAGGATCCTCTAAAGTTGCAATGCCAAACTCCCTGTTGTATGAATGAAGCAACTCTAACATCTAAAAGAATTATAATACTTAAGTGTAGGAGATCATTCCTCGTAAATAGGAGATTATGATCATTCTAGTTTTCATATCAAAAAACAAATTTGTTCACCATTCCTTAGCTTATGATTACCAAGGGTATAAGAGGTTCTTAATTTCAATATAAGTGATAAGAACTAAGAGTGTTCCCTGTTTATTTCCAACTCCCACAAATTTTGATTTGTTCGGTAAAATTCATCGATCTATTTTATCCAAAGTGCTCATTTATCAATCTATAATCTCCAAATCCTTTTCCTTAAAAGGAGTTTTTGCATAAGAGAGATATGGAAAATTCCCAACTGTGTCATCTTCTTGGGGATAGATATCTCCTCCTATTTAACTTTTGCCCTTTTTGAACTTTTTGCATAACCAAACCATGAGAAATCTTTGTTACTTTTCTTAATCTCCTTGATAACTTTCTTAAGAAGAATTAAATGAGCACTTCAATGCACATGTATGACTATTTAGGACAGAACTAATCAGAGTGGGCCTAGCAATAAAGGATAAAAACATGTTTGGCCAAGCATTGATTCTTAATTTGTATGATTCAATCTATAAATTTTATCTTAGTAGTAATAATAGGAATGCCAAGATATCTTAATGGTGGAGATTAAATTAAGCAGGGATTGAATTCTATAGCCAGATCTCCTACTTAATTCAAATTGATACGTCACATAAGAAGAAATGAACATATTGCTTTTCTAACATTGAACTTCAATCTAGAATAAGCTAAGAATAACTCTAGAACACCTAATATTATTTTTGTGGATTGGAAGTCACCATCATATAACAACAAAAGATTATGAGCAAATATCAAATATGTGATTCTCAACTCTCTACATCTATGATGGTATTAGAACATACCATTGCAAGAGATTAGTTTGTTGAGCATCCTAAATAAAGCTTCCATAACCAGTTTGAATAAGTAAGGGGAAAAATGACCGCCTTACCTTATTCCTGTGGTATTTCTAAAGATTGGGGTAGGAGTTTCACTAATAAGAATGCTAAAGAAGTTGTTATGTTGCATTCCATTATCCATTTAACAAACTTATTTAGGAATCCTAGAGCTAGTAAGCAAGATTCAATAAACTTCCATCAGATGGTGCCAAAAGCTTTCAAGAATTCAAATTTGAATGAATAGCTTTTACTGGCTCTACTTGAGGTGTAGTCTTTCATTAATTCCTGCATGAGCAATATGTTATCTCTTATTGATCTCCCAGTACTTTGAGCAAGATCAATGACATCTTTCAAAGCCAGCTTTAGTTTGATTGCTAGAATATTTGCAATTATTTTATAAATAGTATTAGAAAATATATAGGCCTATAATCCACCATAGATGAGGGATTCTACTTTTTAGGATTAAGACATATAAATGTTTGATTCATTTCCTTCAACATATTAGAAGAAGCAAAAAAATTCCTGTATAGCTTCCATGAATAGTTTACCAGTGATATCCTAAGTCTCATGGAAGAAACAGGTAGAATATAGATCAAGTCCGGGAGCTTTAGATGAATGCAAACCAAATATAACTTGTTTAATCTTATATTGTGAGATGGGTGACCATATAATCCTTCATCTCTTGATTGAAAAATCTTTCAAAGAATCTACTGGAGTTTAATTCCCTGAGGGTATTATTGTCTTCAGATCCCATCAGGTTACTGAAGAAATCTAAAGCAATTTCCAAAAACTTTTCCTTATCGATATGTAAAACCCTATTTATATCTTTAAGCTCAGTTATCTTATTTCTACTTCTTTTGGGTAGGATAGAAAAGTGGAAGAATTTGATGTTAGCTCCTCCATCCATTAACCAATTGATCTTTGATTTTTATTTTAAAATGGAATTATGCAATGATAAAGCCTCCTAATACTCCTTCAATCTCTGATTCTCTAATATTCTTATAGCATAGTTGTAAGGATATTTATATAAATTCTGTTGAGCAAATCTTCATTTGTTTTTAGCTTCTGATACTCCTTTTGTATATTCTTTAGAAAACACCTTAATTGCAACCTTAATAAGTTTATGTTTCTTCATAAACTGGAAAGCTTTATAATCTTTCCCTTTGTGCTATTCCATTGAAAATTTTGAAAGGAGTTCCTAATGTTTTAGAGGGAAAAAACTCAGGTTATTTAGCTAAGAATGATAAGAGCAAATGTTTTCACCAAAAATAGGCATAAGAATGTGGGAAATGTTTAAACCAATATTGATTTACCTTCACTCTATCTAACTTTTTACTAATCAATAAATCTCCTTGATTTTTGTTAGTCTAGGTGAAAAATTTACCTGTTTAACTTAGATCCACTAGACTAACTTTTTGCAACAATTTTGTGAGCTCCCTACAGGTTCCTAATTGAAGATTTCTACCTCCTTCGATTTCAAATGGAGATAAGTTGCAATTAAAATCCCCAGTTATCACCCAAGTATCTATAATTCTGGCATGTATGGCTTTAATATCTTTCTAGGGTTTGGCTTTTTGAAATAACAAGTTTGAGGTATAAATCACAGTCATTTCAAATGTAGTATGGACTTTATAAAGTGGCACTTCAAATGTAAAACTTGATTTGATTCACAGGTTAATTGAACTAAGATTTTATTTAGATTGTAAGCACATATGATCCTTCCATTATAGTGGTAAGCATGATTGGAGAGGATTTTTCATTCAGTACCTAAAATCCTGTGGCAATTCTATACATAAGACTGCTTTATTTTAGTTTCAAGAAGTCTTACAAAAATAAGGCTTCTTTTCCTAAATGGCCTCTCTCAAAGTTTGCCTTTTAAGAGGGTCATTCAACCCTCTAACATTCCAAATGAGTACTGCCATGTTTATTAGGTGATTAATCCCCTATCTATTTGATTTTTCCTTTCCTTTTAGCAAATTTTCTTCTAGAGCTAGTGGTAAATTCCTTTTCCTTTTCCATAATGTTCTCCTCTTGTTTAGTAAACCTATCCCAACTTGCTCTAGAATCATCATTATCTTTATGTTGAGTAGTAGCCTGTGTAATTTGATGAAAGGTGTTTTTCAATTTTATATAAAGATCTCCAATCACTTCTTGTGTATCAAATCTCATTACTTCCTTTTTATGCGTTTTGTTCCATATGTTAAGTCAAGAAGACTTCACGACTATTAATTTTGGTGACAATCAAATAATAATAATATTAGAAATAAATGAACTATTTTGATAAGTGTGTTAAGCATGCAAAAGAAGCAAAACATAGAAGAAGCAGAAAAATACAGACGATACAGAGATGAAGATAATCTAGTACGTCGGACAGTTAGTTAGTTGGAGTTAGTTACAGACCTCAACTGAATAGCTGTTTCTACAAGAAACAAGAAACAATTAGAGACTTAGGCTATAAATACTAGTCGTGGACGAAGACTGAATAACTTTTAGCTTTCAAGTTTTTTTACTTACAAAGAAAATTTTTATATTTAAAGTGTGATGCGAGAGAGCAAATTCTACTGTAACAAAAAGCTCACAATATCTTTCTAGTGAGAGAAAGGAAAGGCTAAGAGCCTGGAGAGGCTAAGATAGTAGAAAAAAAATACTTTGTGTACGAGACCTGAAGAGGCTCTGGAAGGGAAGAAAAGAATACTTGTAAAATTGAAGAAGTATAGTGAAATCTCATAACGAACTCTGAGGACTGGATGTAGCCCAAGGTTTGGGGTGAATCAGTATAAAATCGGGACATCTATCTTCTAACCTTACACTTTAATTTTTCTTGTTGTCAAACAAGTGTATAGAAGTTATTTTCGATTTAAATACGGAGCTACTTTAGTATAACATTTTTGGTATTCATTTGATAGTTGAAAAAGTTCTTTTCAAAGAAATATCAAAGGTTTTTGTATTCTAAAAAAGAATACACAATTCAACCCCCTTTCTTGTGTATTTCGTATACTGTATGTGAATTCTATATTAACAAGTGATTTACTTCAAGATGAACAATTCTGAAGGTTCTTAAGTGTGCTCACTACAAGAAAATTATATTTTAACGATGGACAATTACCAACAGAAACTTTGTCATTGGTAAATAATCGATGGAAAATCATGTTCCGTTAGTAAAATTGTCAACCAAAATATAAACTTGCAACAGAAAAACAATCCGTTGGTAAATATGAATTTTTTGACGGAATATAAGTCTGTCGATAAAGGAAAATTTACCGACGCCTTTACTGTCAGTAAATTTTAGTCCTAAATGTCGTCATTTGCCTCTGTTTTAGCATTTTAAAACGAAAGAAAATGACATCATTTGGTTTTTTTGATTTAAGGTTAATCCCCCGCAGTGTCTTTCCCCCTTTCCTCTCCTCCATTTCACTCGCAACCTCATTTCTCTCCTGTAGTCGTTGTCATCACCATCCCATTGCAACTCTCATCCCGATCACAGCTCTTTGTCATGTCACCACACATCATCATCACCATCGTTTGACTGCGCCTCCTCACCATCATCATACCAAAATTCCTCGCCGTTATCGTCAGACCTACTTGAGGTACGTTGTCGTAGATCCCTTTTTTTCTTTCATTTTCATTTTTTAGTTAAGGAATGATCATAATCTAGTTTTGATTAGCAAGAGTGAGTACTGTGAAACCCCACTATCACAAGACACGTACCCGACATCTTGAGTGATGTCCAAGTACATACCCTATGAGGGCGGCATGCTAGAATAGTCAGGTTATCAAATACTCGAAACTCAGTACAAATTTTATTCCAATTTTCTCTACATTTTAAATATCATTTTCTCACAAATTCTAAAGTCATCAATAAAATTCTTCAATATCATTTGACTCTTATTTCTATTTTCATTTATCAATTGACTTGCCACTTGGCATTTTTTTTAATCCAGGATTACCTTTAAATTTTGGAAAATTCACATATTTCACCAACAATTCTAAGTCAATAAATATACTCTCCAAATCAATTTTTCAACACAAATAAACCACAATTCTCAATAAAAATCACATGTCACATATATAGATCAATTATACCCAGAATATGTCATTGAATGCATGTACTGTATATATTCCATATACACATTTGTGCGTAAAGGAATATTTATAATTATGCAATTATTACTATGTGTGCAACGTGTGTATTGCAGTGCTCCTTGTATGTGAATATGAAAGAAATATGTATTTTCTTAACTTAATTGTTGAATGCCAGACTAAGGTCCGATGATGAATATGAAAGCGATTGTGAATCCGAAATCATGTGATTGATTGAAAATATGAGAATGTGATGCAGTTCATTTCATGAATGCATGAAAGTTAAAGCAGTTGTGACCAGAGTTGCCACCGAAAAAGAGCTTAAAGCTTAAAAAGTGAAAAAGAGCCTTGGGCTCAATTGTAAATGTACCCAGTATCCACTAAGGGATATGGGACATTATCTGATACAACTTGGTATCTACTAAGGGATATAAGCTAGTAAATAGACACTCAGTTACAACAAAGTAATAAATGAAAGTGAGTCTCATGTGCATTGTACTATAAGTGATATATGTATTTTTAAATGATTGAAATGATCGATTTGGCTACTCTAAATGTGATGATATATGTTAAATGAAGAGATTAAATTATGAGAAAATATAATTTAATCTCTTATGTGATTGAGTGAGCCATCAAAGATGGTCACTCACTGAGTTTGCAAAAACTCACCCAAAATTTCCAATATTTTTCAGGTTCAAAAGAGTTACCCCGTTAGGCAAATGGGAGTATAGCCACTGCATTCAAGTAAGGGATAGAGTTTAGGATCAGTTTATGTCTGCATTGAATTTTTCATTAATTTTTGTATTAAAGAATGTATTCCAAAATTATTGTACAATGTGTAAACGAACACATTTATATTGTAATGACATTATGATTGTAAGTGTATTGGATCTGTAATGGGCCCTAGTGATTAATGAAATTCAAATGATTTGAAAAATGTTGGTAACACTTGTGAATGGAAATGTAAAAAAAAGGGGGCTTGATTTGGTTATTGTTTTCCACATATTCATATGATAAATTTGAAAATTTTTTACTGAGTTTCGAGGGTTTGACTGTTCTAGCATGCCGCCCTTACGGGGTACGTACTCAGATATCACTCAGGATGTCAGGTACGTGTCTTGAGAGAGTGGGGTGCTACAAATGGCATTCAGGTTTCAAGTTAGGCATTATTCTACTCTCCATATTAGCCCACTTCTCACAGTCTTTATTACCAAAGCGCTAAGAGACTTGAATGTTTCATATGTATTATTTTTGTACGATTAGATGTAGACTTCCTGAAATGTCAAATAGAAAAAGCGAAAGAGAAATAGAAGGAGAGAGTAAAACAGTATAGCATAGGCCTCTATTCCCATAATAACATCTATTTTTAGGATACTAGTATCATCCAAGTACGTTTACTTAGAACATTGACAAGTTATTAGTTTTTTTTTTAATTTCATCAAAGAGCTTATAACTCCACCCGAAGACAAGCATAAGATGTCAATCTTATTACAAATCATCAGTTAAAGAACTTCTTCATTATAGATCTTTCATTCTCAAATTGTGAAGCCTGGCATTGGCATTGGTACAAAGACTAGCTTTGTGACTGAAATGTTAGGATGTAATGACCTTAAAGTTACATTATTTTATGTAGTGGAAGTGGGTCTGTTTACTCAAATCATAGATGTACTATCAAGACGATTTGTGAAGCAGACAATGGTAATTATAATATGATTTATATGAGTTAGATATTTGGGTAATTGAGTTATAATAGTACTCCTTCTTTTCTACGGTATTTTCTACTTTCAACATGTGCCAATGTACCCTTGTGTAAGTTGATAGTGGAATTTTGTCTATGTATGTGTGGGTCTGTATGGAGATTTGTGCATGTCTGTTTGTTATGAATAAGTGCTTGAAACCTTGATCAGACATTCATTGTCTTGGTGGTTTCTCAATTGGTAAGTGAAGTTTTGTTGTAGATATCAATAGATGAAGGAAAAGATGTATTGAAAATTTCATCCAAAATTCATTGTCTTAGGAGTTACTAGATTGGTGAATGAAAGTTTGTCATTTGTAGCCATTTATACTAGTTGTAAGGGAGATAACCAAATATGAGTTCTTTCTCATTCTTGGTGATATGAGATGTTGAGTAAGAGTTTGTCAACTTATCTTTTGGGATGGCTGATCCTGCTTGGCTGAACTGCCACTTTGTTTTCTATATAAACCGCTCATTGTGCTAATGAAAGATATACAGCTACGTGCTAAAAGGACTAAGGATGAAGCCAATTATTTTAGCTTGGATGCTTAATTTCTCCAATGTATTGCCCTTTTTATTTTTCTATCTATTAAGTTTTGAAGAATCAAGAGAGATTTCACAAAATTCTTCAAATTTGAAAAAAATGCAGAAATGTCACAAGCCTTCATGATTGGTTCATTAGGCCACAAATTATCTTAACAGAGTACCTTTTAGTAGATAACTTGTTATAATAATTCTTGAACAAATCTTGATTAATCAATATGTTATCACTAATACCCCTACTCTAAACACTTCTTGGCAAAGAACAAATAAGAGAAATTAATATGCTTTGAATTTGATAGCAAGATTATACAAATAATCTCATCAATTGTATTGCAAAAAGAGGACGGATTGAAAAACTAAGAAGTAAGGTAGATATGAGTTTTGCATAGTTTATTTAACATAAATTTAGTAACTACATCTATAACGCCAGACTTTCTTTGCTCTTTTGTGTTGCTATGTATTTGGAGATACCACTATATAATGATATATACTTGGTTGTATATGAGTTCAAAGATGTATTTGAATCCTTTTGGTACGTGTGCCAGTGATATATAATGTTATATGCACTTACATGAACTTAGAGTTCATCGGTATGCGAATCTTGGAGATTTCTGACATATAAGCTTCAAAGTGTGGAGGGTATTGGATGGATATGACCATGGTGGTCAAATTAAATGTGTTCTAATGCCCTAGAGGTGATTAGACCTTATTTATAGACTTATTGGACACTTAGAAAGCTTAATTAAAAAAGCTGATGTACATAAGGGCTTATTTGCACAATTGTTAAAAGTTAAAGGATTTAATTGTAGTTTTTCAATTTTTGGAGAACCAATTTGTAATTTTATAAAGTTATAGGGCTTAATTATAATTTTAAAAAGTCCGAGGACCAAAATGAAAATAAAAGTTTTGGTCATTAATTTTGGACTTAATTGCAAATTTAGGAAAAGTTTGGAGGGTATAATGGTAATTTCATATAACCAAGGGTAAAAAGGTAATTTCACAATATTTTGGTCAAAGAAGAGTCAAAATTCTAGACTCTTCTTATGTGTGGCCATGGAACCCATTATTTGGCATTAAAATTCTTTGTTTTAATTAAAAGAAAGGAGAAGAAAGGAGAAAAGAGGAGGAGAAGAGGAAGTTTCGGCCATCGCTTAATCTACGCCAAGTTTTTGATGCTTCAACCCAAACCAAGGTGTTCTAAGCTAATTTGGGGTCAAGGAACTCAAATCTATCATTAGATTTGAGAAATTCTCAAAGGAT
>JAOTIZ010000201.1:25674490-25701186 GCA_027123425.1 Erythroxylum panamense | reverse complement strand
CTACACTCATCCTAACACCATTATATGGATCATCCAACTTCCAAAACATATCTATAACAAATCATGGGTCATTAATGATCATTTACAATTACAAAAACATGAAATTTACATAGATTTTCACTATCCACGTCATACATATTCAACTCACAAAATCAAGTCATCAATCCCACATTTCTCATCATTTTTGTTTCATTTAACAATACCAATAGCATTTAAAGCATAACTTACTTTGTTTAGCTTCCAAATCTTCAAAGTAACACTTAGCCCTAGCTCCCAAGCATCCTACAATCTTCATCTTGAAGGTTGGTAGGTTAGGTTTTTATTATGGAAAAGAAGAAGACATTATGGAGGAAGTGGCAAGTAGAAGATGAGAGAGAGCTAGGTTCAATTTGAATGGAGATTGGCAACAAAAATCATGGAGAAGGAGAGAACAAGAAGCCACGAAAATGTAGAGCACAAAAATGACTCCAATAGCTCTTTAAAAGAGAGAGCATCGTCAATGACAAAACTAAAAAAGGGGGGAGGCTTTTAATTAAAAGAATAGTGGTCTTGAGGCATTGTTTGGCAAGTGATATTTGTCACTTGCCACATGTCCCTTTTCTAAGCATTTGATTGGTTCTTTCATTTAACAAGCCCAATCAATTTCAATTCCTACTCCAATTGTTCCTCAATTTTCAATGGCACTTGTCAATAAATCCTAAAGTCATTTATCAAAATTTTCATTGCCATTGGACAGTAATTTCTATTACCATTTAACAATTGTTTTGCCACCTGACAATTTTTCCTAGTTAAAATACCCAACAATTTCCAGAAATTACTCCACAAACTCCCAATAATTCTAAATCAATTTATACACTCCCCAAATCAATTTTCAATATATAAAAACCACATTTCCCAATATACTCACATATATAACCAATTATACCCGAAATTGTCAATGAACTCACGTACAATTATTTTCATGTGCAAAAATCACAATTCACGTGTATGTGTATGCTGTCATTATGCATGAGCATGAAATGCATTTTCTAAATCTCTCTTTGATCTCACATGTATTAAATTTTAGGGTTCTAACCCTTAGTATGGGAACGGGATGTTACAACAAGCGGGTAGCAGGGAGAAGGCTTTATGTCGACGTGCACGTGACTACAAAACGGTTCATCTCTCGTCCAAACAGAAGCACCTAATCATGCTCAAAATCATTTTATCAAATGCTCATACTTGCATGCTTTTTCTTCTTTTCGTTTATACAAAAGATTATAACATTTTTCATGGTATAACATAATCAAAATCATCATGCATTATCAAATCCCCACAACATAAATTAAAAATTTATGCATTCAACAGGTACACATAAACATAGGCAAGAATTTGCCCAATCACACAAAACTATAAATACATTACCCACCTAATTTGCTTGCAAAAATCCAAGTCAAGGATGTCTTTCCTCTTGCTCTTGGGTGGGATTCTCTTAGTTCCCTAAAACAAATCAAGTCTTATTCAATAGAAATCCAATAGAAAACCTCACAATGCAAAATCACTAAAATTTATTTTAGAATACTTTAATCCAAGCATTTTCTAAACTCTATGAACTAAAATCCTTTCAAAAATCTGAAAGATTAAAAAATGATCTTACCTTTATTCTTCACCAAATGAAGGGATCTTTAGCTCAAAGGGGAGCTCTTCTCTTCGTCTACCTTTTTCTCTTTTTGAACCACTTCAAAATCACTCTTTAATACTAAGAAAAATCAAAACCTAGCTTGTTTCTCTTCTTTCTCTCTTTCTCTTCTTCTTATCATATTTCTCTCTCTTCTTCATGACACTCTCTCTTTTTCTCTACAATTTTCGTTCTCCTCTCTTCTTAAAATGTAAGACAACACTTCTTCTTCCAATTATACCCTTAATGAGTGAGAAATGTCCTATTTGCCCTTCTATTTATGCCTTATGTCTTTTTATGCTTAAGTGTCTTGCCAAAAATATCCTTGAACATTCTAATACAACACTTCTTCTAGAAAATGTTCCCCATTGTCTTAAGTTTCTAATGCCATCAAAATCATTCAATTTGGTTAAGAAATCTGAAAGTATTACTACAAACACTTTCAGACTGTTCTTATATTGAAACATTACACTATACTTAAATTTCATCTAGAATTTGAAAGTCTTAGAGACTGAATTAGGTTTCTATTTCTTCATATGATTTGTATCTCCATGTCTTTAGTTTATCTTGAAACAAGGATCATCTTATTCGGAGTTATACTGATGAAGACTTCATCAAAATACCGAAGTATGTTCAGTAAAACATTCCATTCATACTCTTCCAACCGATACCCTAACTTTGATTCAACCCCTCTTTTTTGAATTCCCACCACATGCTATCAAATTCTATGGAGGGATAGAAAAATGTGTTAAGAAACTATTAGTTTAAGAATCACTTCATTTGAAGGTCGGATAGCCAAGTTATGGCTGAAAGAATCAAACATGATTTTGCCCTCAATCATATTAAACCTATCTTGGGACAATTAGCATAACTATCATTAGAGATATTAGATTAAGATCATATTAAGACTGTTTCAAAGGGAACTCTGAGGTCTACAACTTTTGTGATGGACTTTAAAAAAATTCTATCATCTGAAGGCAAAAGTGGACCAGACAATAGGATCAGACGAAACCAAATGAAAAAGTAGACGAATTGAAAAACAGATGAATTGGAAAAATTGTCATAACTTTCCCTATAGATATCAAAATAGAGTGTTCTTTGAATTATACAAAAGAGGACTTCAAGATCTACAAATTTCAAGAAGAAATTAAAGACAAATTCTATCATCTAAAGTATCCAATTTGGACCAGAAGATGTTCTGGTCAACGTAAGATGAAGGGTGAGACGAATTGAAAAAAAAAACGACAAAGCATAAGCAGACGAAGCAAAGTAGACGAATCAAAAAGCAAACTAAGCAAAATAGATGAAACAAAGCAGACGAAGTAAAGCGGATGAAGCAAAACAAACGAATTGAAAAGCAAACGAAGCAATAAGTAGATGAATCAAAAAGCAGACAGAGCAAAGCAGACGAAGCAAAGCAAATGAATCGAAAAGTAGACGAAGCAATAAGTAGATGAATCAAAAAGCAGACGAAGTGAAAAGCAGACGAAGAAAAGTAGACAAATCTAAAAGCAGACAAAGTCATAAGTAAACGAATCGAAAAGCAAACAAAGCAAAACAGACGAATTGAAAAGCAGGCGAATCAAAAAGCAGACGAAGTGAAAAGCAGACGAATTGAAAATCAGACGAAGCAATAAGTAGACGAATTGAAAAGCAGACGAAGCGAAAAGCAGACGAAGCAATGCAGACGAATCGAAAAGCAGATGAAACAAAAGTCAACTTAAAATGAAGCAAAGTCAACTTAAGACGATGCAACTCTTAAGTCGATGTGACATCATCACAGAAGATATGTCTTTACAGATGATACATCTCTACAGACGATGCATCCTTACAGATGAAATGACATCATCACAGACGATGTGACATCATCACAGATGATACATCTTTACAGACGAAGCATCTAAGCTCCTGAGCATCTCTCCTTCTAAGGACCATACATTCAACTCCGATGTCTAAAATTTCTATACACTATATATCTTTGGAGAGCTAGAAGGAAGACCTACAACTTTCTAGAAGACACCTTTCTCTAATTTAGCCCAGATCAACTACCAATTTTGTTTCAAAAACTTTCCTTAACACATCTCATACTAAGATCACTTTTTCTACTTCATTTACTCCTCATTCTTAACTCAATATCATCCATAAAGACATTATAATCCATGATTAATCATGAACACCAATAACAGAACCTACACATATATACATATCTTTCATCAACTTACTACACATATTGCACTTCATTTTTGCTTTCATTTTGCTTCTAACTTTCACCTTAATTTTTTCCTTTTCATAACCTCTCATCTACCAAAAGCACCAAAGAAAAAACATGAATCTATCTTCACTTCTCATTTACTACTTTAATCTTTTCTATTATTTATAATTCAAGAATTTTCATCATTTGTTCTTTACTCATGACTAATCACTAAAATTTCTCATTTACCAGTTCTAATCTTCTTAGAAAAGTTTGGGGTCCAACACATATATTTTTTAACAGTGATTGTGCCAGGGCCTACAAATCCAAAGAATAAAATTGATGTATTCTTATAACCATTGATATCTGAATTGCAACATCTTTGGGAATATGGTGCTCAGACATATGATGTGTCTCTGAAATAAAATTTTATGTTGAGAGCGGCTTTGATGTGGATCATTAGTGATTTTTTGGCATATGTCATGTTATTTAGGATGGGGCACAATAGGAAAATTGACTTGTCCTTATTGTGGCAATGATTCTTATGCATTTTATCTTCCAAAGGGGACAAAACAACTCGGTTTGACAATCACAGGAAATTTCTTCTTTCAGATCATCCATTTAGACGCAATAAACTAAAGTTCATTAAAAATAGGATAGTAAAAACACCTCCTCCCCCTCACAAAGTTGGTGAAGAGATTTTGCAAGAGATTGAGGAATTAGGCTTGCTGAAAGTTACAGAATTTGAAGGTGATGAAGTTAATACAAGCATTAGTAAAAACTTTGGTTGGAAAAAACGAAGCATCTTTTGGGATTTGCCATATTGGAAAACTAATTTGATACGTCATAATCTAGATGTGATGCATATTGAAAAAAAATATTTTTGACAATTTGTTCAATACCATAATGAACATTGAAGAGGGGACAAAAGAGAATACAAAATCACGAGCTGATTTGCAACTTTTTATAGAAGGAATGAGTTATATAAAGATGTTTGCACCGGTAAATATTTGAAAACATGTTACACTTTAGACAAAAAATAAAAGGAAATATTGTGTGAATGGTTGAAAATTCTAAAGTTTCTCGATGGTTATGTTTCAAACTTAGCAAGGTGTGTGGATATAAGGAAGTACAAATTATTTGGCATGAAAAGTCATGATTGTCATATGTTTATATAAAGGCTAATTCCAATTACATTTTGGGAGTTGCTACCAAATAAGGTTTGGGAAGTAATGACCGAATTAAGTTTGTTTTTCAAAAGTTTAATATCATTTGAAATCAATTGGTTGAAATGGAAAAATTAGAAAGGGAAATTCCAGTAATTTTGTGCAAGTTAGAAGGGATTTTTGCTCCAAGCTTCTTTGACTTCATGGAGCATCTACCTGTGCATTTAACATATGAGGCAATACTAGCTGTTCCAGTTCAATATCGATGGATGTATCCGTTTGAGAGGTAATTCAACAAAAATGATTGTAATTGAAGTAATGCCATATTTTAACAACTAAATTATAATAACCTTATTCGGTAATATATGTATTTCCATCACTTGAAGAAAAATGTCAAAAACAAGGCTAGAGTTGAAAGCTCGATATGTAATACTTATTTAGTGGAGGAAGCTAGTACATTTTGTTCATATTATTTTGAGTCGCATGTTAACACAAGAGAAAGAAAAATTTCTCGTAATGACAATGAGGGAGGAACGAGTGATGCTGATGGTATCTTATCAATTTTCACATACCCTAGATGAACATATGGATGTTCAATAAGAAGAATGTTAACAAAGGAAGAAATTGAGACTGCTCATGGTTACATTTTATTGAACTGTCAAGAGGTTACACCTTTGATGCAGTAAGTTGAAATTGATGATTTGGGTTTTGAAATTTAGTGTTGTTCATATTGAAATACATAATTATGGTTTTAGATTATATAAGGAATTATTACCCGAGCTAATGTCTAACAAAACATAGGATAATATCAATAAAGAAGTTGGAAGACACTTTCCTCGAAGGTTCGAGAAATATGTAAGTTTTTACTTACAAATATTGAAATGATTGAATTATAAGATTTAAGTATTCAAATGACATTATACTCTTTGATATGATAATTTCTTTTGTGTAGGCCTTAGAAAATCCAATAGAGAACAAGTTCATATGTGATCTTGCGAAAGGACCTCTGTGAACTATTAAATCGTATCTGGTGTATTTGGTTAATGGATACATATATCATACAAAATATTATGGTCATAGCATGGAAACAATAAATAATGGAGTTTGCATAAAGGGAGAATTGATGGATTACCATGGTAAAATTATTAAGATACTTAAAATTGAGTACCCTGCATTGTCAACAAAGTGAAGTGTGATATTTAAGTATAACTGGTTTGATTCGACTCCAAATGTTGGCCCAAAGGTGCATAGCTGATACAATCTAGTTGAAATCAACAACCAAAGAAGATTAAGATAATTTGAACCTTTCGTGTTGGCAATGCAAGCGATTAAGGTGTATTATGTCCATTTTTCTAACTTACGACGAGATAAGTCAGATTGGTTGGCCTTTTGCAAAGTTAAACCTAGAGGTGTTTTTTTAGTCATATGGAAAAGGAGAACAGAATTGAAAGTGAAGCGTTTCAGGAAGATGTTTATGAAATAAATGCATCTGCCACATATGAAGATAATGAGCCTTTGAACAATCCATTAAATGAATATGTTGAAATGTCATCTGGAGAAGATGACAAGGGCCAGAAATCTGAAGAGGAGCCTGAGTTTGATTCTTGTTCTTCAAAAAAAGAAGATGATTGTAATTTACAATTAAGTGATGATAACGATTAATTTGTATTTGTAATTGAATATTATATTCAACAAATCAATTATTTTCTTTTTAGTATATTTTGTAAAATATTGAACAAATTCTTATATTTGTAGAAAATTCGATCAAGTATTACTAAGTGATGTCTAGAGTGGATAGATTACTTCATATCATTAGACACATTGAAGATGTATAAGTGCTAAACTGAACTACTTTCACTTATCATCGAGCTTGGATTTGAACATATCATCATTTTATTCTAAATAGACATTTGCAGAATATACGTCTTAACATTATTAATCAAGGAATGTTGACATGGCAACTAGTTCTAGATGGTACTAATTCATTCCGTTGGGAGGAATGCGGCAAATTTGTCCCTACTGAAGGAATAAACAATGCAGAAAAAATCTCCACTTCAAATACTCATGATCGTTTGCCTTCTATGGCTGATCTTCTGCTTTAAGGTGTTTAGTATCATCTGAACAACATCACTTCTTTTATTATGTACATCTCATTTCCTTTTATGAAGCTATTATATATATTAACATTTGATGGTATATACTACATGTTACTTTGAGCTTCCTTGAATCTCAAATATGAAATGTACGTCTATAGAGGCAGAAGCGATGTCACAATAGTTCGTAAAGGATTAGGGAAATCGGTTGTTTTGAAAAATTCATCAATTCCATAGACTTCGTCTGGACATTCAAGTATGCATGTCACTCCAAATTTGGTTCATTTAATGGTTTACTAATATGACAATATATAAGTTCTATACTGATTATGTTTTAGGTAAAGCGTTTTGTATTGTCAGTTCATCTCGAGAGTTTGTCTTCCATACTAAATCTGGCGACTCATTCACTATGTCTTCTATAAGTTTATTAGCTACAGTAGAAATGCTGTTGCAAGTGTTAAAAACCTTATACTTGAGAGAATAACTATCACTGTTTCAATTGGTGCCTTCGAACATTTAAGGACCCTTCTCAGGAATCCAAACATCGAGGACTCATTTACCTTTACCGACTTTCATGTCACTTGAAATCTAAGAAAATAATTATATCATTGTCATTTATCGATGCAATAAACTAGACTTAGTAGTAAAGTTGATTTTTTGTGTATATGTAAGAATTAATCAAACAACCTCTCTATTAGTTAGAAGTCAAGCTGCGTACTATTGAGTGTGGACTGTTATTGTTCTTGTTCTATGAATGTAAGAATTGTTAACCTTCTAATTCAAAGTTTGTACTTGAATATTATATTCAACAAATCGCCTTATTTCTTTTTCAATATATTGTGTAAAATATTAAATTCAAATTTTTTTATTTATAGAAAATTTAATAAAAAATGAATTTCATATTGAAATATGCCACCAAAGAGATAACATGATATATTGCAACCCATGTTTAGATATAGCGGACTAAGGAGATGACCACCAGCCTGGAGCTGAGGGACCTAATGGAAGAATTACATAACAATTGTCAATAATCTGTAAGTGAAATTACATGAAACACTATATGTTTATAATTAAGTTATATGTTTGAATTTCTATAAATGGTATAAAATTATTTATTTTTATATTAGGTTAATTCCATATGGACCATGCTCTAAAAACATGACATCTAAATTTAAGGAGAAGATTGATCTTGAGGGTTATGTATGGAAGAATATCTCTCAGGCCACAAAAGTATTTTACTTTCAGGAGTTTGAGGTACAATAAAAAATTAATTTCTTTGTTAATTGATTTGTATACATTAATTAGATAAATATCATTACATTATAAGTATTTATCGAATTTTTTCCTTTTATTTCATAAAGAATTTTTTTTGGAAATTCTGAATTTGATGCAATAATACATAAAGTATGGTAGAGACAAACACGTACACATTATCCTGACTTTATTGGTGCAATACATAAGGTTAGTGTATTACCACCTTATATTTCTAGGGAAATATAAAGTCGTTGGAAGCAATATTGGACATCACCTGAGACAATGTCCATTTCAGAGCGTAACTTTTCCAAAAGACGTGGAGGACCAGAGGGAGAGAGTCTTCCTATACATACGAGAGGATCTATTACTTACCATGAGCATGTAGAGAGACTTGTAAGTATTTACACTTTGCATTTATATTCTGATTTTTTAACTTTGTTGTATATCAATTTAAATTTATGTGTGAATTTTGGAATGAAAATGTGTATTATGGAGAATGATAATGTTAAAATATTTGGTGCCATATATGACTGTATTGTTAAGTAAATTTCTTTGTTCAACAGGGGGTAAATATCATACAAATAGAGAAAACTCTGTCGAAAGTTTTATAAATTCTAGTTGACTTATAACATTTTATTCTTATACAGGAAAAGCCTACGGACATAAGGCCTACACTCTGTCAGCTCTTTTTGCACACTAACACTAAAAAGCATGATAATGTGACATTCGTCAACACCCGATGTAGAGAATTTAATGTATATGTAATTTATGCTTTAATATTAATTCTTAATAATTATCACTTACTAATATAGACATCGCCTCCTAATAGGACCAAATACAAGAAAGCATTCAGTGATAGTCTCAACACGAACAAGCTGTTGATGAAAGTCAGACATATCTTGATGCAATAGGTAATAGGGATTGTCGAGGAAGGATTTTCGGGTTAGATTCACTTGCGAACATATGTTATTCGCAATTCTCCACATCCAACACAGCAACATCTAGTAGACGGTCAACAACTATTAAAGTCAATGAGCTTCAGACCACAGTGCAGATATTGATAGAGTACATAACTCAATTGAGACACAAGGTGGATGAGTTGAAGGAGAGGGATAGCACCTTAAAGCATCTGCATTCACTAGGACAATAGGATTATTGTAGTCATTTGGTTTAAATTACAAAGACTTATTATGTACAATTTAATGTTTTTATTATCTATTAAGATAATTTTAACTTTATATCATCAATCAACTTTCTGTTTAAACATATTAAATATATAAACAAATTAAAATATTATGCACATATAATTCATAACTGTTAAAATTATGTATTAATCATAAGATCATGAAACAAAATTTAATGTCAGGATTTTTAAAATTTTCAAAAAACTATTTATCAACAGAAAATACAAGTATATCGGTAAAATTCATTATATTTACCGACGGAACACCACAAACCGTCGGTAAAATGTAAGATATTTATCGACAGAATAAAAAGAAACCGTCAGTAATATTGACAGTCGTCACCAACTTTACCATTAGGATTTACTGAACTGTCGGTATACTCACCGACGATCATTCATAACCGTTGGTAATGTTACCGACAAAATAATTAATACCGTCGGCAAATATTTCAACGGAAAGAAATAGGCTGTAGGTAAATTTACTGACAGTGACAACAAACCGTCAGTATATTCATTGACGGTGGCATTGTAAAAGTGACCGTAGATAAATTTACCGACGGTCACAGCCAACCATCGGTATATTTACCAATGGTTATATAAAATGTTCTTCAGTAAATTTACCTACGACCATTTTTACGACATTTTTGTCCGTCGGTTAATTTCGCCACTAACTTATGTTATCGACAGAATCTAAATATTTTTCGTCGGTAATATTCGTTGTTAAACGACATTTTTCTTGTAGAGATTGTCTAGAGTGTCTTTAAACTTTTGACCTGCATGTGGCTGAAGATACCATCTAAAGGCATTGTGTTATCAGGATTTTCAATTATAGCCAGAGAAGGCTGAGTCCAGTAGACGCAAAAAGTCTAGTTTCCAATACTATAATGCATGGTCGCCTAACGCTTTTCTGTAAAACTTGTAAAGAATAAGATAGATGATTAGAAAAAGCTACTAAGTCAATCCAGAAAGAGGCATAATTTACAAAAGATATCACCCGTATATCATTACTTCCATTTCATGGGCCTAACTTTTGACAAAGTTAGTGTCTTTATGCTCTAAAGTACATAATTTCAATTGCGTATTGACAAGTTCACCATGCACTACGGACAAGAGATGTAAGAAACAGAAAGTTAAAGCCAATTCGTATCTGTCTTCTTCTTGCTAGCGAAGCATGCAGAACCTTAAAGCCTAGTGATTTGAGAAAAAGCGGAACTTTGACTCCTCCATTAAGATCATGGTTTGTCATCCTTGCTTGGCAATTTCGTTTGGTACAGTCCAACAAAGGCTGCAGTCATATGGATGTGCCCTATCAATAATGCGCGAGTCAGGCAATTTTAAATTGCAGAATGCAATGTGATCCCGAGAAGTGAGAACCATTAGAATTACATTTATATTAGTTATAATTATATTTACAATTGGTTCAACAACTCATAATTTGGACTTAAATAGTGATGTGAAGGCCAAGGACGACTAATTGTGTGCTTAAACAGCAAAATTGCACAAGAATAGCTACCAAGCATTACTACTCCAAGTTAAAGGATCGTTAACATTTGATTTCCTCGACCCCACTTCCTCACATCTTACATAAAAATTATCACCAGAGCAAACTGATCTGTGCAAGGCCTTTGGAGCAAGCCATTAACCTCGATGGATGGACCTACTAGTGCTAACGCTTACCAACTCGGGTTGTGGGCTACAGACTACAGTCAATTCACTAAATAACAAAAGTAAAATGTACTAAGCTAAATGAGCTTCTTTTCTTTCGAGGCAGACAATGGGGTTTTGAGCATTGGTTGGAATCCGAAGGGTGTGTTTTGTTGTCTTCTGTAGTGCGTTGCTTGCAAGAGCTACTGGGTGATTGTTTGATTATGCTTTGCATTACATCGTATTTCAAATTGGGAAGTCAAAAGAGGAGACCTTAACACAATTCTTAGCTTGAAGTTAACCTAAAAATTGTGTCTTTAGCGATGCAATTCATTTTTCTGTATTTGACCACCAAGAGAGTGACAGTTTTGATTGGCAGCTGGCAACTGGCAACTGGCAACTGGTGGGTAGGTGTCGGAAGAAGAAAAGGAGTTATCTTTATATGATGTTTGGTTTGGGAGAATAGTTTAGGTTTAATGTGTGAACTTGTCATTTGTAATGGTCAAATGCCTCATTCATCATAAACGATGCGGTAAATATATAAAAATCATATGTGCCACAAAAATACATTAGTGAATATTATTATTAAATATATAATTTAACATTTAGGGACAGCAGTCCCACCACACCTAACAGCTTCAACAAAGGAAACGACAAGACCATAAAAATCAAACAGGTGATCGGACCTTGATAATTAGAATTATAAGGGTTACAGAACTGCTCAGAAGCTGGGACCTTGCACTGCCACTTAAGACTTTGAATAACTTCAATATCATAGTTTATTTGCCCGGTGGTTGTTAAATATGGAATGGCTATTGAATTGGAGTTTTTGCAAACCACGCTAATTGAAAGTGGCTGAGCTGGTCCCTATTTCTCCACATCACATCGATCAATTAATTGCATTTGCACCATTAACACTTGATTAAGCTATACAACATATGCTAATGATCAATAGAAAAAACAAAAGGAAAAAAATATCAGAAACAGATTTGCTGTTCTCAACCATTTATTACAATAAATCAGCCACATATGTCAACTATTTCTTACAACAAGTCTGTTAAATGGATAGGAGGATAGTAGAGTCATAACGAGACAGTGCAATTGGGTTGGGTGCCAGCAGGTCTGCTCCTAACAAAAAGGGGCACAGTGAATAGGCTCTTGCATTTAGGAATTACCAAAGTCAATGTCCTGTTTCTCACTGTTTGTTAATAATAGCGGAAGATTGTGGAGAGAGAAGAGAGGGAGAGAGTCAATTGAGAGAGAGCATTGTGGGGGTTATCAATATTGGTATGCTTTGTTCTTGGATTTACTAAGCTTGAAAAAATTAATAAGCTTTTTGACGTGGAGAGGGATTGGATTGGCTTTCTTTTTTTCTGTGTTGTTCCATTGGAGTGGGAGATCCTCGTGAAGAAGAAGAATCCTTTTGAGCCCTCTTGCTAATGGAGTCTTGACTTACCTTGTTATAAAGATTATTAGAGTTTCTCTGACTCTTGTGTGTTATATATTTGTACAAAAACATTTTTCAGTTCCTTGCTTTTGAGTGGGAATTTCTTTGCAAGTTTGGGGATCTGGGTTTCGGGATTCTTGCCTTTGACTATCTCTCTTTTTCTTCGTTCTGCTAAATTTGTTTTCATTGTTGAATTTTACTCTGGAATGCTGGCTTTGACTTTTTTTATTTGAGTCATTTCAATTCTTGGTTTCTTTCTGCGGCTCTTCACCTGAAATTCTTAAAGCCAACTCCTTTTCATTTTTCCTACTTCATTAATGCTTGGATTCGCGCTGAAATCCGATTTGGGAGTTCTTTTGTTCTGGATTTGAAGTCAAGAAAAGCTGGAACATCTAGGGTTTTGAAACTGACCATCTTGTATAAATTTTCTATTATGGGCTAATCCCAATTGAACCCAACTATTTCTTGAATCTTCACTGAGTTTAGCTTCCTGGAGTTTTCTATCTGATTGAAAGTCAAAAGCTTTCATGCATCTTTCACTGTGGAAGCCTATTTCCCACTGTGCTGCTCTGCTCTTGGACAAGAAGAGCAGAAGAAAAGATGGGTCTGACCTCAATGTTGATTTCAAGAGAAACCCTTCTATTCTTCGTAAACTGCAAGAACTAAAGCTCAGGGAGGCTCTTGAAGAAGCGTCTGAAGATGGGTCTTTGTTCAAATCCCAAGACATAGAAACTGAGTCAGCTGCAAACCAAGATGAGAGCCTTGGGAGATCAAGATCTCTGGCTAGACTCCATGCTCAACGTGAGTTCTTGCGTGCCACTGCGCTGGCAGCGGAGCGGGTTTTTGAGACTGAAGCTGACATTCCGGAACTCCAGGAGGCATTTTCCAAGTTCCTGACAATGTACCCGAAGTACAAGTCTTTGGAGAAGGTTGATCAATTGAGGTTAGATGAATATGCACACTTGTCTCCGAAGGTATGCCTTGATTACTGTGGATTTGGGCTTTTTTCCTATGTTCAGACTTTGCATTACTGGGAGTCTTCTACATTTAGCTTATCTGAGATAACAGCAAATTTGAGCAATCAAGCTCTCTATGGTGGTGCTGAGAAAGGTACTGTAGAACATGATATAAAGACCAGAATAATGGAATATTTGAACATTCCGGAGAACGAGTATGGGCTTGTTTTCACTGTGAGTAGGGGGTCTGCTTTTAAACTGCTTGCAGAGTCGTACCCTTTTCACACTAACAAAAAGTTATTGACCATGTTTGATTATGAGAGCCAGTCTGTGAATTGGATGGCTCAAAGTGCTAAAGAGAAGGGTGCAAAAGTTTACAGTGCATGGTTTAAGTGGCCAACTCTTAAACTATGTTCTACTGATTTGAGGAAACAAATTGCTACTAAAAAAAGGAAGAAGAAGGATTCTGCTGCTGGCTTGTTTGTGTTTCCAGTTCAATCAAGAGTTACTGGGGCCAAATATTCATACCAGTGGATGGCCTTGGCTCAACAAAACAATTGGCATGTCTTGCTTGATGCAGGGTCATTAGGGCCAAAAGACATGGATTCACTTGGTTTATCCTTGTTTCGTCCTGATTTTATTATAACATCTTTTTACAGAGTATTTGGATATGACCCAACTGGTTTTGGGTGTCTTCTTATCAAGAAATCAGTGATGGGAGTCCTTCAAAATCAATCAGGGAGTACAGGCTCTGGAATGGTGAAGATTACCCCAGAGTATCCCATGTATTTGAGTGACTCTGTGGATGGTCTTGATGGGTTGGTTGGCATTGAAGATGATGAAAATGCAGGGAATGGTGATAAAACTGTGGAAACTCGCCCTGGATCACGGTTGCCTGCCTTTTCTGGTGCATTTACATCTGCTCAGGTGAGGGATGTCTTTGAGACTGAGATGGATCAGGACAATAGTTCTGATAGAGATAATACAAGCACCATCTTTGAAGAAACTGAGAGTATTTCGGTAGGTGAAGTGATGAAAAGCCCAGTCTTTAGTGAAGATGAATCGTCAGACAACTCATTTTGGATTGATTTAGGCCACAGTCCACCGGGATCAGATACTGCAGGTCATTTGAACAAGCAGAAACTAGGTTCTCCCTTGCCACCTTTTTGGTTTTCTGGCAAGAAACATCACAAGCATCTCCTTTCAAAACCAACGTCAAAGATATGTGGCAACCCTTTGTATGATGACAAAGGGGTCAACCTGGGGCCACATGATGACCATCATGTTCTCTCATTTGATGCTGCGGTTCTGTCAGTTTCCCAAGAGTTGGATCATGTAAAGGAGGTTTCTGACGAACAATTTAACAAAAGGGGTTCAGATCAAGTGAATTTTCATGAGATAGAGGAAGAATCTGGAAATGATAATCTACTTCAATCTGCTTCCTTGTCAGATGCTGCCATAAACAGATCACGCCTCAATAATTCAACTTTGTCTTGCCAGAATCATAGACTAGCAAATGGCTCAGCCTCAGTCCCAGAGATGAAAGAAAGTGCCATAAGAAGAGAAACAGAAGGTGAATTCCGGTTGCTGGGCAGAAGGGAAGGGAATAGATATACTGGTGGTAGATGTTTTGGGTTGGAAGAGAATGAGCATCCAAGCAAGGGAAGAAGGGTATCATTTAGCATGGAGGACAACCGCAAAGATAATTTGGGTCATACTTTCGAGCCAAGAGAAATATCTGCAACCAGCCTAGATGATGAAGATTACACCAGTGATGGCGAATATGATGGGCAAGACTGGGATAGGAGGGAAACTGAGATAATTTGCCGCCATTTAGATCATGTGAATGCGTTGGGTCTCAATAAAACAACTCTCAGACTGCGGTTTTTGATCAATTGGCTTGTAACCTCATTACTGCAGTTAAGATTTCCAAGTTTGGACGGTGATGGAAGAGTAAATATAGTTCACATATATGGCCCAAAAATAAAATACGAAAGGGGCGCAGCTGTTGCTTTCAACATTAGAGATAAAAACCGCGGCCTCATCAATCCAGAAGTTGTTCAGAAGCTGGCAGAAAGAGAGGGCATTTCACTTGGAATTGGTTTCCTTAGTCACATAAGGATTCTTGATAGCCCAAGGCAAAGGCAACAAGGTGCTTTCAACCTGGAAGATACTACTTTATGCAGGCCAATGGAAAATGGTCAGCACAATGGGAAAAGTGGATTCATACGGGTTGAGGTTGTTACTGCATCTCTGGGATTTCTGACAAACTTTGAGGATGTCTACAAGTTGTGGTTTTTTGTTTCGAAGTTTCTCAACCCAGCATTCATTGAAGAGGGTGGACTTCCAATAGTTGAAGAGGGACTAGAGACGTGAATCATTGGACAAATATCAGTGATTCTTTTCTTGCTTTCTCCTAGATATGGGAAGTTATTATAGAACTGCAAATATTTGGGAGTCCGTGCTGAAAATCAGAAGCTGGAGAGAAGGTTGATGGTGTTAAATACGTAGGGTGGGATTCTTTTGCTCTTCCTCGAGACTCTTTGATGGAATGGGTGAATTTGTTAATTCTTATTTTTCTTCCAGTTTTACCTTTTTCTCTTTGTAGAGGTGGTTTAGAATTTGTATAATCTCGGGAGGTTGTGTTCTGTCCTAATATTGAAGTAGAATTCTATGAGCAGAGCTTTCACTACTCAACATTCTGCTCTCTCTATAGAAAATGAAATTTCTTACTTCTGTAAAAATTTGACATAGTTTCTGTCCTAGTGTTTGATGGGAGTCAATGCTAGTTGACACTGTATTCCTAATGCCATTCGAGCCCATACATGTTTTCTTTTGCTCGGTGATTGGAAATTTGTAGTCGAACATATTTGAT
This sequence comes from Erythroxylum panamense, assembly GCA_027123425.1. Classification (NCBI taxonomy): domain Eukaryota; kingdom Viridiplantae; phylum Streptophyta; class Magnoliopsida; order Malpighiales; family Erythroxylaceae; genus Erythroxylum; species Erythroxylum panamense. Next base: position 25,684,720 of record JAOTIZ010000201.1, on the reverse strand, counting down.
AAATCCAGTCTAATGTCACGCACCCTGCCTTTTTCTTGGTATAGAGGGCATTTACGCATGAGCCCTGGTTTTCCAGCAAAGCCAACCATGGCAAGCCATTGAATAACATGTTGTACTCTAACGAAACGTTCTTACCAGGATGGTTGTTCTTCAGAAGCAAGGTCTAGGCAGACCTAATTCCCCAGACATATTTGACCATCATGTTCAACAAGTTGTTTGTGTTTGTTTTAGTCGTATCCTATGTTGCTATAGTTAAGTAGCACATGACTAGTATCTCTCGTCTTCACCTATAAAACAGTAGTCTTTTTCTTGACGTTGAGCGTATCAGTTTTCTATTGCCTGCATAGTACCTAACAAGGCTCAACTTGCTTTTCTTTTAGTGAGGAAAAGAATAAAAGTCCAAAGATTGGGATGGGCAAACCATGCTCATGTACATGGAAAGTGATATAATGTTAGGAGAAATAGGAAAAATCCTTGTACAATGTGAAGCTCATCATCAAAGTTCAGCCAATCTCATGGGGTCTACTGGCAATTATCAATTTTTTGGGCCATAGCCATTTAGTTTTGTTTCCCACAAAAATAATGGTAAAGGCAAAGGCATGCATGCTATATTTCTCTTAGCTTTTTTTTTTTTTTTTGGTGATACCTTTGCACAGCCAACTACATTTTGAAACCTCATCATGATTGCCAAAATCTGCTTTTCTATAATACAACTATACTCCACTAAAACGTCCAAATGAGAAATCCTCTATACTATCAAAAAGATAGCATATAAATATAGATAAATCGAAGCCATATCCAACTACTTTTTGAGAGTTCCTGTTGGGAAAGTTTTCTAAAAGAAACCAATAGCATATAAATATGGATAAATCGAAGTCATATCCAACAACTATGAGAGTTCCTGTGGGAAAGTTTTCTATAAAAGAAACCTTTTCGTGGTGGCTGGGGACAGCGAAACGTTCAGCTGACGGAAAAGCAAGAGCCTAGTGGGCTCGTAAACAAATAAAATACGTCCTTATACATTGCATGTCCTAATCATTATCATTATGGTAACCTAATTTATTTTAAACAAAATGAACGATAAAAGCTTCTAAATTCATAAGCAATTAACCTAATATCAAATGATAAGGCCACTTTTCAAATCAAAAGTAAAACAACATTATCATTCATAAGTTTTATAATAAGCTGTCCAAAAATCGACATTTACAGGTAACCTACTTATAATATCAATATGAGCAAGCAACCTGTTAACAGAAAAAAGAATATCCTCCTATCTTAAAAAAGAGTATCCTGGTTAATAAATGAAATGTGCTTCCACTTAAACACCATAAAAAGTATTACTCTTCACATGGTAGTATCTCCAGTTCTTTGAAGTCGATATCAAACCCCAAATGTTTTATGCAAGTGAACAATGAGCTCAGGATTGCATCATCTTGATAAGGAATGTAGCTTCTAAAGCAAAATCCATTAAGTGACGGTGGAAGTTTTGGATATTCACACACTCGACCAGCTGCTTCTCAAACCCCAAATCAAAAATATGTTGGTATAAGTATCGTGAGCACCTTCAGTTTTTATGTTGAGAAACTACAGCAAATACTATCTGCCGATGTTTGTTTGGTAAATCTCTGTTACATTCACACGATTAGATTAAAGATGCAAATATGAAATGAAGAAAGTTCAAATCTACCTTCAATATATATCAGGGATGTGATTGATTGCTGAAGCAAATAAGAGGCCACCTCCAGTATATCTCCAGCCAGCAATTTTGTTTTCATGCGGCAAGGAACTTAGCACAGAATATGTAGTTATTTGATTGAATTATAGTTCTTCCAACTTCTTCCCTCAAGACCACCTCTGTAAGGCTCTGTTGAGTGTCACGACTTTGAACATGACAACAAAATCAGTTTCATTTTGTTCTATTTTCAAGGCAAATGAAGTGTTGTGATATGTAGCAGATTTTTCTATATTTTAGTTTCACAATTATGCTGTATAAATTGATGATTTGCTGCTCAATAAAACTATATTCCAACAGTCCTTAAATATTTTTCTTTATTTTTGATTCCCAACAATTTGGTATCTAGTTTTATCTTGAGGAATTTGTGAAATTTAAAAAAAAAACCCACATACACCTTTCACCTATTATACAAACACAAAACTCTGTCCCACTTAAAATGAACTCAAAAACTTCAGTTACTGCAATTGCTCCCCCAATTTTTGATGGAACAAATTATCAAGGCTAGGCTGTTAGAATGGAAGCCTATTTTAAGGCTAATGATGTGTGGGAAGTTGTAGAACAAGATTATGAAATTCTTCCATTACTAGACAATCCCACTATTGCTTAAATCAAAAATCAAAAAAAGAGGAAGCAAAGAAAATAAAAGGCAAAAGCATGCTTGTTTGCAACATCGCACCATTTTCAATAGAATAATGACTAAGAAAGAAACCAAGGAATTCTGAGATTTCTTGAAGCCAGAATATGAAGGAAACAAGAGGATCAAAGGTATGGAAGTGTTGAATTTGATCAGAGAATTTGGGTTGCAAGAGATGAAAGAATCATAAACGATCAAGGAGTATTCTGATAGATTGTTTAGTGTTGTTAACAAAGTAAGACTCTTGGACACTGAATTTTTTTATTCTAGAATTGTGTATAAAATCCTAGTTACAATTCCTGAATATTTTAAGGCAACTATTTCATTTTTGGAAAATTCAAAAGACCTGTTAAGTATCATCTTGGCAGAATTGTTGACTGCATTGTAGGTGCAAGAACAGAGGAGACTTATCAAGCCAAAACACTTAGCGATGATGGTGTTAAGAACAAAAAAAAGAAGCATAATAATAACAAGCTACGAGGTTCTGTAGACAATTACAATAACTAAAGTAGCAAAATCAATTTTGCCCTCCCATCTTATTCATACTGCAAAAAAAAAAAAAACAATCATCCACAGAAAGGTATTAGTGTTGGATGTAAAATGTGGTCATTTAAGACATATGGAAAAAAAATATGCAGATCTCCACAGCAACAAGGAGAAGACAAGGTTGTTCAGAATTAGCATGAGGAGGAGTAAGTGCTTATGGTATCATACTTCGCCATTGGTAGTACATGTAAGGTTCCGATCATATATCTCATACATAATATATCAAATATATTCAACAGAAAATAAGCGGAACCTTAAAAATCAGATCTATTCATATATATAGATATAGAAAACAAAATCATAAAATGTAAGATGCTTATATACTTTTCTGACAATCTCCTTCGTTCTTTAATCTTCTCCGCGTTGGGTTGTCATAAACCACAATGATCAATATAGACCTTCTCTAATGAAAGTCCACACGAAGATAGAATGATTAAACTTCACTAGGAGATGGCCAGAATTCTTTCTTTGTGCTAGCAAAGATAAGAACACTTGTGAGAGTTAAAGAGAAAAAGAGTGCGTGTGTAAGAAAGAACCTTCTTTCCCTTGCGTTTTACACAAGATACACGAAAATCATCTTTATTTTCTATACCATTTGGCCTTCTAAAACCCCATCACTAATAGAGAGTTATGAGAAGTTAATGGTTATGAGTAACATGCATTAATGAAAGTTATGGGAAGTTAATAACCATGAATAATATGCATTAATGGAAGTTTGGAAGTTAATGACCAAATTGGTAGCCAACAACACTTGTTTCTAATCTATTTCATGCAACATTTTCTACCACGATCACATCGCGATACAATCCCAAAACACTATCTCATATCTTGAATCACCATTTAAGACCATTTTACTCATCCTTCGGATTTTCTATATGTGTGACCCATTAGGTTCCTAGTTATGTTTGTTAAGTCAAAATGACTTCACGTCTAATAATTTTGATGACATTCAAATAATAATAATATTAAAAATTGTTGAACAATTTTGATCAGAAAGAAAGTGAGACGAAGTGGAAGCAAAAGTAAGACGGAAGAAAGTAAGACATAGCGAAAGCAAAAGTAAAACCGAAGAAACTAAGACAAAGTGGAAGTAAAAGTAAGACATAAGAAACTAAGACGAAGTGGAAGCAAAAGAAAAACGAAAGAAAGTAAGACGAAGCGGAAACAAAAGTAAGACGAAAGAAAGTAAGACGAAGTGGAAGCAAAAGTAAGACAAAACGAAAGCAAAAGCAAGACGAGAGAAACTAAGACGAAGCGGAAGTAAAAGTAAGACAAAAGAAAGTGAGACAAAGCGAAAGCAAAAATAAGACAAAAGAAAGTAAGACGAATCGAAAACAAAAGTAAGAAGAAAGTAAGTAAGACGAAGCGGAAGTGAAACTAAGACGGAAGAAAAACTAAGACGAAGAATCGATACTACATCGAACGGTTAACTAGTTTGAGTTAGTTACAGAACTTAACTAAATAACTGTTTCTACAAGAATCAAAAATCAAGTAGCAAGAAGAAAGAAGCAGTTGAAGACGAAGGTTATAAATACAAGTTGGAGTCAAACATTAAAAAGTTAGAGATTTTAAAAAGTTTTTTATCTTTAGCAAACACTGTGTTCATTGTGTAAAACACTAGAGCTGTCATTACTGTAACAGAGCTCGCAATATCTTTCTGTAAGAAAGAAGAAAAACTGAGAGCCTGAAGAGGCTAAGTAAGAAAAACAATACTTGGTGTAAGAGACCTGAAGAGGCTCTGTGAAAAAGAATACTTGTACTTTTGAGAAGAATAGTGAAATCTCATAAAGGATTCTGAAGATTGGACGTAGCCCACGGTTTGGGGTGAACCAGGATAAAATTACTGTGGCAACCTTTACTCTCTAACTCTCAGTTTTTAGTTTCTATTGTTTTATACAAGTATATAGAAGTTAATTGCAATACATTGTGATTGTTTACTTAATAGTTTTTGAAAAAGTAAATTTTCAAAGAAATTTGAAAGGGGATTGTATTCACGCAAAAGGATACACAATTCATTCCCCCCCTCTCGTGCATTTTGTCTATTGAACCTAAAGTCTATACTAACGTGTGATTTACTTTAGTATCTACAACAAAAGTAGAGTATAGGGCAATGGTTAAGACTACTAGAAAAGTATTATAGCCTATAAAAATGATAAAAGAAGTGGTCATCAATCAAGTTAGATTTCGAATACACTATGATAATCAATGTGCATTTATTTGATAAAAAATCAAGTGTATGATGAAAGGACTAAGCATATAAAGTGTGGTGTCACAAGGTTAAGGATTTGATCGGATATAATTAATCTTTTTAGAAAATAAATTCCCACTTCAAAAATTTAACTGATATGTTGACAAAGATGGTTACTATGAAGAATTTAAAGTATTGCTTAGACTTGATTAATGTCTCAAGGTATTTAAAGAGGCTACAACCCAATCTATTTAGAGTTTATTAACTAAGATGGAGATTTTTATATATAGCTTAAATATATGGGTATGCAATCTTAGATCTTCAGGAAGGAAACAAACATTTTCCAAAAATCTTTAGGCAAACACGGTCTGTAACACAGTCATATGTGTTTATTACACAGTTGTAAAGTTTTAGGTATGTAAGAAGTAATAAAACTTTACATACCTGGGATACAATTTTTAAATTTTAAAAAATAAAGTAAAATAATAAAAATTACATTTTCTTAAATTAGAAATTAAATCGATATCATTTTTACATACCTAATTTCATATGCAGTTCATTGGTACTACATTTAAGGAAAAATTGCTAGTGTGATCCGACCTTCTTAAGCTCATTTTTAGTGGCATTTTAGTGATCTCTCAAGTTCTTTAACTGTTCCTTCGTCTTCCAAATCCAAGAGGATCTTGAGAAGTTTTTAATCAAGCTCATTTATCATTGAAAAGTTATATTAAGAAGGTTTTTGGAGTTCTTAAGACTCAATGGAAGATATTAAAGAAAATAATGTTGTTGACTTCTTTTACTCTATATAAAATTTTATGATAATATTCAAATAAATACTAAGATATAAATAGCTAATGCTTATGTCCTTGTAAATTCTTTTTTTCAAGTCATAGCTAATACTAAATAACTAATTTTATCAAACATCTTTAAATAAATAGTTGATGTTATCCATTGGTCAAATCAGCTATATTAATCTGTTGTTAGCTAACCGCTGATAGAATAAGCTAATAGCTAATGCAAGTTGTTGATTATCAAATAGGCCGTAAGACAAGCATAACTTAGACTGTATCTACAACATACAATCTTATATAAAAATATGTTTTGATAGATTTCAAACCTTTAAAAGATTCTAAGACTTATCAAATTAAATTAGGCTAGGTTTAGTAAGAAGCTATTTCAGTAAAATTTTACCAGTTAGAATTTTCATATATATATATATATATATATATAGACACATATGTGTATTATAAACCTCATTTGATATAAACATCATCATGATTATTCAGTTATAAATAATCTAATTTTGTAATAACCGGTTTCCAAAACTTCGGGTTATAATGTTAGATTTTTTAGTCATATCATTTTAGAATTTATAAAGTGCATTTCATTCACATGCATAACATGAGCATACACACACATGAATGTTGATTTAGAAAACATTACAAAGATAGTATATGCACTCAATTGACATGTTCTGGGGTATGAAAGATTTAAAATGATGATGATTTGATTGTCTATTGCTTATGTTTTGAATTTTGGTTTGATAGATTATAATTAGTAATTTGGAGTTAATTGTTAAAAATTGAAAATTAATGAATTAAAAAGTACATTTAGTTTAGGAGAAATGTCAAGTGGTAAAACAAGTTGACACATGGAAAATTAGGATGACTAAGCTTATAAAATGAATGACAAAAGGTATGGTAGTAGTGATTGAGTGATAAATGGCCTAAGATTTTGGTGATATTTGGAAGCTTATATAGAGGACAAGTGGATTATATGCATATGTGACAAATGTCATTGTAAAATAGTGACACCTAGCACCTAATGAATTAAGCTAATGCAGAAATTGTTTTTGCTACCTTCTTTCTTCTCTTTCCCTCTCACCACCGAAACATACACACCCTTATAGCTTCTGAATTTTTGCTTCAATTCTATTCATCACCACTTAAAATCTTTACAAAATTCTACATCAAGAAAGCTATATTCTGTTGATTTCTTCTTGTTGATGAAAAACCATTCTACTTCCACCTTATTCTTGGAATTTTGTTTGCATGCATGGAAAGATAGGTTAGCTTGATAACTGAGGAGGTACTTTAGCTGATCAAGAAGGTAAAATATTGATCTCTTGTGATATAAAATAATAGAACTTAATGATATCTGAATTAGGGATTGATTGATTGAAGTATTGGTGTTAAATGTGTGCTGGGAAAAAGATGCATGAATGGTAGTTTCTATTCTATTTAGCATGTATGAAAAAATTAAACAATATTTTATGAGCTATTAAACGAATGATTTTGAGCTAGAAATTGAGGTGAAATTGATGAGGAATTAAGGTCTAATTGAGGTATAATTAATGGATTGTAATGAAGGTGTTTTGAATTTGATATGAAAGAGTTTTCTTTTGATTATGGAAAAAATTGGGGATGTTAATATATGTGTAAGAATGATTTTTAGTGACATAAATGAATAGAATTTAAAGAGCTTTAATGTAACCAAGATGGAAGTTATATTAATATAAATTGAAGTAGTTTTTGAGAGTATGAATTATGGAAAATTTGAACTGCTAATGATGATCCTAAATAGATGAAATTTGTGGAGAACTGTAACATCCCATCACCGATGGGAAGGATGAAATGGTAAATTTGGATCGAATTGTGAGTGTGTTTTATACATGCTTAAATTGGCATTTATATGGATATGATTGGTAAACTTTGTAAATGCACATGATAGTACATGCACTCGTGACAATTCCCGGCTTATGTGATTTTTGTATTTGTAAAACAAAAATGGAATGATTTCAATGTATTCTGTATAAAATTTGCTATGTGAGTATCGATGAGATTTCCGGTACTGGCAACGACTGTCAAATGGCTCTCTATATTAAAGACATGATCTAGAAATTTTGTTTTAGTTTGAGCCATTGAAATTTAGAGAAATTTATGGAAGAATCAAAGTGAATAAATTGATTGAATTAGAAATTGATAGGTATGAAAGTGAGTGATTCTGAGAAAATTGAATTTAAATTCAGTCCCTAAGAGTTGGAATTTTCAAAATTGAAATAGTGAGGTTAAAAGATTTTATAAGGGCAATTTGGGTATGATACTTAAGATTATAAGTCTTAAGGTTTAAGGAAGGGGCAAAATGGACTTTTCACTTTAAGTAAGGATATAAAAAGGGGAAGAAAGGATTAATTTGTTGGAAAATTGTTAAGGGTTGCCGTAGAAGGAGAAGGAGAAGAGAAGGAGAAAAGGTTTTTAGCGAATCCATGAAGAGTCTAAGGATTTTGGAAGCTAAATCAAGTAAGTTAAAGCTCCTTTCCTCTTGATTAAATGATTGATTCATGTGTTAAGTGTTAAAAGTTATGGATTGAGTGATTTATATGTATGGTTTTTAGGGTTTTCGACATTTGATAGGTTTTGGATTTTTTGTGAATGATATGGGTTTGATATGAGTTGGAAAATGATGTATGAGTGTTAACTTGGGATATAGATGAATTATGTGTTGAAAGATGAAGAATTTGATTGAAAATCGTTGAAAAATCATATTTCAGAGGGCTTACAGTGCTCGCACGTCGCGACGTGCTCATTAAAACTCCAACTGACAATTTTTGCCAATCATATAGGGGATTGTGATAACACATTATTGGAGTATTAGTTTCGATGCTTCTTTAGTGAAGTTGCATTTAAAGAAAAAGATGAGAGGCACTTTCCATTTGGCATTTACAGAGAGTACACTAATTTTTCTTGCAATTATACTTGTTCAATCTTTCAATGGGGGTAATCTATCTTTGATGGCTCTCCACAGAGAAGTAGTAGCTCCAGGGAGATTAAACTGGCACCAAACAAATTTATACTATGGAACACAAATGAGATTCTGTTGAAAAAGCTTCCTACATGATGCATTACTGAAAATTCCACTATAAGATGGGCACCACCGATTTCTATCTTCCATATTATCATGTAACAACAACTTGTTGAGTTTATTTTGCATATTTCTTTCAAACATTCTTAACATGAGCTCATTCTTATACAATAAAGTATCAGTAACATTTTGATTTCTTGGAATTCTACCTTTTAAAGTTTATAAAACTACTACATTTATTTAGAGGGCCTCTTGCAATCTAACTATCATGTTAGAAAAAGGTTTTGTGTCCATTCCCAATTTTCTTGCTAATGTGAGTTATGATTGTGAGACTTTCCTTTAGAATATCTGAAGTGTTTCTTATTGAAACATTAATTTCCCATATTTTGTTACCTTTGATATAATATTTGTAGGAAAATCCCGGTGGGTACATCACATGTACCCGGTGCGGAAAACAAAAATTTTTGTCCCGGGACTTTCCCGAAACCCAGGATCGTTGTGTCTATATAACTAGGTCAAACCATAACGACCTACGTAGCCCGTCTCTAACGGTATCCACGCAGAGATCGGAGAACCTAACCGGGGCAAACCCTTTGACCCGGGAATAGCTAGAACAAAGTAAAGAGTGCTAGCTCCTACCTTTGTCCTTGGAGAGCTTGAATCAATGGAGAAGAAAGCTTGGAGAAGAGCTTGAAGGATGATGATAATGGAGAGCTTGAAAGATGAAAAACACTTCTTCTTCTTTCTTTGCAAATCCACGATGAAGCTCTCTTTTCTTAGGTTTAAAACTTGTTTTTAAACCTCTTATATGTCATCAACGAGCATCATCATCTTTCCTCTTCATTGTTTTGTCATTTTGTCATTTAATGCTTGATGACTAAGCATTAAAGAAGAAGTTTCTAAAGCTCCATCTCCTCCATCCACGTACACACCATATATATATATATATTAATTAATTATTTAATTAATTAATCATATATATATATGTATATATATTGCTGAAGTAGTCCAGTCACACTGGGGTCGGTCCTACCGGGCCCCGGTATGGAAAAACCACCGAAAATCCTTTTCAGCAATATCGATGTCGCGATCTCATCGGGACATATCTCGATCTCATCGGGATCCATTTAATCCGTCTGCTCTCCATATATTGGAACTCTGTCCAAAACTATTTTACAAATTCTCCGAGACACTCTTATGCGTGTGACCCATTAGGTTCCCGGTTATGTTGGCCACTTAGATTAACACTTAATCTAAGCAAGTCAT
>JAOTIZ010000201.1:25643837-25654121 GCA_027123425.1 Erythroxylum panamense | reverse complement strand
GCAAGTAATGATTTCTTAAAAGTTTTGAAATCTACCATTTTTCCAAACAAAGCATGTTTTCTTTTTCCGATCCAACAAAAAATTTATATTTAGCACAATAAAGAAGCACTTTTGACCAATGATAAAGCTTTTCGACTAGACATTAAAAGCTTTGGTCTTCTCTTTTGTTGAAATTGTTTCTTGTTCATTTGTATGCTTCTACTTACAATCTTCCTGTACTAAAAAGTCAATCACATTAATTGCAAAAACATAGTGGTCATTATGCCAGTGCTTATTAACATCAAAAATTTTGAAACTAGTAACTTCCCCATCGAATTCGATCATTAAGGTACCCTCACAAACATCTATCTTAGTTTAGGTTATGTTAAGAAATGGCCTCCCTTGTAAGATCGGTATTGGATTTTTGGAAGTTTCATCATTCATGACAATCATATAAAAATTTGCAAGGAATAGTAAACATGCCTGGGTCCTTACACTTGAGAGGTATTTTCATTTAAAGAATTATAGAAATAGTTTCACTCATCCTAATCATTTCATTACCTTTTAACTTTCGCTTATTTGTACATAATTCTTTGAGGAATTTCATATACCTCGACTCTTTCTTGATTTCATCTAACAATGGGATATTGACTTTAAGCTTCCGAAAGCTCTCCCAAATCTATTTATCCCTATCCTCCTTATTTGAAATTGTTAACCTGCTAGGAAAAGGTGGAGGATTAGTCTTTACAACAATTGGGATTTTATCATTTATCTTTGAGCTCGATGATATATCCCTTTTCTTCTTCGAGCTCCTTCTCAATGTCTTCTTCATTAGTCTTCCTTTAAGTAATTCTTTTAGGATTCTCAAGCTTCCTACCACTACTTAAGGTGATTGTACTAACATTCTTCGTATTTGTCTCAAGTTATGATGGTAGTTTTCCTCCTCTGGGCTTCTAAACAGATTATTGCCATTGATATCTGGATCAACTGATTCTTTAAATTATGAATGCTAAAATTTGCCTCTTGAAATTTAGATATGATATCCTATTGAAGCTGCTACATACCCTATTGGAATTGCAAAGTGTTAGTTGGAATAAACTTAACCATATCTTCTAACGACGTACTAGAGGTAAAGGAGGCTTGTCACCTTGATTCGAATGGCTATGCTCCTTGCAACCTATTCGGGAGGTAATTTCACTGCTTATTTCCCCTATAACTCAAGTTAAGATGATCTCTCCAACTTAGGTTGTATGTATAAGAATATAGGTTATACTAGTTAGGAAAATTCCATCCCACAGTATTGACATATTTTATGTTTCCTTCTTGTAAGGTCGGGCACCCATTAGTCTGGTGACTTGTATTTACACATATTTTACACGCTTTTACTTGTGGCTGTCCAACTACAAGTTTTCTAATAAATGACTTTAGCTCATCTAAATGATGTTTAATAGATGAAGTACTTACCTCGTTTATGCAACAAACATCATTACGAGTGCTAAATTATTGGGTGTCTAAGGCCATACACTCAATTAGAATCCTAGCCTCTATGGGAATCTTCTCATATAATGCTCTGCTACTTGCAACATCTACCAAATTCCTTTCCATAGGAAACAATCCTCCATAGAAATATTGGATAAGGAGTTGTTCTGATATGTTGTGATGGGGACAGCTTACACAAAGCTTCTTAAAGTGCTCCCAATACTCATAGAGGGTTTCTCTGTTGTATTACTTTATACCACATATTTCTTTCTGTATACTCAATTTCTTTGATATTGGAAACTATTTTTCTGAAAGTAACCTTTTCATATTGATCTGTGTGTTAATACTCATAAGGGGTATATCAAAAAGTCAGTCTTTTATTGCATACTTTAAAGAGAACAGGAAAGCTCTCAATATAATATGTTTTTCTGTCACCTCAGGAAGTTTCACACTAAGACAAACCACATCGAGCTTATTAAGATGCTTATGAGCATCCTCACCTACAAAACCAAGAAAGTTGGGCAAAAGATGGATTAGGCAAGTTTTAAGCTCAAAAGCTTTTAGCAAAATTTGGAAAAGTGATGCATAAAGGCCTTTGAGTCAAATTTGGAGTAGCCAACTCTTTTAAAGTTTTTAGATTGGTAATGGCTTCTTCAAGTTCAATTCCTTGCTATATTCCTTGAGTTGTTCTAGTTTCACTACGTAACCTTTGTAATTTCCTTTTGATATTCAATTCAAATTATAGATGTTCTCTACGTGGAGATCTTGTTACTACATACACCAAAACTAAAAAACATGAAAAAATTAAGAAACAACTAAAAGAAATGATTATAAACAAATATATACACAAAACACCAACTGAAATCAAAAACTAAAACTAAAACACCATACTCCTCTGCAATGGCACCAAAATTGGTAGTGCATTGTATCACTATACAAAATAACTAAACTTAAAACTATAACTAGTGATAAGTCTAGGTCGATCCCACAGAAACTGTATGTAAAGCTTTTGTAATGAAAGAAATTAGTATATAGGTTAAGGGGGGTTTTCTTGATTTTGAATAACAAATAAAATGAAAGTAATTAACTAAAGTAAATTAAATAAAACAATTAAAAATAATGAAAGTAATGAATGTGTTTTGGATCTGATTCTTGGTTCAATCTTAACCTATTCACAAATAAACATACGTCATTTTCATATTGTTTTCACACTTCTTTTAGAAATATTGATTGAAGATCAACAATAAGCTCTATTAATCTTGATTTTCCCTTAAATCAATCTCTTTAATTAAACCTAACTATTGAACAACCTAGAATAAGCTCTCTAGATTTAATCGAACAGTCACATTACAAATAAGGAAAATATATCAATCTAGGCAATAACCATGCAAGCTCAGGTCGTTTAATTTATGCTATGTTATCCCTAATAACATAACACCATTAGTTGCCAAAAATGAATCTATAACACAATGATTACGTATTATATTCAAGATTCTATATACAAACAATCTAACGATAACGAGAATAACAATTATCCATACATGAACACCCAAAACCATAGATATAAAATAATGTAAATAACTCTTAAAGAGAGAAAGAACAAGGATACATAATGACAATATGCTTAAATGTGATCCTCAGCATCAATTTTACCTCCGAACCGGAATAGGAAAGCTTAGCCCTCTATGGGTCTTCAAAGAAAAAGTACTTTACCCTTTCACAAAGTCTCAAAACAATTACCCTTTTATTTGCCATCAAAATTTTATATTTATATGAAAAATTAGGTTTTTGGGCATATAATTGGTTTGATACATGACTGTGTATTAAACCATATAAGTCAATTAAATGTGAAACTCGTGAAGATACATGGTTAGATACATTGTTAAGGGAAGTATTGTTCTAGTAACAACCATGGATTCTCATGCATGTGTTTACGCTAGAGGTGGAACCCACCTCTATTTAAAAATATGCTTTAGAGGGTCTTAAAACCAAAAAATTAAAAAAAAAGTCACGTCAACAGATAACTAACAGTATCCTAACATCGTTAGTGATTAGAGCTCAATCTGAATGTCTTCTAAAGTTAAGATTCATTTTAAATGTTTTATAAATGCCAGGATTTAATTTGAACACCGTGAAATGTTGGGATCCATTTTGCAGACCAGTGTAAAAATTAAGGTTCATTGAGCCCTTTTTGCCTATAAATAATGCTTCTTTGAATTGTGATGTCCTATTTGTTCTTAAAGACTGCTGAGAATCTTGCAAGTTAGTTTACATATACGTAATCTTTGCATCTATTGTGGAGAATGTTTCTTGGAAAGAAGCTTTAAAGCTTGTCAACCTTTAGCACTGTGTCTATTGAGTTCTTCTTGTGAAGCCCATTCATAAAATAAAACAAACCCAACAACCTAACCCATCCTATAACTATTAAGGGAAATGCATTAAACACCAACAAAAATCATCATCATCGTCATCTTTTCTCTCAACTATTCCAACTGGTAAGCATGTCTAAATGTACATTTTTTCTAGCATGTGAGACTTCTCTTATGTGTTCTCTCATTGGGTTTGTTTTGCAGCAAATTTGGAGGAAGCTGTGGAGGTTAACAACCCTAAAAGCTCTTAACACTTAGGTAAATTTCTAGCTGCCATTTTATGTCTTCTTTTGTGATTTTTGATCATCCTACACTAGATTATAATTGGTTTGCATTTTGTGATTATTTGAGACATTAATTGAAGTTTCATAAAGGGATAAAAAGGAGAAAATGTGGTTAAAAAATGATAAAAGAAGAGGAGATAGGAGAAGAGGAGAGGGTGCAAAAGATGAATTTTTCAAAATTTAAGTTGCATGTAGGGCAGAATAGGAAATGCAAAAAGTAAAGGGGTAAATTTGGAATTTACTTCCAAAAAGGGCATTTTGGTATTTATTAAAATAGATGAGGGTAAAATAGGAATTTTAATTCATTAAGGGTATTTTAATAATTATGGTGGTTAGGTTTAGTAAGAATATTATTTTTATAAATAAGAATAAATTAGAAAGGAGAATAATGTTGCATTATTAAGTGTATTTGAGTTGAAATTTTTCATAAATTAGTCTAATAAAATTTTATAACGTCTAGGCCCGAAGGTCTGATTAAGGAGTAATTGGAATATAAATTAGTTGACTCTAAAATTAAGGTAACGATAACTTTGGACTTTACTCTTAAAATAGAATACCATTTTGTTATTAATAAATTATATTTTGAATTAGTCATTAATTAAATTAATGACAAATAATTACATACATGGATTATGTTTATTTTATTTCACTAATAATTAACAAAGTCAAGGTGTTTTGTGATTCTATTTTTATATTTTGTTACATTTTATAAGATGAATTGCTTGTTAGTTCGATGGAAAATGTGTTAATTAAATACAGATTGGTTGATAATATGTTGTTAATAATTAGTAAAAATTGAGAATCGGTGGCTTACCTAGGATAGGCTACATTTGATGGTCTTAGATGTATAGATTCTCTCGATATGAGCGAGTGGTGGCTAGGTATCTATCTATGGAGCAAATATTGGGGCATCTTGAATTCTGGGGATTTCCTGCGCTACTGGTTCTTGTGCTACTGTCTAAGTATCAAAATGGCACCGGAATATCCTGAGTCTTGGGAATATCCTGTGTCGATGGCTAGGTACTAGAGTACTACTAGGGTACCAAGGGAGATTGTGGTACCCTGTGTCGATATTTATATATTTAATTACGTGTCCACTTCATGAGAGATTTTCATGAAATGAGATAAGCCGACAAATCATTAAACGTAAGCCTACTAAGTTAAGTAAGGGCCAAGCAATTCAATTAATGATAGATTATAGCAAAAATGGAAGTTATGTATTAATATATGCATTAATCATTGTTTGGTAAAAGTTTTGAGATGTTTGTTAATTGTTTGGATTAGACTGAGTAATGTTAGGAGCATTCATATTCTATGTATGTTTTAGTCTCTTAACTAAGTTTTATAATTAACTATTGAGTTATTTGGTTTTAAGGGTGCGATCGGCTATCCTTATTGAGTAGGCAGCTCCCTTGCCATTATTTTTTTAGGAGATCAAATGACTGCTAATAACCTTAGTATACATGACGGATAGGGTGGAGTTTAAGTAGGGCTAGTAGATTAAAGTTGTTCAATTGTATATATCTTTGAATGTAATAGTTTAGGCAGTTGTGTTATATAGAATTTTTTGTGTTTGACAAACAATCATCTCTTTTGGAAGTAATGAGGAATTGGATGATTAATGGTATGTTTTGGGAACTATTTGGTTAATTGTGGTTTAAGAATTTGGGAGCATCACATTAGGTGGTATCGGAGCAGGTTTACGTTTCTAGGGACGTATTGAGTGAATGAAAAACCAACAATGTGTTCTTATCTTATCTATGATGGCTTTAGAAGATCATAATGCTAGCCCTGAGTCACCTGGGGAACAGGAAGTTTGATCTGTGCTCCAGATTTGTCGGATTAAAGGGATGCCCAAGAGAATAGGGTAGGAGGAGAGGTGCCAATCCCACCACTAATGATATAGTTCTTTCAAATGATGCAACAGGCTATTACTACGATTCCAACCCAAGGTGATTCTAGGGTAGATTGTAACTATAAGTAGATCCATAAGATGGATGCAGAAGAGTTTCGAGGTACTACTGATCTTAAGGAGGCTGAGACATGGTGGGAGCAAACTGAGTTGGTTTTAGACCATCTAAAGTGTACCTCAAAAAGAAGGTTACATTACATTGTTTCCTTATTCCAAGGCAATTCACTAACTTGGTAAAAGTCAGTGAAGAGATCATATAAAACATGAGAGATGAATTAGCAGGAGTTTTAGAGAGAGTTCAGAGATAAATACATTCTGCGAATATATCAGGATAAAAAAAGATGGAGATTATGAGTTTAGTTCAGATAGAGGAGACGTTAGTGGCTAATTATGAGGCTCGCTTTGCAGTCTTGTCTAAGTATGTATTAAAGGTTGTACAAATCTCGAAGATAGATGTTACTAATTTAAGCAAGGTCTGAGGATGAATATTTTTCTGGGTTTAGGGGCTACTACTTCTAATTTCAATAAGTTACTAATGACTGCACTCAGAGTAGAGGATGTAATCTAACAAGGTAAAAGGAGAAGAAAGCTAAAGAGGCTATTAGAGAATCATTAAGGAGAGGGGAGTCCATATGTTAAGAGCGGAGCTACTCATACTAGTATAGGGGGATTTAGGAGAGTCGATGGCACCCCGAGCAAAAGTTGTAGTTTCTACCAATCTGGTGGAGATCGAGGAGTTGGCACGGATTCAAGACAGCATAACACTGCTAGTGTAGCATCAGATGGATTCCATAGGGGGTTAGTCAGAGGATCTTTTGATAGAGAATTTCAGAGCTGTGCTACCTATGGGATATTTCACAAAGGACCATATTAGAGACCTACTAGGATTAGTCAGGCATGTTATATTTATGGAGAGTGAGGTCACTTTCAGAGGAGTTGTCCAACAGTAGGGTGGAGTTTAAGAGTGAGGGCAAAAGAGACAGTACAAGGTCAGAGTGGTGCCTTTGGTTTGAGCAGAGGTTCGGGTAAAACTGGTAGAAGAGGTGATGGTAGAGGAGTTGGACGTGGACCAATAGTAGGTATGGGTATTAGTTAGACATCCTCAGCTCAGAGTCAAACTCAAGCAAGGATATACCATATAATGAGGGAGGAAGCACCTGTAGCCAACAATGTCATTTTTGATACAATTTATTATTTGATGTTAAAGCTTATTTGTTTGTAGACTTAGGATCTACATACTATTACATTTCTTTAGAGTTTGCCTCTAGAGTTCTGGTGGAGGTTAGTCCCTTAGGATATAACCTAAGAGGGTCGTTACTAATAGGAGACTGTGTGGTAATAAACAGTGTAAGGAAGGAAATGTCAGTGAGGATTGGTGGAGTGGAATTATAAGTCGACTTGATAGTGATGGATTTAAGGGATTTTAATGTGATTCTTAGGGTGGATTGGTTAGCATAACATTGAGCTATAATAGATTGCTATGCGAAGGAGGTGATGATAGAGTCTTCGAGTAACTCGAAAGTTATACTTGTGGGGTATTACAAAGTAGTCCCAACATGTATGATCTTGGCCGCGACTATTAGATTATTGATATCTGAGGGGTGTGAGGCATATCTGGCTTATATTATAGATATGAGGGAGGTGAGTCCTAGATTAGATGATATTCCTGTGGTGAGGAAATTTTCAGATGTGTTCTTAGATGATTTACCAGGTTTACTGCCTCATCGCGAGATAGATTTCACCATTGAGATGATGCCTGGAGTTGCACCAATTTCCATTGCACCTTACAAGATGGCTATTGTTAAGTTAAATGAGTTGAAAAAGAAGTTAAAGGAGTTATTGGAAAATAGCTTTGTTAAACTGAGCGCATCACCTTAGGGAGCTTCGGTGTTGTTTATGAATAAAAAGGATGGTAGCATGAGACTATGCATAGATTATTAGCGACTAAATAGGATGATAGTAAATAATAAGTACCCAATACCCAAGATAGTTAATCTTTTAAATCAGTTGAGGGGAGTTGCCATATATTTTCCAATATTGACTTGAGATCAAGATACTAACAGTTGAGAATAACTGAGTTAAGTATTGCCAAGTCAACTTTTTTGTACTGGGTATGACCACTATGAGTTCCTAGTGATGCATTTTAGGTTGACTAATGCACAAACTGTATTCATGGCATTGATGAACAGGACTTTTCAAGGGTATCTAGATCAGTTTGTGATAGTGTTAATTGATGATATACTGGTGTATTCAAGGAGTAAAGAGGAGCATGAGTAACATTCGAGATTTATGTTCAGACTCTAAAATAGAGATAATTGTATTCGAAGTTGAGTAAGTGTGAGTTTTGGATGGAGCGAGTAGTTTTTCTTGGACATGTAGTCTCCCAAGAGAGAATGATGTTAATCTTGTTGAGGTAAAGGAAATTATAAAGTGGGATCCATCTAGAAATATATTAGAGATAAGGAGTTTTTAAAGACTTGCTGGCTATTACTAGAGATTTGCAGAAGGATTTTTTATAATAACTAGTCTGTTCACTAAGTTGTTTAAGAAAGAAGTTTAGTTTGAGTGGACCAATCAGTGTTAGAAGAGTTTTGCTTAAGCAAAGATTGACTTTTATACCAATTTTGGTGTCACCATTGAGTGGTGGAGGTTTTGAGGTATATATTGATGCTTTGAGGATAGGATTGGGGTGTGTATTAATGCAACATAGAAAGGTGATAGCTTATGCCTCTTGTAAATTGAGATCGCATGATTTGAATTATCCCACCCATTATATGGAGTTAGCGGAGATTTTTCATGCTCTTAGGATTTTGAGAAATTATTTTTATAGGGAGAAATTTTGAATCCTTATAGTTCATAAATGCCTTAAGTATATATTAACTTAGAGGGAGTTAAACTTAAGGTAAAGAAGATGGATCGAGTTGTTAAAGGATTACGATTGTACTATTGATTACCATCCGGAGAAAGCTAATATAGTGGCGAATGCTTCGAGTAGGAAAAGCTTAGGTGTAATGGCTAGTTTGAGTGGACACAGGATACCATTGGTGGAGTTAAGGGCACTGGACGTGAGATTAGAGACTGATTATGTGAATGGTTTATTAGCGACGTTACAGGTCCAACCAGTTTTGGGAGATAGGATCAGAGAGGCGTAATTTTAAGATTCTTATCTAATGCAAATGAGAGAGAATGCAACAGAGTAGGGGGACTAACTTTTCAGTAAGAGTAGATAGAGTGTTAATGATTGGGAGACGGGTTTGTGTGATGGATCTAGATGGATTACGAGAGGAGATTTTGAAGGAAGCTTATAATGCACCATATGCTATACATCTTAGTACTACAAAAATGCATCGAAACATGAGACCTTATTACTGGTGGCCAATAATGAAGAAAGATGTAGCAGAGTTTGTGTCGAGGTGTTTGACCTGTTAGTAGGTCAAGGCAACACATCAAGCACCAGTAGGGAAATTAAGACCTTTAGTCATTCTGTCGTGGAAGTGGGAGAAAATTTCGATGGATTTCGTGGTAGCATTATCAAGAACTAGATGTAGACATGATTCAATTTGGGTGATTATAGATAGGTTGACTAAATCAACTCATTCTTACCTGTACAACAAACAAATTCCTTAGATAAGCTTGCCAAGTTGTATGTTAATGAAATTGTGAGGTTACACGATCTATTATATCAAATTGAGATTCATGGTTTACTTCTCAATTCTGTAAGAGTTTACAGATAGCTTTAGAGACTAGGTTGAATTTGAGTACTGCATTTCCCCGTCAATCAGATGGATAGTCTGAGCATACGATTTAGGCATTAGAGGATATGATGAGAGCTTATGTGCTGAACTTTAAAGGTGATTAAGATAGATATCTACCTGTGATGGAGTTTACCTATAATAATAGTTATCACTCTAGCAATTGTATGGCACCATTTGAGATATTATATGGTAGATGATGTAGAGATTTGATATGTTGGGATATAGAGGGACCGGAGTTGGTTCAAGAGACGATAGAGAAAATTAGGGTGGCAAGGCAATGCTTGACAGCAGCTCAAGATCGACAAAACAAATATATTAATCAACATCGTTGGGAGATGGAGTACAATGTGTAGGAAAATCCCGGTCCAAGTATTATATACTCGGGGTGCGGAAAACAAAAATTTTTGTCGCCGGGACCTTCCCGAAGGTCAGGATCTATGTGTCGGTATGAAGACTCAAACCTAAATAGCCAATAGAGACTATCTCTAAAGGTATCCACGCAGAGA
>JAOTIZ010000201.1:25608731-25621630 GCA_027123425.1 Erythroxylum panamense | reverse complement strand
ACATGCTAATTAATGTCATATGCTATTTAATGCTATCATATTTAATTTCTATCATCTCAATTAATGCTAACTCAATTTTTTAATTAGTCTAATCATGCTTAATTAAATTTAAAAAAAAAAAATTGGGGCTAACAACGTGTCACGATTGCATCTTGCTTCCCTTCTTCCTCCTTTGCTTTTCTTCTTCATACCTGTCTTGGTAAAATGAGCATAACTTTCAGTAAAAATATCGGATTAAACTCATTCTTACCCATTTTAAAGAAGACTTCTAGTTCTATAACTTCCATGCAGAATTTAAAATCAATTTCTGCCTCTATAAGGGTCAAATTTCAAATCAATGCAGCTGTCCCGTCCATCCTAAACAGCATCACAAACTTCTAATAATCATATCTCTCAACTCTGTTGTTCAAAAATTTCATACTTTATATCAATGGAAAGCTAGAAAAATAAGCTACAACTTTCAAGAAGACAAGTTTGTCTAATTCAACCTAAATCAATCCATATTTTTCCACTGAAATCAAAAAACCCAATTTGACCCTTACGAAAAACTTGAAATTTGCAATGTACAACTTGGAAAGTCATGAACATGAGCATTCAACTACCAATATTATTTCATTAAACTCTTTAATCTCTCCTCATTGTACTCATCCTTTACAACTAATTTTCATTAGTCACAAAAATCTTGTCTTTCGTTTTTTCATAATATCTCACTTATGTGTATATGTGAGTGTGTGTGTGTGTGTGTGTGTGTGAGAGAGAGAGAGAGAGAGAGAGTGTGTGTGTGTGTATCCACAATTCATGCTTAAAAGTCATCATCTCAAGTTGATAACTTCTTCAAAATATACCTAACTCCAACTCAACATTTTCCATACACAATTCATAATTCATTAACAACAAATAGGATTTTACAAAGCTTTAATGGCATTCCAAGCCACATTACATCATTGGTATCAAAATCCAAATTACAAAAGATACCAAACCTAATAATTCTCGAAATGCATCTAAAGTCTTTCTTTTACAAAATCTAACTTAATATATAGAAACATCGTAAAAGTATAATGATGTCTCAAATCTTGGTTACTCGACCTCATTCTCTTCATCTGAAGATGGGATGAAAAGGAGGTGAGATTAAAAGCTCGTGAGTAACAAGTTTATAACGAATAACAAGCAAAACCATTTAGAACGTTTATTGTCATATAAATTCTTATTGAATCATAAAACACATGGTTCTTAAATTTTCAACCAAATTCACAATAAAACAAATCATGTATGCATCAATATTGTCAACATATCATGAACACATAAATACATCATAATGGTTTAGGTAGGTCCAAAACAGAATGTACTACACATTTCCCATAAGGTCCTGTGTAGTCGTGAACAGAACGTACTATCGTAATCCCACAAAATGGTTTTGCGTAGCCATAAACTTATGGGAGTTCATGAAGGAGCTCTATGCCACTAGTGGGCAAGCAGGAGAAGCCTTTAGTCAAAGTGCACTTGGCATACTTAAGGGACCAAACCAAACCCACATAACATGCATTTCCTAACTTGTAACATGCCGCCCAAATGGCACATTTTCAAAACATGTCTTTCAGGAACATGAAATATTTCATATACACTTCCATCATCTTATCAAAATTAATCAACCAAATTCAAATATCAAGCATATTGCAATTTCTCAAATCATTCAAAAACAACAAATGTCACAATTATAAGGTAATGAAAATCATTTTGTTTTCTTGACTAAAATGAAAACATAATGGCTCATTATCCAATTATAAACATGAAACCCACCTTAAATTTCCTTGCTTAAAGCTTGCTCAAAAATATCTCTCCCCTTGATCCTCTTGCCTCTCTTAATTTCCTTCATCAAAGACAAAATTTTCATTCAATAGGGTTTCAAATTGGAGAACCCATAAGACATATTCACTAAAATTGATCTTAGAATTCTTAAACCCATAAATTTCTTAAGCTTTATGAACCAAAACCTTTTCAAAAATCCAATAGATTAAAATCAAACTTACCTTGAATCTTCACCAAATAGTGAGATTGTTAGTTGTAGTGGAAGCTCTAATCTTCCTCTTCCTTTTCCCTTCTTGAACAACTTCAAATCACTCTTTAAGACTAAGAAAAATCAAAACCTACCTTAGCTTTCTTTCTCTCCTTTCTTTTCTCTCCAACGACACTCTCTCCCTCTTCTCTCTTCTAATTTTTGTTTTTTGGCTTCTTCACATGCAAGCCCACCTTTCATCGTCTCCTTTTTACCCTTAATGAGCCCAAAAAGTCCATTTTACCCTACCTTATAAGCTTAGGTCCTTTTAACCTTAAGTGGTCTTCCAAAAATGTCCTCTACGCAATCTTACTATCTTAACACTTTTATCCAATTAACCTATGTCATATAATCTTGCTAACATTAACATAATAATAACTCCAAAAATTAAATCCATCAAAACCTCAAAATTCATTTAAATCATGCTTAACTAGAGAAAAAATATAAGGGCCAACATATTCAATTTCAATAAATATGGCATATTCAACACCCATCCCCCATTCTAATACTCAGGTTATATTTGAGCTAATTTTATGTTTTCAAACCTTTAATGTATATACTTTATATTATTATAATTTTAAGTATTTGTTGCTTTAACTACTCTATTCAAGATTCTAAAGATAATTCTCAACATAATTGTATTATCTCCAACATACAACATCCCATATTACATCAAGATCAGGTTAGGTTTCAGTAATTAATAATGTCGCGTGTGTTGTTTTACTTATTTTGGACAAAATTTCCTATTTTTTGTTATGAAAAATAGCAAATGCAATCACTTTCTATTTCGATGGATTTTACAAGTATGGTTTACAATCATGGGGACTGTAAACCACATTCTTAGGTTCTACTTCTAAAATTGTCTTTTAGGCATAATCGTTAAGTGATTTTAATTTTGTATTTATGAACCACTTGGTTATGACAAATACGAAATGCAGCTAATTGGTGTTTGTATGGATAACACAACTATGCTTTACAATCATCATCATTCTGGAACAAATTCTTAGATATTATTTGTAATATTTTCTTTTTGTAATTTGTTATTAATGTTTGGATCTCTACTACACTAGCTTCAATGTTCTGGAGCCTGTAATTTGTTTGCCATTCAAATAGTATTAATTGATTTATTAGTGATTAATACTCCACGGAACCATATAAAGATGTATGCTGCATATGTTTGGGGTTGGGGAGGTGGAACATCATTTTTTATGAAACTTCCATTTATGCAACTCGAGATCGCTTGTTGCTCGAAGCTTCCCTTATGTCATGATTGATAAGAACATA
Organism: Erythroxylum panamense; assembly: GCA_027123425.1. Lineage (NCBI taxonomy): Eukaryota > Viridiplantae > Streptophyta > Magnoliopsida > Malpighiales > Erythroxylaceae > Erythroxylum > Erythroxylum panamense. The sequence continues at coordinate 25,618,293 of JAOTIZ010000201.1, read as the reverse complement.
GTGATCACATTGCCCCTTGATAACCTTCATCGACACCAAGGATTTCAAGTCGAGAGTCGAGTTTCCTGAAACTAGTTACATCGGTATGGGTGTTCTCTCTGTTAGCAAGCCAAAATGTTCTACAAATTGGATCACAAATGCCCCAACAATTATTTTACTTGCATTAGATTGAGTCACTTCATGTAAATGCAGACTTAACCAATTACTGACGTTAAAGGGCCTGACATATATCATACATCACAAAATAAATAATTCAGTTTTAGAAATTGCCCCGTTGATATCCGTTTTACCGAATAGTGTAAAAGTTAAAAATCGATGGAGATAACGAAGAGTAAGGTCCACGATAGTAGATGATTTAGACCAACTAGGGGCAAACACTTTCTTAGAATTGGTCAAAATTTTGTCAGGATATTCATAGAAATTAATATTTATAAAGCCAAAAATTATCTAACAAAAGAACATATTACCAAGATAAAGAAATATTACTAAGATAGAGAATCCTTTTGATCGAAATAAAAATTCAATCATGATGTTATTTTCTTTTTTCCTTAATGGGGTTTTCAATTATTTTTAAGTTTGTGCTGTACTCTGAGTAAAAATTCACTCGATTTATATTTGTACATATAGGGCAAATGCCTAGAATACCATACCTTTTTGTTACAATTCCTTACACGTCTTCCGCCAACAATTGATTATGAACCAATTTGAAATTACTCTCGTTTGTAACATTATAGTGAAGTGCCTAGAAAAAAATGATTGTTGGGAAGGTTATAGTGTAGAAAGGTGATATTTTAGTTGGTAAATTAACACCTAAAATGGCAAAACAATGTAGTTGATAGTATACTTTGGATAAGAATCAGGGGAAGTACTGCCTCATTGTTTCTACCCACTTTTTGCTCCAATTTATATTCTTTTGATAATTAAAATTTTGAATTCAAAAGAAAATTATCATACTTTTTTTAATTTTATATATTCAAATTCAATATTTATTTATATATTAAATTCCAATATTTTGCAGAAATTTTCTTTTCAATAAATTAAAGAACCTATATTAGTAATCCATTACGTATCTTTGTCTTCCTATTCATCAACACATTCTATTCTTTCTCAATAGTTCGTTAAACTTGAAGTAATATTATTCCTAGAGTACATTACTCTACTCGAATTACTCAAATCCAATATAATTTAGATTCATCAACACATTCTATTCTTTCTCAATCTTCGATTAAACTTAAAGTAATATTATTCCTGGAGTACATTACTCTACTCGAATTACTCAAATCTAATATAATTTAGAAATTATATTCAATAATTGAATTGAATTCACTTTCAATGGTTAAATTCAAAAGTCTTTACAGAAAGATTTATAAAAATACTTATACAATTTGATTTCTCAACTCACTTAGTAGTCCTTCTAAAGCCCACTTCTGTCCCATACTATGAGTGAAAGGGGAAATAAAAAGAAATATAAAATTTCCTTTTGCAATTTATCAAAAGAAAGAAAAAAATTGGTTCATACAAAATTCTTCTTTATAAAAGAAATAATAAACAAACTTTCACAATAAAAAGGAAATCCAATTTTATTATTTCGATTTAGAGACATATATGACTTCAATAAAACTAAAAATAAATAATAACAAGATTTGATAAGCAAGAATCAAACAATTCATAAAATTTATGACGGATTTGCATCTATGGAGTGGACAAATTATTCACTGACTAGGATTGAAAATCTTATATTTTACATATCCATACAATTGAGTCCTTGGGTTTTCGAAATAGTGTGTAAAAAAGTGCTTCGAATTATTGCTGTTTGACTAGGACCTGTTCTAAAAATAAAAAAGTCAAGACAATTTGAATTATTTATGTACTCTACGAATAGAAGAATACGTACAGTTGAACATTGAGAAAATGAAAGATTTATTTGAAATTATTCGTTTGGAAATTTCCTAAAAAGCTAATCATAGATTATCTCCATCGAAACAATAAGGTCATTATACTCATTACTAAACTTGTTGAAAACATGAAACATAACCAAGGTATACTTTTTTTTAGGAGAGTTTGAGTGGATCATCAAAAGAAGAATTAGACAAAAATTTAGAATACATTAAGGGAAAATTTGCTATTATATCTAAAACTTTCTCAGTCATAAGTCTAAGTTAAGTGAAAACTTTTAATTACTTTTCAGTTGTATCTATTGCAAATTCAAATTTGAGTATAATTTTATCTTTATTTTGCTCATACCTAATTTATACATTCCATATCCATATATGGAGTTAGATACAATTTTATGTGATTCTGTAACTTGTAAACATAATATAAAAAATTTTCATTATTGTTAGATCAATCTATATAATTGGATTAAAAACGATCCAATCTACCTTGCATCTCATATAGTTTGTTGAGAATACTTCATGAGACTAGTTAGCATAGGGAACATATCGTAAATAGTTATGAAAAATTTTATATTTGGTTATTTCTCTTGATTGAGATGTCCAACAATAACACGCAATGCACGCTGTGATGGAACTTTAGGGAGATGTGACTGGGGGAATCACATCTTGACTCTTAAGATTATCAATTTATGATAAAAGTAGCTTAATCTTAAGGAGTAAAACAAAGAAAAACTAATTTATGATAAAAGCAAATTAAAGAAAGAAAAACTAATTTGTATTAGTTTCAAAAACCAATCTTGCCTAAATCCACTCTTTGACACATTTCTTAAAATTTTAAGTAAATCTCTTTTTTTCAATGAGAGACTGAGGAGAAAACTTGTTGTAATTTATTTTTTCACGAGTGAAAAGTACCTCTTTTTACAATTCTAAGAAGAAGAGTAACCATACCCTTAAAAGTTATTGGTTTTGGGGTTAAACTAGTTGCTAAAAATAAAAAATTGTTATTATCAATTACTATTTACTATTATTGATTGATCAATATGTGGTTGACCAATGTAGTAACTGTTGGAACATTAATATTACATTTGAGAAAGTTTGTATTGGTTGATTAATGTGGGTTACAAATGTAATAACTAGGTTGATTGTGACATATTGGTTGACCAATGCACAATCAATATTGCTACAAAGTCTTGGTACATAAATTTAACTTATATTTTTCTACCATTAACCTATATAAATCTACCAATATACCTAAAATCATTATTCTAATTTCTTTAAATGAATAAACTTAATCTTTCAAATGCAAAATTGAGTTAAAGCAGTTCTTTAAAAGTAACAAATGTATGTTTTTAATAATCTTCCTTTTCTTTAAAATCAAAAGCCTCATGTAATGAGCTAAAATATAAATATGTTTACTTATAAAAACCTTTAAATTATCAAAGAGATTAAGCAGGAATTATACATTACATTTTCATTTATAACTTTATAACGCTTGTTTCTTGGTCTTGAGTTTTATAAATTGAAAACTCACAGCTGTGAGTTAGCTCTCACGCTGCATGGCCGTGCAACTTGCTCTTTCCTCCTTCCTTCCCGAAAGAAATCTTTTCATTCGTCCCATAAATAATCGTCCTAAATGTTGCATAATTTGATTTGGTCAACATTAGGGGATCTAGGTTAGTTGAGATTAGGTGAAGAGAGTCGTAGTTATTCTAGTAGGGGCGACTTCTGTATTGTTGCAAAGAAAATGGCACAAGATGTCTGCAAATGTTTCATCGTTATTCATACTTCATCCTTCTCTCTAATTCTATGATAAATTTACAAAAGTAAGAAGGAGGTGAAACGAATAGAGGGGATTTCTGATATGAAGAAGATGACAGAGTATTCTTAAATTTCTAGAGTGATAACAAGAAGATTACAAAGTACATCGGCTAATCGGCTTGGCTCATAAGCTACACATTTTGGAAGAGTAATAGAGAGTTTAAAATTTAAGAATAACGATAATTAGACAGAATAAGACAGGGTTATATTAGATAAATGATCTGGACTCTTGTAACATGAGTACAAATTCACACGTTCCAGATATGCATTTAATGTCAATCTTCATGTTCCTGCCTAGCGACCGAAAAATACTCCCTTGCCAAACCACTTAAGTCAACAACCGAACTAAACTAATGTGTTCATGACCAAAATCGTAGATACAGTCACCCATTAAAGTGGAAGATGGATCAATTACTTGGCTGCACTAATCCTGCCCTGAACACTAAAACTTGGGGCTGATAGGAGCGTAGTTGGCATGGTGGTGGAGCACCCATTTCCTGTTGGCGGCGTATACTCCGACACTCGCCACATCTTCACAGACTTGTCAAGACTGCCGCTGTACAAGATCCACCCCCGTTCACCAGAGCCACACTCATGGTCTCTCTCTGCAGCCAAGCACTTGACAGGCCCTGTATGGCCTGTTAACAAAGACAAGCATATGTGATCACCATTAACTCTCTTCCACACGCATATTCCCATATCAGCAGAACCGCTAAACACTATGTTACCAGCAGTAACCAAGCACAGAACAGCTAGTTTATGGCCTCTCAACGCACCTCCATGAGAGAGCTGCCTCTCTCGTTCCCAAAAATTAACAATCCCATCTGATGAACCTGCGTAGAGGATAGTAGCATCAGGATTAATTGCCAGTGAGGTAACTGCACATTCTTGCTTCAACAACGTTTGAGAAAGGTAGTGTTTTGTTCCTTTCGCCTGCACTTCTCTTCTCCAAGCCTTAACCGTGCCATCTGCTGAGCCTGTGAAGACCAAACTATCGAACCCCACCACGACAGAGTTAACCGCATCATCATGGGCAGTCACTGAATCCAGGCACTTGGAGTCTGTAACTTTCCAAACCTTGAATGTCTTGTCCCATGAAGCAGAGTAAATGAGGGTCCCATCAACGCTTAAGCTAAGACAAGAGATAGCATCCGAATGCTTAAGCCACAAAACATTCCTGTTCCGTTTAACCTCAACATAACTGCTCGGTTTTACCGCGTGTTTGATGTAATCCTTAATTTTTGGTAAGGTCCCAATACGCTTGTGACTACTAGGGTTCTTGGAAGAAGCCTTCCATACCCTTATTTTCCCATCTTGATGACCGGTAAATATTCTGTCTCCGGAGATCACTATTGCTTTAACCAAACCACTGCTGGCCTTAAACCCCGAGAACTCCTTTTGATTTTTCCAAACTCGAATATTCTTGCTATCGGAGCCCGTGTACAGAAGATCTCCGGCCGCCGCCAACGAGTAAATATGACCCTCTTCACGTACCAATGATCCCATAAGCACATTAGGAGAAAATTCATCGTCATCATCACTGAGAGTCTCATCATAAGAAGGGTTAGCCGAATTCACATGAGAGGACCATGGGGATTTGTTCATGGGAGAGGAACTAAAATCACTGAAGTTATGATCCCTTTCTGTAAAAGAGTGGTCATGACCAAAACTTGTCTCCATTAAAGACTGCTGTTGCCCGCTGTCTCTCACAGAGGAAACGGCATCAGAGAGAACAGGTCCGGTTTCTTCGGATATGGACCTTTTTCCTCGTTTTGATTGCATCGGCGATTCCAAATTCTGGTTAACTTCATACAAGTTTAGAGAAAAGATGGTGTTGAGAATGGAAAAGAAGGAATAAAGAGGTTAACCAGGTTCGAAGGAAACCAAAAGCAAAGAGTAAAACAGAAAGAATATTAACGATGAAATTACAGGAGGATGATCACGCCAACCATAACAGTTCCCCAATATCTTATTACATGAACGCTGATGGTAAAGAATAGGTTTGTCAAAGATATGCCAATCATAGTTTGCCACGTTTGTCTTTTCATGCAGTCTAACCATGAGAACATTGGAGTTGGAGGCTGAGGTGGCTTCATCTCGGACCAATAGGGCGTTTGACCAAGGTTATCGGAGTAGTTGGATTACGGAGAAGTCGGAAGGTCTATGGTGTTTCTGCTTTTGAGTTTTGGCAATAGCAGGAATTTACTTAAGAGGATTTAGCTAAAATCCTGTCCTTTTGACTTGGTCCTAAGGGACATATTTAGTTAAGAGGATTCCTTTATTTTCTTCCCAAGTCCAAGAAGAAGCATTCCCACTTCTTCTCTTCTCTTGTTTGTTACTTCCATTTCTTGACCTGCGTCAATAATAATATATTCTTTTCAGGTTTTTTTTTTTCAAAACCTTACTTTATAACATGGGATTTATGATAATTCAATACCAGAAATTAACACAATCTTAGGGCACAAGTAAATTGATAAGGGGCTCTCTTGATTTAAATGAGATCACGAGTTTGAACTGTCTTCATATATGCAGCCGTTTAAAACTTGGAGTTAGAGCTTTGCCTCCCGCAAGGAACTTATCTAGTTTGAGCGGAAATTAATTAAGGTATAAATGGCTTAAAGATACTTTCTCATAATTGAAATCTTCTTACAACAAATCGTGAAAAAAAAAACCAATTATTATTATCTAAAAGCGTGCATTTACATGACACAACAATTCAATATTACGAATTTATAATGAAACAAGCATCTTATACACGATGTATTAGATTATGAAATCTTTTTTATTTAGGGGAAATCCTCTACTTTCGAACGACGATTCTATTGGTTAGCTTCATACCCTTTTCAACAAAATGCATAGAACGCACCCGGTTTAGCACTTGGCAGTTGGCACCCTGTTTTTATGTAGGCATTGGGACCTCTATAGCTTGTCGTTTTCGGAAAATACCGTCCTACTCCCGTCCATATCACGCAGTATTCTGATTTTTTCTTTTATCAAAATTATGCAGCACTGAATGAGCACAAATTTGCAATAAAAGTAGCCGAGTGATAGTCACTTCATATTATCGAAGCCCTGAAAAGCAACGAGTAATCCTGACGCTTCAATGAGACCCAGGGCCTTTCAAACAACCTTCGTATAAAACCATCGAACTTAGACAAGTTCACTTGGCCACTTGACTTGAGAAATCCATGGATTTAAGGTATAAACCACTAACAAATTCCTCCTATAATTATGTAAGCCACCTTATCTATGTCAATGCCTCTCTCTCTCTCTCTCCGTCTCTCTCCCCCTCCAATAGACACCATTGTGAAGCAATTGCCATGGCCTTCATGATTTCTGAATCTGGGCAATCTTTCTCAGAGTCTGATGATCACAATTTCTCTCAGGACAATGGGAACCTGACCCAAGGCCCTGTCGTCAGCAGACAACTCCACTTAATATCATCAGCTCCAGCTTCCTCCAAGTCGATGGAGTACAGAAAAGTTATTCTTAAGCGCATTCGCCAACAGAGAAGCTTAAATAATACAAAAAGAAACGCTTTTCGATCTCTGACAACCTCTTCTGAGAATGAAGATGGTAGTGTGCAGAAGTGGTTGGACCTCCAGGACCCTTTCTTCTCTCCCTGAAGCGTTCGTTTTGCATGGTTACTTCCAATGTTTCCATCAAGAACTTGACAAATTATAGCTAGCTAATAGAATCTAGAGATGAACGAATTTATTGAAGAAAGAGGAGCCTTATATAACACCTTATCGATCATATGTCCATCAAAATTGTTGCTTGTTATATCTCTCCCATGTTTATCCAATTTCCAACTAAATAAAGAACATGTCCAATATTCTTTACCAGATAATGTTGTTTATTGGCATATCCGTTGGCAATAATATTGTTCAATCGTTTACTTATCCGAGATAATGTTTGGTATTTGAGTTTTAGTACGACCAGCTTTCTAAACGGGGAATGTCAAGAAGGTTTCTACTCGTATATAAAACACTCTTTGAAGTTTGCTTCGATAAAGATTCATGATTTATATTTCCTTTTTAAGCTTTTATTATCTTTGTTCCACTTGTTCGTTGTCTTTTAACCATCCGAAACAGCCAATCTGGAACATTTATGATCTTATGTAGTTCACGTCTTTAACACTTCTGTTAAACTTATATCACATCGATGATTTCATGCGGTCCTGTTCTGTTTCTCCCTCTATACCTTTCGTGCAAATTGTAACGGGTTTAGACTTTTACTAATGGTCGTTCGGCACTCAAATATGTTCATTTTCCCAAATCAACCTTCTACACAAAACATTTTACTAAAGAGAAGAAGAAATTTAGGAGAACATAAAGATAGTTTTAAGAACTCACAATGCTTATGATGCTCTCTATGGTCTATGTAATAAATGAGCCACCCTCAAGAGATATATATACTGGTTCATTCCTAAATTAGACGGCCAAGATCTACTTGATTTAATGGTCTATATTAATGTTCTAGAATTCTCTATACTATTTTACATACTTCATTACAATATGTGCCTATCTACAACATTCTACAAACTTCTATAATGTTCCATATTGTTCCACAATATTCTATAAGCTTCTATAGACTTCTACCAAGTTACAGAAGCTTCCAGAGTCTTTCATAAGCTTCTGCCATGTTCCAGAAGCTTTCAGGGTCTTCCATAAGCTTCTACTGTGTTTCAGAAGTTTCTAGAGTCTTCCATAAGATTCTAACATGACCTGGAAGTCTTCTTTCGATTGAACCTCATCTTGTGGGCTTTAAAACTTGCGGAAAGTGACATTCTCCCCTACCTAATCTGGCGACATCCTCATCATGTTTACGTGGAACTCTTGAATATTGTCTTTATATTGCCAAAGAGAAAGTTCATGCTCCCAACTAGCATGACTCTCCAGTTACCCCTTCCATTTGATCAAATACTCGTCATATGTTGGATGTGAGCCTCTCCTTAGTATAATCCTATGTGCCAAGATCTCTTCCACCCTATGAGTTCATGCGTAGTGGTCACAGCGGTGGGTGCATGCCTCGATTCACCCCCATTAGGATCTTCCTTATCGGCATTATAAGGTTTTAGAAAACTTGCTTAAAATATGGGATGAATCTCCAAATGCGGGGGTATCTTGACTTAGTAAGCCAACTTGCCTACCCTTTCTCCATAAGGAAAGATCATTCATATCTCCGAATCAAGCCCTTATGAACACACCTCCTCTGACACATCTATAAGAAAGAAGATTGAGCATCACCAAATCTCCTTTGTCAAACTATTAATCGGGCTTCCTCTTATCCCATTTCTTCATCTTCTTGGCTACTTGGTTTATATATGCCCTTTCCATATCGGACTTCTCATGCAAAATTTTGGCAAACACGTATGCTCTAGGGCTTTTTCCACTATGACCAACAACAAGAGTATGTAGAGTCAAAGGCTATTGTCTCGTAGTTAAATTGAAAGGACTAGTTCCAGTAGATCACTCCGTTATAAATTGTATAAAAATTGGGCAACATCGTGCAGCTTTACCCAATCTCACTAGTTAGCACTCACATAATGTAACATACCACTCTGATAGAGCATATTTCTAAGCATATCAGAGGATATTCGAGGCTATACTCTACTGAAATGATATGTTATTCTAAAAGATTTTCCACCTTACACATAATATCATATAGCACATTAGCATTTTAATCAACAAATTGCCAAAGTTCGACCTTACTTTCAAAAATACCTTCCATGTTTAACCTGTGTAAACCAAATAAAGGAAAGCCCAACTTTCTTTTAAATTGTCTCAAATATATATATATATATATATATATATATATATATATAAAAACATTTCATAAATATTAGC
>JAOTIZ010000201.1:25583692-25595490 GCA_027123425.1 Erythroxylum panamense | reverse complement strand
GAAGAAATTGTAAAACACATTGAAGAATTTTTCTTATTTGCCGATTACAGGATCGTCAAGTGAGCTGTTGTGTAGAAAAATGCAGGATGGTTTTAGTACGATAAGGGAAAACACTTACGATTCCCCTTGAATCTGAATGGAGACGACGAGAAAAAGAAAGAGAGAGGAAAAGGGAAAAGTAAAGAGGCAGTGTGATTAGAGGTTGTAGTCAATATAGCGTGTTGTTGGCATAGTATATAAATATTGATTGACCGCATATTTAGAACAGTGTTTGGTTCTTTTACGTCTGTCTATAGCAAAGAAAAGGTCAAAAACAAACGGAGCCCAGTCAGCGAAATTTGCAGATAACCTTAAATTTCAAGTGGATTGGTAAGGGATTCTTCTAATTTAAGTAAAATTGCAGGTTTAAATTTTCTCATTTATGCAACCGTTTTAAATTTGGATCCAGAGTTTTGTATTTTTTAAGAGACTTATCTAATTCAAGCAAGGATTAGTTTATATATAAATGACTTAAAGTTACTTTTCTATAATTGAGAGTGGTTTGGGAGTGGGACCCGCACTTTTTTGGTTTTGTCCCCTTTGGTCACACCCGTCTGTGGGCGCTGGGAGTCGAACCTGTGACCTCAGGGTTTTGTTGCGTTGAGACGCACGCCTCACACCACTGGGCTACGTAGTTCAGTGGTGTGAGGCGTGTTCTTAGAAACACCAAAACCCTGAGGTCGGAGGTTCGATCCGCGGCCTCGACCAAAAGGGGACAATACCAATTTGTCTTGGACCGAGCTCTGAACCGCAGCCACGTAAGTCGGTTAACCCACCCAAACCAGGTCTCAACGCTGGCTTAGGAGTCAACAACTTCTAGCAAATTATAGCGGTATAAGAAACCATTCTAAGATGACAAAATAGGAATCAGCAAAAGATCCGTCCTAAATAAGTTTTATTTTAATCTATTATACAATATTTTCTACTAAATATTAATAAAAGTCAGTATAGTTTATTTAAATAAATAATTGTAAAAGTATATATATGTAAATTTTGTTTATAGAGCGATATTTATTTCTTAAAAATTTTTAAAATTTGAAATTATTTCAATATATTAAAATTTTAAAAATATTCATTAAATAATTATAAATTTGAAAATTTTTTATTTTTCATAATATAAAATTAAATTATTAGATTATATTATTCAATGTTTTTATTAGTAATTGATATTAAATAATTAAATAATATATTTAATCTATAATAAATAAGAAAATTATAAAACAGAAAAATATAACTAGTTTATAATGTTTATAAATTACAAAATTGGAAAATTTAAAATCATAGATAGAAATCATAAATTCAACCAAGTGATTTTTTTAATTTGAAAATAAAAGCATAATTAATAAATAACAACAACACTCATTAAAAATCTCACTGACATTTATAATCTGAGGAGGTCCTAGCAGTCTTATTCCTAATAGGCAGAGAAGTTGATTGAAAACTTAATCAAACATTACCTAAACTTTAACAAATACGTGGAATGGTTGAGACATGTTGAACTGAGGGGAAAATTACAAGAGGAGAAGTTATATGTGCATCAAGAAACAATGTCAACACTCAACTTTCAGGCTTTTACCACTCATACATTTCGTAGTCTCTTCAGATGCTCAAGAACTTGTTGAATTGACGATGACATTTATGATGATCTTCATCGCGTTTCAATTCAACCAACTTTCGTAATTTCTCTGCTTTTTCCAATGTTAAAAGGCAATTAAGTTTTCCTAGAAGTTGTGTGTCAAAGTAACAGAGGTGATTTATATATTTTTCCTTCAAATTCTAAACTTTTGGAGGAATTTCTTAAAAATATACTGAAAACATTCAGGTTAAAATGTTGGACTACATATAATATTATTAGTATGATATCATGCAATCTTAATAACATGCAGGTTCATTCATCCACTTCCCTGAAATGGAAGGGTAGCCAACTCCACTAAAATTCTGAAACCAGCACCATTAACTTGCGGGGACAGGTTAGCTTATTGGTGATGAAGTTTGGTGACCTTCCACGCTAGAAATCCTGCAAGAGTTTAAACAGGATTGTTCTCAAAAGCTGCACATATACAACTCAGATATGATTATCCTGAAGCAAATCATAAAAAAACGAGTAGATATCCAATTAATACGCCAATGATGACAACACTCATGCAAGGTTTTCTTGAAGAAGAAGTCAAAGATTGTGACATGGAAAGAAGCTTATCTCATTGACCTTTAATATAAAATCGCTTGTCAATTTCAGGGGCTACATTGGTCACCGTCCTACCTTCCATACAGCCCACCAGTCAAAATTTGCTGCTTTGTCGCTTGGAAGTGTAAAACTTGCATCTCGTTCATTAGACTCAATTGAACGCTGAGACTATTCAATCACATGAATGATGAAAGTAAGTTGATGCCAAGCCGTTCGAACAGTGAAATGAACTGAGGGACTTATCAACTAGCTTTCACATACATGCACCTACTAGGCATGTCTTCTCAAATAGCAGAAAATGTATTTTTCATTACAAATTACAGGATAACTTAAATTTTAAATAATATATTTGATTCAACAATAATTAAATTTTATGACAAAACGAAAATATCGTTATATTAAATAATTTTTGCACATGACAATTAAATAAATATTAAAAGTTGCCTTGAAATAGATCTTTATTTTATTGGTACCATGATTTGACTTATTTATGGTAAGATATCATCTTACCCATATTCTAAACCCAGTTTCAACTTCATAATCAATATATTCTTGAAGTCTAATGGTATGTGATACACAATGACCTAATTAATTGTAAAGCTTATCCTTTTTTTCTACATATCAGATGGGCTTAAATTGGTTTCGAGTAGGGGCCGTGCAGATTATGGTGGCATTGCGGAGGCTGTGAAAAATATTTATAAATCGATTAACTCTTTATCTTTTATGTTTAAACAATAATAATAATAATATCTGGTTCAGCGTGATTCTGGCGAAACTGCACGTTACCGTTTGGATCCATGGAGTTGGCTGCTTCTCACGAGAACTCCGGTTTGAAGGTTCCTGCAAAACAAGGAAAGCAAGTCGCGGATTGTTTCCCGATAAGCCCCTCCAACGCTCAAGTTAGTCTTTTTGTGAGGGTAGGATCGCTGTGTGTAGAGAAAACTAGGGTTATGATCACGTACCCGTATCATGGCAAAGCTGTACCTTATATATGATATGGTTGTTAGGTTTAAGTATTTACGTATGCATGAAAGACTTCCACCTGCTAGTGGGTCATGGATGCATGGACTGACCCTGGGCATAGCTTAGCTGATAGGCGTGAGACCAATCTTTGAAGGATGGACCGATCGACCCATTGGTCGTTATGACTGAGTTCGGACCTAGCACGACCGACCCAACCAATATCTTATATAAATTTTACTCATACGCAAAATTTAAAAAATTTTAATAATATACAATTTTACCTTATTAAACTTAATCAAGTCACTCTATCTGTAGTGAGGTCTTTTAGCTCATGAACTTGATCAGAAGTGTAATTGGGTTTATTGCTATCCCCATTGGCTTGTAAATGCTAATTTTACTGATTCTAAGCAATGAAATTATGTTGTTTACGTGGGAAGGAGCAGATAACATTTCTTAGAACAGATTGAGATAGGAAATAGATAGTTATATATCTTTGACAAAAATCAGGAATTTACATATTAAATATCTGGAACAGAAAAGAGTATCCATCAACTAAAATTGACAACTCTAATTAACTGTAACATCACGATTGTTATTATTGTTAGTACCACTCACTAGCAATCAAAATTGGATTCTTTCTCCACAACCTTGAGTGAACCTAATACACAAACATAGAATTCACTAACGTTAATAAAAGTCAAAAATCTGAAATCACTAACCTCTAGTCAACCTGAGGGCATTGTCGTCCTAAAACCCAACATTCAGATTCCAACTCAAAACGCGGAGGATCCACGCAGGCATGTAGTATAGATTCTATTCCACCGCAATACCCATTATACCCCGACCCAAAAATGGTTAGTATACATATATATATTTTAATATGCTTTAGTAGGAGGAAAGAAGTCAATTTTCTTTTCTTAAAATTAATTATAAAAACTCATTTACTCAAAACAGTTTCTTTTTAGATTCCTATTATTATTAGTATTATTTTATTTTTATTGTTACTATTATTATATATATATATTAGTTATTTTATTTTATTTTTCCCTATTATTATTAATTTATTTTAATTTGTTGGTTTTTGGGTTATTTTTATTATACTTTTACTTTTATTCATCATTTATTTATTTATTTTCTTATTTATTTTATTTATTTTCATTTATTCATATGGGTCATTTAAAAATAATCTTTCTACTAGTTAGAAATAAAGTTGCGTATTAATAAATCTCTTCAGACTCTGCTTCTCAACCAAATTTTTACTGAATGATGATAATGTTGTTATTTATTCTTAGATTCAAAAATTGCACACATCTTTGAAAAATATATCAGATGACACAAATTGATGCTAATCTTGGAAGTTATATTGAAAAGGAGTATTTTTATAAGAGAAAACAATAAAAATCTCTAATTAAACTATTAGTATTTGAACAATTTTTTTTTTTTAGATCGCTTCAATATCATAAATTTGTCCAAATTTTTTATATTTTTACGGTTGTTGGAGACTGACTTTAAAGTTTAGGGCTATTTTTCCAATTTAGACTCCCCGGCCAAACTTTTTCTACAAAAGGGAATAGGATTGATTGGAAATTGCTAGCTAAAATGGCCCACCACATTGGACTGGTCACCACTTAATTTAGAGATTTTTTGTCATTTAAACCACTTCAATCTCATTTATACATATAAAAAAATCCATGCCGTTTTGGTGGTGCAATCTGCAATGAGGATTATTGGGTGGAAGGACCTGCTAATAAACTAAAATTTCACATTACAATATTTGAATCTGAAATTTAAAAAGATGATCATTTCAACCAGATATTTTTTGACACTTGTAATTAAATTATAGGAAATAAGATTTAGTAAGAACAAGCCCTCAAGAGGTGTAGCTCGATGGTTGAGAGCGGGGCTTAACTTCGGTTAGGTCCCAGGTTCGATTCCATGCTAGCTCTTCTTGTAAGAGCCTGGGGCAGCCGGGGTTTTACCTGTAGATGGAGAATTAGTTGGGCCCTCAATGATTAGGTGCGCCCGCTTGGCCCGCCTGTAAGGTGGTGCGTCAGTTGGGCCCTCAGAGGGGTGTGCCTGTTTGGTCTGCCTACGAGATTTCTTTGAATCCAAAAAGTAAAAAAGAACAAACAAATTCTTATTGCCAAGTGACATTATTTTCCATAAATTTGTATGCAATCAAATGGAAATTACCATACTCTTGAATTTTTTTTATAAAAAAAAAATATCCAAACACTCGAGGACAACAGGAGGAAACATAGACTTGGAAACAAGGCGGTGGCCTGCCTTTCCCCACATTCATCAAATCCTATATCCAACAACAAAAGGTTGGTTAGATGGTGTCCGCACACAATTAACTTTAGAAAAACTATTCTTTATCCCTTTCAAAGTCAAAGTTTTTGTAATTGCGTACCCACCATACGATTCCAGTCTCTTTTCTTGAACAAGTTTCCATCTTTGGGGCTAATTTGATGCCTCCATGGCTCTTATTGGCCTCATATTAAAGGGCATATGGTTCGCCGAACATGCGTTTAATAGTTTGAGTTACATTTCCTGAGTGGAAAAAAGAAGAAAAAAATTAAAACAAAATGAAAATGAAAGTTGGAAGGTGTCTTTATGGCAGAAATTTTGCTGCTTTAAGGCCTTTTTCAATGTTTTATACATGCTAAGGACCTGGATTCAGAAAAGCTGGCGTTTTTTTTGGGTTAATTTAGTCTGTGAAGTGAACAACATTGACGGGTTTGATTTTTCTTTTCATTTAAGACTCTTATTTTGATCCTCGCAGTTTGATCAGTGTCAGGTTTTGAATTGGAAATCGTAAAGCAGTTACAACCATTGACGGAGTTGAGAGGAAAGGTAAGCTCAGTTCATAAATGTCTTCACCAAACCATAACTATACATTCCTTGAGAGCTTGGTACTGAGGTTTTTAAGCATTAATTGATTTAGATGGCCTCCCAACGGCACAAAAGTTCTGGCTTTTGGTTTTTCTATCAATTTTCTCATTACCTTTTTCTCTCTCACTTCTTCTCTAATTTGCAGAAAGCAACAGGATTGACTTTTTGATGACCTTGTTGCACGACCAAGCTCTTTTGAGTGGATTGGTTCTCTTTCTGCAGCAGCGAGAGTGGTAATGGTTAAGCTGTCTCCTGAGATTGTCCAAGATGATTGTACAACGAGCCAGTTTGTATCTTTGTATGGTTATACTCTACATGGTCGCATCAACTAGAGCTCAGAGCTCAATCAACTGCGCAAGGACCTGTAACACAAGCAAACTAGTCAAGCGAGTGCCTTATCCATTTGGGTTCGCTCGTGATTCCTTGATCCCTTTGAACTGCACAGATACAGGGATCGAAATCGGAGGATTTCAAGTGCAGAATATCACTTCCAGTGGCCTTTTGATAGGCTTCCCTGCACAATGCGACCGCCCGGTTGAATCAATAAAGCCTTTGTTTGGTCAAACCATCGCTATCGCTTCGAGAAATAGTTTGCTTCTTCAGAACTGCCACAATCCTCCTGAAGGGTGTTTTATACCCAGAAATTCGTTTGATTCGCTGTTAAATACAAGCAACTGTAACTCAAAAAGCGACAACATTAGCTGCTTTTCCCAAGGGGATTTACGAATCGATATCTTGAACTACGATAATTTGACAAGGACAGAGTGCAAATCCGTATTCTCATCGCTTGCTGTCGGGTCGTATAGTCCTGTGATTTCGATACAGCTGCAAACAGCTGTTTTGGAATGGTGGCTTGAAGGTAACTGTTCTAGTGGAGGTTGCCATAGAAACGGGGATTGCAAGGATGTGAATCTCGGTAATGGGAAGTCAGGGTTCAGGTGTTGGTGTAGAACTGGTTTTGTTGGAGATGGCTTCGTCGCCGGAGAGGGTTGCCGGAGAGGTGAGTCAACTCAACCTTTTGTATCTTTCAAACATCTTTTCTTTTTTATTATTTCCTCTATCAACTTGGTTGTCTAAATTTGAATTGGTGGGGGGTGGCTTTTGACTGGGGGAAAATAGCGTTAGTGAATCAGCCAATTAGAATGTAACGCGTCAAGGGTAGTCATTTCTGGTCGGTCCATGGTCGTAATCTTTGCTAAAGACGTGATCTTTAGGGGCAGGTTGGTTACAGTGCGTTCATCTAAAGGAAGAAGAATGGTTTGGTTTTTTCTATGGATGTTCTTGACTTTGACTGCGCAATGGTAGTAGAGTGTGCTTGTTTGGTTCTTTTCCTACTTTGCTAAGACCACTTGTGTAGGATTAATATGGGATTTGGTCATAACTAGGAAATAAAGATTTGTCAGAACGAAGAGCTGGGTAGGATTAAAAGCTACCCTTGTTTTGTTTTAAGATCAAAGTAAAAGCTATTTTTGCCCAAGAACTTTTTAAGTGGTTGTAAGCCATTTGTGGTCGCAGCTTAGTTTAGTTAGACGTGAAAGCTGGTATCCATTAAAGTGGGGTTTTTCTCTGTATTATCGTTTGAAGATGCAATTGAAGTATGTGTATAGTTTGGTAACAAGCAATTGGTCAATTGTCGTGGCCTTTCGCTTTTGGAATCGAAGATCCTACTTCAGATTGAAAATGGCCATTTGGATACATAAATCTGCCATGATTACAGGCTTTGCAGCACTGGAATTTCTGTCTCTATCACCTTGACGAGGTACCCTAAAAGACTATCGACTAGGCACAGCACGTGAAAATATTGGCAGAAAATAACTTAATAGTCTCCATAGGAAAGTGCACATGTTTCCATCTTCCGCTTGTTTTTCATCGTCAGTCATTAACAGAAACGTTGGACTGGTTTATTCAATATGATGTCATTTGTATGTTAAAGAGTTATAAATTCCAACCTCGTCCCTCTGATGAAGATGAATTGCTGATTCTTCCTTTTGGTTGCTACTTTGGCAGTTTCTAACTGCAACGCTTCGAAATACATGTCTGGTCAATGCGGCGGAACTACAAGAGTTGGTGCTCTAATTGGAGGTAGATTTCTCCTTTATCTTCTTCTTGTGTTAGGTCCATCTGTCTATGTACTGTGGTAATTTAATGCCTAGTTTGCAAAGAATTTGAAACACTAAAACCTCTGAACATAAGTTGAATTCATTAGTTTTGGGGCTATTTTTGTTTGTAAATTTCTTGTTCAGGTTCCTCATCGATCATTTATATGCCTGTTGGTTTAAGTGGAGGAGGCCAATATGTTTGTTTGAAGCAGCTCGCTCAACAACTTGGCTTAAACTGTTTCTCCTTATCTGTATTCAGTTCCTTTAGGAATATAAAACGAAGTCTTCACTATTTCATTTTCAGGGATTGTTGCTGGAGCTTTATTTATGGCTGGTCTGGCCTTTGTTTGTTACTGTCTCAGAAAGAGGTCAAACCCTTTGAGAAACCGACTCAGTGCAAAGCGTCTTCTAAGTGAAGCTGCCGGGAACTCGAGTATCCCATTTTGGACATACAAGGAAATTGAACGAGCGACAAGTGGCTTTTCAGAGAAACAAAGGTTGGGAAATGGAGCTTATGGCACAGTTTATGCAGGAAAACTCCATAATGATGATTGGGTTGCCATAAAGAAGATTAGACATAGAGATATGGAAAGCATTGATCAAGTTATGAATGAAATTAAGCTTCTTTCTTCTGTCAGCCATCCCAACTTGGTCCGTCTCCTGGGGTGTTGCATAGAAGAGGGTGAACCGATCCTTGTATACGAGTTTATGCCAAATGGAACTCTTTGTCAGCATTTACAAAGAGAGAGGGGCCAAGGACTTCCTTGGACGATAAGACTCACCATTGCTGCTGAAACAGCGAAGGCTATTGCTTATCTCCATTCCGTTATCAATCCACCTATTTACCACAGAGACATCAAATCAAGCAACATTCTCTTGGATTACAACTACAGGTCCAAGGTAGCTGATTTTGGTCTTTCAAGGTTTGGCTTGATTGAGTCATCCCACATCTCTACAGCCCCACAGGGAACTCCAGGTTATCTTGATCCTCAATATCATCAGTGCTTCCATCTGTCTGACAAGAGTGATGTTTACAGTTTCGGGGTTGTTCTTGTTGAGATAATAACTGCACTGAAAGTGGTGGATTTTTCTCGTCCTCACAGTGAGGTGAATTTGGCTGCACTTGCAATAGATAGGATTAAAAGAGGTTGTATGGATGAGATAATTGATCCCCAGCTTGAGCCACACACGGATGCTTGGACATTGTCATCTATTCACAGTGTTGCAGAACTAGCGTTTAGATGCCTTGCTTTCCATCGGGATATGAGGCCCACGATGATGGAAGTGGCAGAAGAGCTAGAACACATTAGGCTAAGTTCATGGGTGCCAGATATGTGCATGGCCTCACCGATTGCTTCATCTTGTTCATCGTCAGACGATGAGAACGAGAAGTCAGCAAGCGTTGCCTCAAGTAAGAAGGAAGGGGTAAGCAGCCGGAAAGTTCTTGTTCCTCCTAGATCACCTGATTGTTTAACTTCATTGGAGGAGATTAAGGATAGCTCCCCAGTTTCTGTGCAGGATCCATGGTTAAGTGAACAGAGCTCGCCTTCAACAAACAGTTTATTGGGTAATGTAGTTCAGTGACAATGTAATAGTCAAGGTTGCAGGGGACTTTGTTTTTCTTTTCTGTGAATAGTAGGTTACTTATACATCTCTTACAGATTTATATATGATTATGTTCCAGCTTACTGCCTCCTTACAAATTTTTGTTTATGATACGTTGACAGCAGCCAATGCTCAAGCAAACAGATTTTATAACTTAATGGCTTTCCATATTACTGACTCAATTTTCATGAAAAATGCTAGGCTATTAATTGCTCTTGGTCTTATAACTCATTAGGAAGTAACAGTTAATCGACTTCCACTAAATCTATATAGGGAACATCATGAGTTGAGATCTTATGTTTAATTTTATCACATCCAACTTTGTTCAGTCAACATTTAAGAAGTTTTCTTTTCTCCTTATTGTTCTTTTCCTTTCATATTTTCTTTAAAATATATTATTTTGTTGAAATGTTTTTTATATTCTTTAATCTCATTTTGTTTTATAGATTTCTATATATTTTATGAATTCTACTTTTGTCACAATTTATTATCTTTCTCTAATTTAGACCTAGTTTTACTCTCTTTTTTTACTTTTTAATTTAGAGAAAATAACTCTTGTTGCTTACCATGTGTAATGTTTAGAAAATAGATTTGAAATGACGGATTAGAGTGACAAAATGATAAATTTTTTATTAAACCAAATTTAGTTAAACTATAAATAAAAAGCATAAAAGAGTACTCCAAGTCCCATAAATAATAATTTATTAAACACATTTATATATATGCAATATACTGATAAACAATTGTCTTTAAAAAATTTAATGTTAGATTCTTGATTCTCAAAACAAATAATCGTATTAAAATAAAAATATAAATGATAAATTTAAGAATTATTTAATTCTATTTCTATTGTTAGTTACAATTTTTAGATTTTAGATTTTATTCTAGATAAAAATATATTTAATTGAAATTTATAATTAACACAAATTAAAGATATAAACATATGTTTATTTTACAAACTCATTTTTTCTTCCCACTTCAATATTGAAAGCAAGGTAATACAATGTAATTTTTATTTTATAAAACTCGTGCATATACACAAACTTAGGACTATTTGTTTCACTTCCATTTTTCTGTTAGTTTATAGCTTGTAGTTTTTGTTTTATGTTTTTAGTGTTCAAATAAAAACAAAAACATGTTTAGTTTTATTAATGTGATTTTTGTTATTGATATAATTATATATTAAATAAAACTTAAAGATAAATTATTTTTAAATAATTGAATTTATTTTAATTTCTTATATAATATTTATTTATAAATTATCAATAGATTATTTTCTTTAATTAAATAAATAATTTAAAAATTAATATTTAATTATAAATTAATATTTATTTAAATATATTTTAACTATTAAATCAATTTAATTTTAAGTTTATATATTTGAAGATATTTTAAATTTAATTATATTTATTAATAATTATTAAAATAAATTTAATATCAAAAATTAAATAAGGTATTAAAATTAATTTGTATTGATTAAACATTTAATATTAAATTAAACTATTTATAATTCCTATTAATAATTAATATATTAAATAATTAAAAATATATATTCAGTGCAGTTGCCTTGAAGCATAAGCTATCACCCTGTCTCCCTGCATCAATACACAACCGAGACCCTTCCTTGAAGCATCACTATACACTGTATAGCCCTCATCTCCAGAAGGCAGAATCAGAACTGGAGCACTTGTCAATCTGCGCTTGAGCTCCTCAAAGCTCTGCTGACATTCATCACTCCAGATAAACTTCTGATTCTTCCTCAACAGCTTAGTCATTGGAGCAGCTATCATGGAGAATCCTTCTACAAACCTCCTGTAGTAACCTGCCAGACCCAGAAAACTTCTCACCTCTGTCACTGTCTTGGGCGCATGCCAATTTACCACTGCTTCAACTTTCCTCGGATCTACATGTACACCATCTTACGAAATCACATGCCCAAGGAATGTCACCTCATGAAGCCAAAACTCACACTTGCTGAACTTAGCATAAAGCTCTCTCTCCCTCAGAGTCTG
>JAOTIZ010000201.1:25571364-25583592 GCA_027123425.1 Erythroxylum panamense | reverse complement strand
TTATAAAAAAACAAAAATTGGATTTTTTGGTTTTTATAAATTTTGAAAATTAGAAGAAACCAAAACAAAAAATACAAATAAACAATTTTTTTGGCTAAAGTAAATTAGAAGGAATTTTAAAAGTCTCTTATCTTATAGATCAAAGAAATTTTTCATAAGTGATTATTGTTTGATTGATCAATGTAATTAACTAAAAAGAAAATGATTATGTAGTTCTCATACTTGTCTAATATCTCGAGTGACTAGCATAATACGAGAGCAAATCGTTATACATTTGTTAAGAATATATGACTTATCAAATAGTGAATCAATCTTTAAATAGATTTAGTATGATATATCCCAAATCAGTTATTACATCAATCATAATATCATTCTTATTATATACGTATTTTGTATTTGTATTGCCTTCAACATAAAAGGTTGGCCCTTGTGAATACATTTTGATGCAAACTCTAATTTTTAATGATCTTTCTTACTTCTCAATCATTCGAATTAAATTAACTCGCTTTTCTAAAATGTCCTATTATATCAATTCATTGATAATTTTCTAGTAACATTCTAATATATCAAACATTAATTTAATTCTTTTGAATTTGAACTTGAGTAAAAAGAATATTTTATTTGGTGTTCACATGGCCTTAAAGGATCCTCATAAAATATAAGTTAAGAATATAACTTATATTATCCTTATTAATTGATAATAAACATATGGTAAGATTCATATGTTATATTATTGACTTTATTTTATTAAAGTGCCTGTTTTTCCTTAAATATTGTACATATGATAGTTTAGGAATACCTAATGCCTAACTTGAGTTCACTTGTTTATTTATTCTATCCACCTTTCACAACTTACATTTGGCATATTAAGGTAGATTAGGAAAATATATCATTTATTTAAGTTATATCACTCCTAGTAGCCCCTTACACCTTTAGATATACTTTACATCAACATTAGTGTTTAAAACCTTCAACTCTTTTTTTAATCACCTAGATAAAATGCTTAAAACTTGTCTCATCTTCATTCATACAAAGTAATGAAGGCAATCACCTATATAGGAAGGCATTTCTTATATGTCTAACATACTTCTCATATCTAAAATTGAATGTTCAATACTAATTTTAACATTCATTCTAGAACTAAAAACACTCAGTTCAAGATCAAGCAATCTCATATTTTTAGAAATAAAATTTTATTTGGAATCTATTTTAGAAAATGATTAATTCTCAATTAAATATATATTACATCAATTATTCAATGACAAACAAACTATCATAACTGATAACAAGTATTATGAATAGTTATAGGACATATCGATTTCTATTTGTGTTACTATGTCTTTGACATAGTTACTTAATATTTATGTGTTTTTATATTGATATCTGAGCTCTCTAGTATTGTATTTCAACGTACCTGTTCATACACAACATAGTGTGCATAAGACTATTGATTACTACAGAATAAGGAACTATTTTTATCTCTCATTCTTCTTGTAGCATTTGTAGATACTACATATTGCTTAGGTGCTCAACTTTAGCAATTGACATCACAAAAGGTTTAGAATCTTGCATAAAAACTTGTTCAAGTATTTGGTTAATATATATATAGCTTATAACAATAATAAAGCTCTTCTTAAATGATACTTAGTGATCTTAACCACAAAGATATATTCAACCTTGACCATATTCGTCATTTTAATCATAATTGATAGCCACTTTTTTTGCTTAACGAACTACTTATTGTCACTAGTTATTAACAATATCATCTACATGAAATGATAAAATTATATATTTATTATGGGATCTTTTAATATATACTTAATGATGTTTGTCAATCATACTAAAATCATATGAAATGATTACAGTATAAAATTAAATATAACATTTACTTCGAGACAACATTAGACTATATATTGACTTTAACAAATATGAGCAGTATTGTTATTGGCCCTTCTAAATGAAATTTAGTGGTTATATTATATAGATTTCTACATTTAGTTCTTTATTTAAGAATAAATTCTTCACACCAATTGATTTATGTTAAAACCCATTCCAACCACTAAGGCTAGAATTAGTCAAACTAATGTAAACATCATAATAAATGAGAATCTCTTCTCATAATCAATCTCTTCCATTGTTTTTATCCTTTTGCCACTAGGCATGCTTTTAAAGCTACCATCAATCTTTTACTTAGCATTTGAAAAACTCTTTTGTTCTTGATAACTTCATGTCTTTATAAAAGATTACTCAAATCTTATATATAGATCAACCTCATTAAAATTCATTCTTTTTCTATTACTGTAACTTATTCATCCTTAGCAAGACTAGAAGGAGCCTTTTCATATTCCTCAACTTATTATTTTCATTTGGAACTATCATAAAGGTTTTTCCCTGCAACTTCAAAACATCGTATGAGGATTAATCCACTCACAATATGGGTACAATGAAATTTTCATACACGAATATTTATATATTCATATTGTTTTTACTGAAATTAGATAGTGGGAGAGAGCTCCTGCTGAGTTGCAATGTCATTAAACAAAAACCAAGTCATCATCTCCTAAACTGTACCTACTTGGATTAATACCATTCAATTGGTCTTATCTTATAGTATCATTTTAATCCAATCTCTTATATAGAGATAAGTTTTGAATTATCTTTTCTTGCTTTAGAAAATCATTCTCTAAGATTGTGATTTTATGTCATGTAAATTAAATTATTTGTTTATTACCTTGTTCACCTTTGAACATATACCCTTTAGAATGCTCAAATTATCTTTTAAAGATACTCTTCTTACCTTTTGGATGTAAATTCTTATACTTATGAGAGGGACCATGAATATAGGTAACAAACAAATTCTCAAGAAATTAGGTACAATAAATTAAGTCTCTTACCTGTCCATATCTTGTGTTTTAAGACATCATTTAATAGGCTCCCTATCAAGTACATATGTGATCATCAATGACACGTCACTCAAATAAGTGATAAGCAAATTTACATGTGCCATTATAGACCTAACTATGAGAAGAGTTTTATTTCTCCTCTGTACACCCCTATTTTATTAATGGATTCATAAGAAGGTTATTTCTTATCTATTTAGTTTTTTATCATATAGCCTTTTGAATTGATAAGATAAGTCTTCTTATACCCAATCAATTCCTAAAGTCTTTATCTACTTTATATAACTGATTCTCAACTAAATTCATATTCTTTTTGTAAACATTATAATGCTTCAAATCTTAGTAAATTAAATAAATATAACTATTCCAAGTATAGCCACTGATAGATATAATGAAATAAGTACTTTCATGTCATGCTCTTATATCCATTTATCTATAAGTATCTTAATGAATTAATTACAATAGTTTAGCAACTCTTTGTCCACGTTTAATGGTTTTTATACCATTTTTTAACTAGACAATATTCATAAGTAAATTATTTTACTTTATGTAGGTCTTTAACAAGATATGCTTAATCAATTAGTTTGTTCAACTCACTTAGTTGGGTTGATATGATGACCATAGACTCAGATTGCTAGTCACTGATTATTCTTATGTTAAGTAGGATTACAAATGCAAAACTTTCCTATGATTTGGATATGATACATTTAATTTGGAGAAGATTTTAGCATCATAGGACCATAGCTTAATTTATGACATAACCGAGAATTTTAACCTAATTAGTTTACTTTTACCAATTAATTATATATTTTATATTCAATTAAAATTTTAAATGATAAAAAATTAAATTATAAGTTATAATCTTGTATTAATATGTTAAATTATATTCGAACGATCATAATATATGTCAATTTTGATCTATAATTATATATTATTTAATAATTTTTTATTTGGTCTTTCGAATTTTTAAAATTAATTTTAACTTAATTTACATTAATTTTGTCTCTTCAATTATTTTATATATGATTCGTTAAATTGCTAACATATTGAAAATAATTACAAATTATAATTCTAATTTATAATTAGACTCAAATAAATTAAAAATTATAAAACCTAATTATAATTATTTGATATTTTAATTTTATTCATATAATTATAATTAAAATTAGAGTTTACTTTTTTTTTCTTTTTGGAACAAAGTGAATGAAAATCCATTGCACCAAAAAGAGTTGTAGAACAGTTACACCTAGGCATACCCAGGGAAATCATCTAGCAATCATTCTAGGAGAAATATTTAAACACTTACACCAACTCCTAATTTTCCTATTACATGGCAAAAACAACACACTAAATCTATGCTTCAGCCAGTTAATAATAACCTCAACACATCTATCAACAGAAGCCTCTTTCTGGTGAAAAACAATTTGATTTCTAAACCCCCAAATATAATAAACAATAGCATAAACACCAGCTGCTCTCATCGTACAAATGTAGGACTTCTTTTTAGTTTTTGTGCTAATTTCGACCAAGACTTTAGGTTATCATCGACATGAGAAATTCTAAGCTAGTGCGTTACTCTCTATAGATCAGACTGAGAAAAAACACGTTTAAAGAACAGTGTTCCGCATTCTCAGTATGTTGCCTACAAAATCTGCAATCCAAATGAAAACCATGATCCATGCCTAACTTTTGCATTCTAGCATACGTATACAACTGTCTTTTTCAGCGAGCCATAAAAGAAAAGAGCATTTGGGATATGAAAACCATGCCACATATTTTGCATGATTAGGGAAATTTGACCCTTCTTTCAAAACATATCATAAGCAACACCAACATTCAGTCTACCATTTTTTCCTCTCATATTATCAAATAAATTAACATAAATCCGAGGATATAACTGCAACAATTGATCTCTAACTTTCAACAAACTTTTCTAGTATTGGACCAAATGGAGTCATGTTTAAGAATATTTGTCTGAGCCTATTTCTACCAGATTGAAGCAGAATCTGAATAGGAATCAGCTAAATGAATCATTGCACCTTTATTCCAAGCAAGCAATTCCTTAAAACCAAGCCCACCTTCCTCTATTAGAAGAGTAACGATTTGCCAACTCACAAGACTTTTCCTACTAACATCAACACCACTCCATAAGGAAGATCTACAAATACATCGAATCTTGGCAATCACAAACTTAGGAATAGGAAAAACATAACACCAAAAGTTATAGATACCATAAAGCACAAATCTAATCAATTCCATTCTACCAACATAAGATAAGGTACGAATGCTCTAACCCTTAGCTCTAGTTGTCGTTTTCTCAATTAGTACAACATAATCAAAAATTCTAAGTTTAAAAGAACTAAGAGGAATATCCAAGTATCGAACAGGGAGTCTTCCCTCCTCAGATCCGTGCAGATTAAGAATATGATTTTTTAAATCATCCCTAACTCCCCCAAGGAAAATTTTCCCTTTTTTTCTTATTAGCACAAAGTCTAGATTGGTCAACAAATTGATCGAACAAAGCCTTCAGCCTAGTAATAGAATAAATATTAGCCTTACAATAGACCAAAAGATCATCTGCAAAGCTCAAATGAGTTAGATTGAACTTCCTTAAAAGTTCTCGTCAAATATTCCATATCTAGCATAAAAAGATAAGAGGACATGAGGTCTCTTTGTCTCAAACCTCTAGCCTCAGGGAAATAGCCTTCAAGATTACCATTCACCAAAATAAAAAACTTAGCAGTTCTAACACAGCTCATTATCCACTTTATAAATCTCTAGGGAAATCTAAAACCAACCAGCAAATCTTCAAGGAAGTCCAACTAATTGAATCATAAGCTTTATGAATATCAATTTTGAAAGCACACCGATGATAAATATTACCCTAACCATAATGTTTCAAAATATCTTGACTAACCAAAATATTATACACCATAGATCGGCATAGAACAAAAGCCCCTTAAGCTAGATCAATCATATCTTGAATCACCTTCTTCAATTTTTCATTCAAATTTTTTTGTGGTTCCCTCATATATGACACGAAATAGGTCAAAAATCCTTCATATAAGTCGGTTTTTAATTGCAGATTAGCGAATTGAAATTGTTTTTAATTCTTAATTATTATTGTTAATTTCTCAACAAGCTCGAGTTCTTGTAGACGTGAGGAGGGAGTGTCTTTTTGAACCCATGGGTGTAACGTAAATGAGTCATTTGCGGAAAAGAAAGAAAGAGACAGGCACTTCTCATGATACTAAGTCATAATGTTTTCTTTTTCGGCTGAGAGTACAACAATGATTTTATCATTATGTTGTCTTGTCCGAAGATTCGCCTTCCAACTTCTAAAGCATTCTTTAACATCGTTCAAGACAAAGGCACAAGCTTTAACTGCTTTTGTTTTGAGTGGCGTAAGTTTGTGACTTGACATATGTTTCCAAAGCTTACAACTAAGCACGCTTGCAAAGTGGTCATTGGAAATCGACAACATCGAGGCTCCTAGTTTTATTCCTTGTTATTGGAAAAAAGAAGAAGAAGATAAAAGTGATGAATTCAAGAAAATTGTTCCATTTTGAATTGGCAATTGGGACATTGTTAGATAGAATCGAAGCAAAAGAACTGCTATAAATCTGACTCAAGGTGGTGATAAAGGACCATAGCAGAGAAGCACAAAACAAATATCATCCCAAGTCGCATAACACAACCATGTGTTTTAAGGTTGATTGCAGCCAATGTGGGAAGTATTCGTGGGGGGGTTGTGGCAAGCACCTCAGCGCCGTCTATGCCAACATTGAGAAGGGCAAACATTGCATGTGCCGATCATGGCCTGGTGTTGTCATGCCCGTCGAGCCGATAACGACTGACCAACCACCACTGGAGGCTTCCTCAGCTTCAACCACAATTACAGGTATATCTGCAATGGGTTCTTAAATTATCCATCGAATTTCATTAATGTGTAGATTGTTGTGTTACATGGGTGTGTTAGTGATGTATCCTGTAGTTGTTAATGCAGTTGTTGTGGTCCTTTCCAGTTTTGCTTAATTGCTCCAAGGAAAAAAAACAGAAAGAAAGAGTACGACATCCATAGAGATAGATTTGTCTTGTTTATTTGGATGTAAAAAGCAAAGTGGGATTTGACAAGTAAGGATGGCAATGAACAATTCTTACAACTTTTTTAAATTAAAAATATAAAATAATATTTTTTAATTAAATCTTTATCCGAGATTTCATGAAACGCTTATTAAAAATATCTTAATCTATATATATAGGTTAGCGCCATCTTTATTGACGAGATTGTTTTCCTGCAGGCACCCAGAAGTCTTAAGACGGACAGTACCATCTATTCCTAACCTGAAATCTTGTCGGGGCTTCGTATCCTTGGAATAAACGCCGAACATATTTGATTGGCCATTTTGTGAATTTCTGTGGAGGTGGCGGGAACTATGTTCAACGTAATGTTGACCCAAGTTGCCATCTTTATCCTCTTTTTCTTTTCTGCTTCTAATTCCCTCGTATCCTTCTTTCCCTTTTGTTTATTATAAATAAATAGAGAAGTATAGTACGACTGTTCTCTTGATATGGGTGGCTCTCGTCTTGTGTTTTGGCATTCTTTTGGATGGTAATGTCGTGGTTAATGCGAGTGGGGTGCTCTTAAAAGAAAATAAAAACCAAAGAATTCTATAATGCAAAAGAAGAGTCTGAGCATGACGTCTGATCAATTCTTTTTGGCTGTTTTGTTTCGGCTTTTGTGGTCCTCTTCACTGAGGCCCAGAAACAGCAAATACCCACGAACAAGAAACAAGGTGTTTGTGCCCCCACATGATATGAGCTAAGCAATGCTTCCCTTTTCCTTGGTGCATTTTGTCTCATGATTTGTCACTAGACCATGTGAATATGCTGAAATCAAAGCAAGTGTTCCATTTAGTCCCAAAACGTAATGATTTCCCCTGCTTTTCATATACTATCATTCAGGAACAATATTTACAGTAACTGCTTTTGACCACTAATCCTGTCTTTTGTCTGAAAACAAATGCAAGTAATTGACTAATTTTATAATCATGACCTATGACTAATAACGATTTTTCAAGTAATTGATATTTTGAATTTAAATCGTGTGAATTTTATAAGATTATCAAAAGGTTGAATCTTCTCAATCTGATTTTCTATACTATTATTCAGGTTATGCTTGAAGTAAAGTGGCTAGCATGTCACATAGATTATTTAATAAATTGCTAGTTATAAAAAAGTAATTATCCATAAATGACTCGCTAATCAAAATTTACTTTTTCTGTCCCCTTTTCTCAGTTACCTGCCTGTCTTGGTAGCAGCTAAGATCACACACCATTCTTGTCTCCTCATTAATAAGGGCATAAATGTTAGGCAAGAATGGCAGATAAGTTGGCATAAATGAAAGGAGGGACCGAAGTAATATTTGATTTCGGACCTAAATTTCAAGGAAAAGGTTCATCATGAATCAAAAAGTTATGGGTGTTTGCACAAATCCAAGCATTCTTCCATAAAAGGTGAGGGAAACTAATGAAGAATCATGCTAGTGTTGCATCCTTTGGTATATTGTTCTCATCTCCATTTGTTCCGACATCATATATTATCTTTAACATAAAGTAAGCAAACAGGTAATGGGTAATTAATGTTATAGATATCCAGCTAAGAGGCATTTAAGTTTGAGGCCAAGTACATGAATTTAAGATTTATTCGTTTCATAATCTTTGTAAAGTTAAAACATTTTAATAGGCTTCTTATTATGAAGGTGGAGAGGGCGATCGTTCAGTATAGTAGTGAATTACATTATTCTGAACCCACGATTAAATATTATTCTACTTTTCCTTGTGCCGATCACCAACTTGTCCCTGACAAAACTTTAAAATTATGCAAATTCTAGATTACTAAACATTGGCGAATTCACTAAACTCCACCCTTTAGAAATTTATAAAAAAAGGAAAGAAATTCCATGACTTACACAGAAAAAGTGTGAAAGAAATTATTTTTTTCTAGTTTTTATTGTTTCCAATTCCATCCATGGATGGGGTTTGGTTTGGTGCTTTTTAAGGTAGGGGTTCTTAGGTAAGAAATTGCTTTCTAGTGTCCGCTGCTACAGAGAGAGAGAGAGAGAGAGAGACAGAGAGAGAGAGAGAGACAGGGCTGGAGTAGTTGGGATCCTGATCCGATTGGAGAAGAAAGTAGAAGAAATTTTGGTAAAAGAAACGATGATAAGTTGATCTCTCTCCGACCCTTTTTCAATACCTGTTTAAGCATTTTATCTTGTCCAGTTTTGGATTGACGACTCTCAAGCTTCACAATACTTGGGTTCAATTTCTACTTTCAATACCAACTACATTTCCTTCCAGTCACATGAATCTAGCTTAGTGTTCAGTCCAGTAATTAAAGCGTCGAAAATGGTAGATGAACAACCCAGCTCCAGGGGACAAGCTTGGTATGATTCTACACCATCATCAATCTAATTGTTTTCTCAAAACAGAAATGAAATATTTTTATGTTTATGGTCCTTGCAGGTTTTGTGCCACAGGATTGCCAAGCGACATTGTATTGGAAATCGAAGACATGAGCTTGCATCTTCACAAGGTTAATACTCTGTCTGATCACTGTTTCGTTTCCCGTTCGCTTATTTTGCCAACAGACCAAACACCAACAGTATGTTCTTTATTATTATTTTTTTCCGTTGGCTGTATGTTTCAGTTCCCTTTAATGTCCAAAAGTCGAAAGCTTCACCAGTTAATAACCCAACAAGAGACAAATCCCGCCGCCGAAGCCACTACAGTCCAAGAAGGACAGTCCGACGAGATTGAGGAAGTCCAATGTCAGATTTCGCTGCCGGCATTTCCGGGTGGCTCGGAGACGATGGAGATGGTAGCCAAGTTCTGCTATGGCGCAAAATTCGAGCTCACCTCCTCCACGGTTGTACCTCTCCGCTGCGCCGGGGAGTTTCTGGAGATGACGGAGGAGTACTCCGAAGACAACCTCATCTCCAAAACGGAGCGTTTCCTTTCTCAAACAGTTTTCAATAGCCTCAAGGAATCAGTTAAGGCCTTGAAGTCATGTGAACGAGTAATGCCTTTTGCAGAAACCCTAGGCATTCCTCAGAGATGCATTGACTCAATCACATCCAGAGCCTACTCCGCCGATCCTGCCGCTCTGTTTGGCTGGCCGGTCAGTAACGGAACTAACAGGATCGAATCGGCGGTTCGTAGAAAAAGTACCACAAATCCCGAGTCTTTGCTCGACGATTTTGCTGGATTGGGCTTGCCGTTGTTCAGTGGTTTGATTCTATCCATGAGATCGCAAGATCTCAGTCCTGAGATAATCGAGAGCTGCTTAATGCATTATGCCAAGAAGCACATTCCTGGACTTTCAAGATCTAACCGCAAGCTTTCTTCTTCTTCTTCTTCAACAACTTCAACTTCAACTTCTGAAAGTCAGCAGAGGGAAGAGTTGGAGACTATCGTTTCGAATCTGCCAATGCAAAAAAGCTCCAGATCTTCAACACAAACAACAACGTTTTTGTTTGGCTTACTGAGAACCGCCAACATACTAAATGCATCTGAACGATGCCGTTCCACCTTGGAGAAGAAGATCGGAATCCAACTAGAGCACGCTACGCTCGACGATCTGCTCATCCCTAGCTACTCGTATCTCAACGAGACTCTATATGACGTCGCTTGCTTTGAGAGAATTTTGGCCTACTTCTCGGAAGCTCTAGATGAGATCGGAATCGAAGGCCAAGACGGGGTGAGATTACCTACATTAATGCTCGTCGGGAAACTACTGGACGGTTATCTCGCGGAGATCGCCTCCGACGAGAACCTCAAGCCTGATCGACTTTACAACCTAGCCGTCTCGTTGCCGGAGCAAGCTAGACTCTTCGACGATGGTCTCTACCGCGCTGTCGACGTCTATCTCAAGGCGCATCCGTGGATATCGGAGGCGGAGAGAGAGAAAATATGCGGAGTATTGGACTGCCAGAAGCTGACGCTGGAGGCGTGCACACACGCCGCGCAAAATGAGAGGCTGCCACTTCGAGCAGTGGTTCAGGTGCTTTTCTTTGAGCAGTTACAGCTTCGGCGAGCAATCGCCGGGACGCTGATGACGACGGGAAGACCGTCTCGCGAGCAGCAGGATGAGGAGGAGAATCAAGAGAGTAACGTGACGTGGAGAGCAGCGGCGAGAGAGAATCAGGTGCTGCGTCTGGACATGGATAACATGAGGACGCGCGTGAATCAACTAGAGAGAGAGTGTTCCAGTATGAAGAAAGCAGTAGAGAAGATTGACAAGGAAGGGGCACGTGGCTGGATGGGGTCATTGAATAAACGGTTAGGATGTAAGTTCAATTCACGAGTGTGCGATTCTCATGACCACGCGGTCATCAACGGAAGGAAAGCGAGACACCGTCATCACCAAGAATAGGCGTACCCGTACCGCAGCAGAACCTTAAGCAACCCAAACGGTACACTAATACTACAACCATGTAGAGGTCTCCATGATTTTATATTGCTATGCACGTGTAAGATATTGCCATGTGGTGGTCCAAAACTAAACCAAAGATAGTGATGATCTGGGCACAACTTTTAAGATGGGTGAGTTGGTAGTGTATCATTTATTTGAATAAAGTTAGTGCGCGAGTTTGAATGAACTCACTCTCGAAGTGAGGTGTTGGTTGCAGGTACAATTGTCCCTGTTTATCACTGTTTTTGTATGGATGTTGTCGTCTCCATTGATTGGTTTCCTAGGAGAAATGGCCTAACCTGACGTCTAAGTTTGATCTTTGGTGCTCTTTCTTAGAAGCATCAGTATATTTTACAGAATATATAACCTGTTACCATTGTTTTATACTTATTCTATTTTATGAGCATTTATTTATATAATAAATATGACTATAAAAATTAAATTGATAGATACTTTGTTGAAACCGAGAGCTTTGGTGAATGTAAGAATTGATTGTATTAGTAAAATTGGGAGAATTATTAGGGAGCAATTGGTTAGTCTGGAAAAATAATAATAATAATGAGAATAAATATAGTGAGTAATAGGAATAGATATTATTATTATAATTATGATAATTAGTTAAGAGGAAGGAATGATTACTATTACCTTGATAGTGGTGGTAGATTTGTAGATTTGTAAAAAAATAATGTAATTAATTATAATATTTTAATTAATGAATGAATTATATTTTAATTAATTATATTGTAACTAATTAATTAATTATAATGAATTTAATTAATTAATAATTATATTGTAATGAATTAATTAATTACAATATTTTAATTAATGAATGAATTATATTTTATTTAATTATTTT
>JAOTIZ010000201.1:25469461-25483205 GCA_027123425.1 Erythroxylum panamense | reverse complement strand
TCTTTGTCTTGCAGGGATCTCATCGTCGGAATCACTGCAGAAAGTAGCCAACTCATGGATCCAAACGGCAATGTTCAATTCCGCCAGAATCCGGCAAAACCAAATTTAATGATTTTTGTGATTATAATTGCATTCACAAGGTTCTTGACAGTCCTATATTTATCTTAGTAAAACAATAATACGAAGAGGAAGAATATGAATGTTCTTGATATGGCTAAGAGCATGTTGAAGATCAAATAGATGTCTAAAGAATTTTGGGTTAAAGTAGTGGCATATGTAGTATACTTATTCAACAAATGTTCTAATAGAATTTTGAAGAAGATTATTCCATAAAAGGAATAGAGTACCAGGAAATTGAGTCTCTTTCATTTGAAAGTTTTTGGCAACATTCCATATTTTTATACTTTAGGCTAAATAAAAGGCAAGCTTAAAGACAAAAGTGAGAAACTCATTTTTGTTAGGCATGTTATAAGCTCAGAGGAATGCAAGATCTATAAACCTAAAAGTAAGAAGTTAATGGTTAGCTAAGATGTCAAGTTTACTGAAGATAATTTTTAGAAATGGGACAAGTAAGATGTAGACTACAATTTCTTTATGTTATTTGATAAAAACATTAACCAAACTAAAATGATCAATCCCCTACATCTCTTGTTGCACTCTATTGGAAAGGTTGAGAAAAATAAGAATTCTCTCGTCGTCGTCATCATTACACCCAATCTGAAGTCCCGCATTGAAACGGAGTTTGAGAAGATCTGATAGTACGCAACCTTACCCCTATATAGTAGAAAGGCTATTTCTGATAGACCCGCATGTAAATAAGACAATATAAGAGATGCAGGTTACAGAGAGAATAGGTAAAAGCCGATAATAATAATACCAACAATAATAAAATAGAAATGATAATAATAATAATGCCCGAAATATATAGATATATAAATAGATAGAATAATTAAAATAATACTAATAATAATAATAATACTAAGAAGACAAATAATACTAATAATAACAATGTGACAATCTAAGGGATCCTCAGTCTTTTAAAAACACACACGATCTCGTAACAAAGGAAGAGCTCACCCAAAAGATATTGAAGTGGCTGGCAAGAAACTCGCTAGGCTTGGTAAGGAAAGTTCTACTGGTGGAAAGATTTATCATGAGACATGTCCAAAAAAACAACACTAAGTAGAAATACGAATAATATATATATACTCCTAATAATAAAAACTAAAATACTAATACAGATACAAAAGATAGTAAAATAAAACTAAAAAAGTAATAAAATAAAATGAAGGAAAGTAATAACCAGTGAGCCAACCGAAGCTATCCTCAGCCCTATCGACACACACACGTTCTCGGTACAGTGGAAGAGCTCACAAGAAAAAAATAGAGGTGTCTAGCGAGAAAGTCTTCAGGCCTGGGAAGGAAAGATTCGACAAATGGAAAGGAAGTTGCAAGCCACACTTTATAATCCACAAAAAAAATCTAGACTAACCAAGGATGTCGCGTAAGACAAAGGAGTTTGCTATTAATAGGAAGCAAGAGGATAAGACTGATGGGAGAGGATTGTATCCTATCAACGATCTATAGCCGTTTTTTTGTACGCAGGTACATGAACTGTCATAAGCTGCGGCGTAGTTGGTGAAATTCCTCATATAAGGGAAGCGCAAAATTCCCAAGTTTCCAATGATGAAAAGCAATTTTAGCGGAGTGTTAACAAATGACTTGCACAATGACCAAAAGACTTTTCAAAAGACACGTTCTCCCTCTCTCTCGCCATCTGCAACTACAACCTACTTCTTTCTACGTAAAGAACTCCACACCAAACTACCTTATGAGCTACGTAAGCCTTGCCTTCAATCAGTAACACAACTAAAGTTGCTAACCATCTGTCTGTACTAACCCTCTGATCTAAAGGAGACATCTAACTAACAAGTATAGACGTATAGAAGAAACTAAGTTAGAGAGCTGTTAAACATGTATATAGAGAACAAGTACGTAATCTACACCCTCCATAAGGAATACCAACAAGGAAAATCAATAACACCTTAATACCAGAAAAAATCTTTTCTTAAGTCAAAGAAAAAGGTGAGCTTTTGTAAGTGACATAAAAATCCCACAGAAAAAAAAAAAGAAAAAATCCATGTAAGAAACTTACTAATGATCCGCATAAACAATGACTACTGCTCACCACATAAGTAAACGCACCATATCTAAAGAAACTTGACCTCCCCAAACCTCCAAACCCAAAACCTATATCTGAAAGACGCAGGACTCACCCTAAAAAGTGCAAGAGGTATACAAAGAGAAAGCAACAAATGTAACAAGGAATCTGCAAAGAGTAAAGTAGAGAGAGAGAAGATAGCTTACTTACACCCATGTCAAAACAAAAATGTTTAATTGCTGATGTACCTTTGATTGTTCAAGACAAAACAACTGTTAATCTGGCAATTTTTCGATTCCTTATACGATTTTGGATGTAGGCTCGCCGTAGTCTAGTGGTAAGCTAGCTAGAGAGACTTTTTTAGGCCACCAAAAAAAAGAAAAAAACAATATTTGCAAAAAGATACAAACAAGCAATGTAACTAAACCTGGAATCCTGAAGGACTTGAACCCCATTTCCTCCAACAAAAAAACTGCATGTTTCCTACCTCCATCATCGCTGGGAGAAGAAACCGTGAAAGAAGTACTAGCAGGCCTTGATCAGAACATACCATGTGTTTGTATTTGGTCGTCACCAAAATGGAACATAGCTTTCGACTTCTCCCATGGACTCTTACAGTACAGCAAGATCAAGCACCTCACAGCAGGAGGTACAAGACCCACCACAATATTCAGTTAGAGCTTTAAATTAAAAACCTTTTTGTACAAAGCTTTTACCTTTGATGAGGCATGTCACCTTAACCCAAAATACAAATCAAACACTATAAAAACACACACAAATCTACCACCTGAAGTGATTCGCACAGATAGATTCTATCGCAATCACTCAAAAAAATAACTCTAGACTCATATACAGAGGAGGAACAAGATGGTGAAAGAATTAGAGTTTAGATGAACCCACCCCATGGGGAGAGAGCAACGAAGGTAATGGAGTATAGAGAAGATATGGGTTTTCTAACAATTGGGAATCCCAAGAACAAATTAAAAGCACAAAAGAGAAGTTTAGATACAAAAACCCATATCCTCAAAATGGGTTTTGAATGTTACTGATCCAAATTAAGGAGCAAGTTAAGATACCTGATTTGAAGTCAATTGAAATATCCCTTCAGATCTGGGTCACGCTCCCACTTTCGTGCCTCTCCCGCTTGGGTCTTGTTGCTGTCGGTGTCACCTCTCCCTTCAGATCTGCGTCTCCCTTCAGATCTCAAGAATTCTCTAATGCATCTATATCAAAATAGCGGACATCAATAATTCTTCTCTTTATCAAATTTTTGTAGACACAAAACCCACAAATTTAAAAGAGGCAATTTAAAATAAAAAGTGGAGAGTAGCTATTAATAAAGAAATGAATTTAATTATAAAAAATGATACTTGGTGATAGGTTTCACTGCTAAAAAGCAAACAAGTTGTCCAAAGATGTACAAATTAAAGAATATTGAAAGAGGAGAAATGAAGAAAGTCAAATTAAGACTTA
This sequence comes from Erythroxylum panamense, assembly GCA_027123425.1. Classification (NCBI taxonomy): domain Eukaryota; kingdom Viridiplantae; phylum Streptophyta; class Magnoliopsida; order Malpighiales; family Erythroxylaceae; genus Erythroxylum; species Erythroxylum panamense. Next base: position 25,479,571 of record JAOTIZ010000201.1, on the reverse strand, counting down.
TTGAAAAGAGATACATTCAAAAGTTTGATAGTTAAAGTAGACTTTGTTTAGGTTAAAGCAAGCTTATTGATAATTATTTGCATAAGAAAAGTTTTATATAGTTTACAGAAAAATATGGACTTTATGTTAGAGAAAATCATAATGGTTATATGTTAATTATTTGCTTATATATTGATGATTTAATTTTTACATGAAGTAATTCAGATATATACTAGGAGTTAAAGAATTAGATGCCTACTGAATTTGAGATGAATAGTGTTGAACTTATTTCATTTATCTTAACATTGAAGATAAAAGATAAATAATCCAATTAATGTTATTTTCATTCACAAAAGAGTTATTTTAAAAAGATTTTAACATAGAAAATTATCAATCAATTTGGACACTGTATCAAAAGTTAGTTGAAATTTTGAGATGTTTGACATGTTAAAGGCCTAATATTCTTTATAGTATTGGAATTATAATCGCTATATAGAGACACCAACAATCACACATTTGAAGGCTATAAAAAGAATCTTGAGGTATGTTGAAAGAATAACGAATTATAGCTTGCTTTATTCATCTTCTAACAATTTCAGTTCAGTTGGGTATAATGATAGTAATTAGAGAGGTGATGTGGATAATAAAGAAAGCACATCAAGTTTACTGCACTCAGCTGTGGTTCAAAGAAACAATCTATTGTTACTCTCTCAACTTATAAATTAAAGCTAAGCTGTTGTTGTCTTATGTAATGTCATGTTATCTGACTATGAAAATTATTAAACATGAAGGGGTTACCATAAGTTAAAGATAAACAAATCAATCATAACACCGGAAAAGAATATAATTTTTCATGACAGAAGCAAGCGTATTAACATAGGTTTCATTTTATTAGAGAGTATTATCTAAAAGAACATACAACTCAAAACGTGAAGACCACGGATCAAGCTACTGGTATATCAGTGTTAAGATTTACACTCGAATTAATTATTAATAATTATTGCAATCAATATGCAGTCTTTTGAAAGTTTTTGAATTTTAAGTTTTTTGTTAGTTGTGCCTGCAAAGAGTTTTTGAGTTTGATGTATGTTTAATATTAGTATTTGATGAGTCACGTAACTTATGTTTCTATGATTATATGTAGCCTTGTTACTTCATACGCAAAGGAATCAATCGCCTAAACTTTGTAACTTTTTCTCTGCTTATATAGCGAACTTAACTGAATAATAATGATTTTACACCGTCCGTTTCTCTTTGCAATTCTCTAGTTGACAATGCTATAGATGTCTTTAGGAAGATTCCAAATAAGAATGTGGCCTTGCATTGCATGGTTGCCGTGTAGAAGCAATTAAGTTCTTGGAAAAGATATAAGCTCCAAGGAAGCCTGATGTAGTGATCTGAGGTTCTTTGATTTAGTGCTTGCAGGATACATTGCAATGCTAAGATTGAAAAGCAAATCCTGATGAAGCAGTTGGCATTGGAGCCTTTATAGTGCAGATATTAATGTGCTTCTCTCAATTTTATTTTCTGAAAGTCGACCATAGGAAGATGTTAAAACTTAAAAACTAGCCGAAAGTTATGGAAGGACCACACAAAGTGTCATCAAGTTTCAAGCAGATTCGTTTAAATCAATGGACGTGCAGATGTTAGAATTTCGTAAGTAAATGATTCCACGTTGAAAAAAGATTTAAGGATAAAGTGAATTATAAATATAGATCATAACTTATTTTTAGATTTAAGTATAATATCTTAGCTGTAGATGATAAATATAAATCTATAACCTTGACGATTTTATGTTCAAAATTAATATGTTTTTCAAATTACATCTACAATGAATCTTTTCTGGACTTACAAGACATGGGATAGGATCCTAAATTTCCCAACCAAATCCCGATGAATTTCTATACCATGCATAGTTTTAATTTTGATCTTGAATTTTATGTCAATCGAATGGTGAGGACTAGGGAGATGGCTACGACCTTGCGTTGTCCCTGTGAGACAATCTCTTTGTGTCTAATCATTTATCGAACTGGACTTACGCTCCTAATCAGAAAAGGAAAACAATATCATTCATCAGAAGGACTCTGGCTTCCAATCCGGAGTCCTCACCATTCTAACTAACCATTTTCAATAAGGATTCGTGACAAATCCCGTTATAAATAAACGTTAATTTACAACTGATCAATACTCTGAATCTTGAAAGAGAACAAGTCACAATTCTATATTGGGTTTCTGTAAACCAACACGGAAGAGACAGTATGGAAGAAGAACCATTGAATGTGGATGAAATGGAAGAAGAAGAGCAGTGTTCGAGCCCTTCAACGTGGTTAGAGAGGTTGTCAAGAGCAAGCTTTTACGTACAGTGCCCAAAACACAAGAGTAAGAAACACAACTTATTCTGCCTGCATTGCACTGGAAAAGATTCAGTCTTTTGCGAACTTTGCAGAAGTCAGAACGACCACAAAGATCATACCATTATTCGAGTAAGTTCATGCATGCCTAGACCAAGTTCTCTTATTCATCAATAACAATTCTTCTTACGAAAAAGTTACTTACGGCTGGCTGTTTTTTTCTTCCCCCCCCAGGTTTACAAAGCTTCGGAACATCCTGCGGTTAGAGCTCACGCAATAAAGTCCTTCAAGAACATTGACGTATCCTCCATTAAACTTTACAAAATCAATTCTTCTTGGATCTATTTCATCAACAAGAGACCACAAAAAGGGACTGCAAACTCAACCCATTCTCATCTACAGCCAAAGTGTCAAACCTGTAACCGCGATCTAATGCCTATTCATCAGTCATCAGGTGTCTTCAGATTTTGCTCACTGGCATGCAAGTTTGTAAGCGCCGTGACATTGATCACAGTTGGTTTTTTTTTTTCTTTTTTTTCCCTTTTGGTTATTTTGCTGTACTCCTAACGCTTTATTACGTGTTGATATTGTAAACAGGCGAGCGACCAAGATGGAAGCGTGAGAAACGAGAAGGCCATCACAAGTAGAACTAGACATGAACCTGGAATTGGTGTCATGAATAAGAATAAGCATAAGCATATTGCACCGCCTGTTCATGTTAGAAAACATAGAAGGAAAGGAATTCCCATAAGGTCTCCATTCTTTTAGTCTCTGCTCAGTGTTTTAGGTTGTAGTACAGCTACAACGTCATGTTTTCTGATACTATTACACTTGCATAAGGTTTTGCAGTTTGTTGTTAAACGATTGTATATATACAGGATTTAGTTACTTCAATTGTTGTGAATTGCAACGGAGGAAAAAAATTTCCAAATATAATTAAGAGTCATAGTGAAAAATATGAACGATTAGAACTCAATAGAGAAACAACTGTCCATGTCGTCAGAATGTTTACTTGAAAAGTCTATTTTACTAACAGAGCAGTCAATTGTTCAATGAAGACAATAAGAAGTACCATTATGGTTTAATTAATTTATTCTCTGTGCTATATCATTGTGCATGATTGAATGAGAAGTTTTCTTGACTACAAAAAACGGATCTCAATAACGTTTTGGAATGCCTTTTTATTTATTTTTACACCGGAAACCATAAATATAAACTAACACTCACCTTTCACTTCATATCCCTACCCAAATTCATACCCCAATTTTTCTACAAACAAATTAAGTTAGGAAATCTTCGAAAGTTCTCAAACATTAATTAATTAATTAATGGTTGTTCAAGAAACTGATAGATCTGGACGCTTTCTATGTTGTCTACATCTTTATGTTAATACTGAAAATCCATGGTTGTAACGGAGGATTTTCTGGTTGAACATGAACCTATACAGATAAAAGCCTGTCTTCTTCGACGTACAAGTTTAATACCTAGTGATTGTCGCATAAATGTACGATAGATATGAGTTGATTTCGTTTGTTTTGACATTTCAAAAGGGTTGTAGCTATAATGGATTCGGACAACCAAGCATTAAGAAAAATAATTGTAGAGGGAGGAATTTTGGTTGAAATGACTGGGGACAAGAGCAAGCTTGTGTGTCAGAATCCATGAACAAACCAGAGAGATACTCTCCATTATTGTCCTTAAAATGTCAACCTCACCCGTGAATACTCCTAGACCTCTAACTAATTGAAAATTAATGTTATGATATGAGATTCTGACAATTAGGTTGCGTGAACATAATTTGCTAGCCACATTGTGCTCTTGCCGGTTGTTGAGACTTTGCCAACTGGGGTTTGCTTTCTATGATTAGGCAAAAACAACATTTAAAAAATAGAATTTTTATTATTATATTTGAAGAGCACAGTCACTGCAGGCAAAGTATCATGATATGCTTTTTTTTTTTTTATTACATTAGTATTCTGATTTAGCCAGACTAATCCTAAGCCTCTACGACCTTCCCCCAAGAGTTTAGAGGATGTAAATCTGAAACCCCAAGATCCCTCAGGTTCCTACGTAGCCTGTACATTTCTGCGCACAAGGAGTCTTCACACACTTTAGATTGTTCAGCTGATGATTGATCACTGGCTCCCCGCTGCTCAGCATCAGATTCCCATCAGCCCTCAGGTTCCCTAGCAGCTCCAACTCCCACACTGCTGCTAGAAGCGAGGCGTCCGTAATTGATCCGATCAAGGAGCTTTGCCTAGGGAGCTAGAGGATCATCAATAGGAAACATACCTATTTCTCCTCCTTTGGCGTGACTCGAACTCAAGACCTCCTTGGAAAGGAGAGCCTTAAGTGAGGAATCTGAACCATTTGGTCCACACCTTGTTTGATGTTCTTGAAGAGTAAGTCTAATTGGTGAATGGCATACTTTGTGAACCGCCATCTAGACACATTAAACTTATTTATCGTAAAACCTTAGTGATAATATCCAAATGTCCAATTTTGTAAAACAAGTATTAAAAATCACCTTATTTTATATATCCTATCCACAGTACATATTATTTATGAAAGCAAGATATATATATATAATCTTATTTTTATCTCCCTATGCATGATTTCTTCTAACATTACATTTAACCATATGTCATTCGAATTTTATAGTAAAATGAACTAAAAAAGTTCAATTTAAATTATGGAGTTGGGATTCTAGGCAGCATCATTATTGATAATGTTTGTGAGATTTTATTTTCTTAATTATATGGTGTTAAAAATTAGGGTGAAATCTAATGTTATATGCAGTAAAATAAATATAAAATTTTTGTTTGATTTTTCGAAAGTTAAGATCACCTTAAAATTTTATAACATGATTATTTTACATATATAATAAGTAAAAATATAAATTGTACCTTATTATATAACTTGATTCTTTATTAATTTTCTCAAACTATTTTTGAAATTATTTCATTGTAAATAATGTAGCTGCACACATATTCGGTCTCTAATTGTATCTATATGAACATGTTGAGAGAACTTTATAAGTGGTGTAGAGAAGGCAGATATGAAGTACTAATTTTTTTTAGAGTATAATCCTATTTTGAAATAGGGTTTGGACATTTTAGTAATTTAATTAAAATAAAAATCTAAATTTAGTTAAACTTTAATTATAATTATAATTAATTTTAATTAAAAATAAAATTCAATATCAGATATTATTCCTTATTTATTAAATATCTCATATTTAATTATAAAGTTTCTCAAACTTTACGATTATGTCCAACTTGATAAAAATACTTTTTTCTCTTTTCAACTTTTTTCTTTTTGTGTGACCATTAGGTTCCTAAATATATTGACAATAGGTAAAATTATAATTCTAAATCATATCCAATATTAGATAAATTAAATCACTTTAATTTATGCTTTAATTTTTTAATTAAATAATTTATATCCATATATTATGATTGACGTCTAGTAGAATATCATAACTTCCTAAATATTAGGAATGTCAAAGAAGTTTTATCTAACCTTTTTGTATATATATTTTTTGTATAATTTAACAATTTCATCATACAACGTTTCGATTAAACATAAGTATGCAAAACATAAAGGTGCAATTTTCTTGTCATATGGTTTGTATAGAATGTGTCTTACCCCGAATTAGATATATGCTTCTTTGTATCATGCTAAACAAGGTAAGAAGGACCTGATGAATGAGAAGTCATACATGGTATGACATAAAAATTTAAGCCACAATTCTAGAGCTAAGATTGAGAGATTGATTAAGGAAAGCATTTCCCAATTCTAGATTAAGATGATCAGGGAACATGTACTGACCGTTGCAGGGGTAAGTTGACTAATAAGAACAATAGGGTCAACTCATACTTCTAACTTGTTGAATCTGATACATAAAGATTTCAATAGACCTCATACAATTGCATTGTGCAATTCTGAAAGTATTCTAACATTTTTTAGTGATTATTCTCATCAAAGTCATGTGTTCTTTCTTAAAGTCTGAAGGTTGAGAACCAGTTGGAAAAATTCATCAAGATTGTCAGATTTGACCGTGGAGGAGAATATCATAACAAACATGATATTTTAGGACTTTAAAAGGTCTGTTTGTCAGATATATGAAGTTAGTTGGAATAGTGACTTAGTTCACTATGCCGAGTAGTTCTGAGCAAAATGGTATGTTGCCGAAAGGCATAATTAAAAGGTCCGTTTGTTAGATATATGAAGTTAGTTGGAATAGTGACTTAATTCACTATGCCGAGTAGTTCTGAGCAAAATGATATGTTGCCGAAAGGCATAATTGCACCCTAAAGGACTTAAATAAGTCAATGCAGAGCAGGACTAATCTACCTAATAATCTAAAAGTTGAAAAAGTCAGCCTTGCACACATTCGTGTAAAGGGCTACCTTACTGAGGTAGGATAATCCTTATAAAGAAAGATTACATGCTCATTCCCTTCATTGCTATTTAGTAAAATATCTCAACCATTTTAGGGCTACAGATTTTACTGTAGATAAAGAGGGACCAGAATAGTGAAATCACAAGCAGCTAAGTTATTGGAATACCATGTCTATGATGATGGTGGGCCCCTTGACCCTTCGGACAATAGCAGGCAGATACTATAGTTGTCACGTACCCGCTACTCATACAGCTAGATCCAGTGGATCTAGATTTTTGTACCGTACCTGTACAAGAACAGGAACCCATACTTGTGCACACACAGAGATTCCTGGGGGTACAAGATCTAATATAGTTAAGTAAATCCACTGAAGTGAGATGACCTGCTATCCCATCTGACAACATAGTCTGTCAGGTGTACTGGGCAATGTTATTAGACATATTGCAGATCTAGTTACTTTTATAGAAGATGTTTCTGGACCCAATGCGGATGTGTGGTGGGATGCGATGAATGACGAAATGCAAGCTATGAAGCATAGTAAGATCTAGGAGCTAGTTGATTTGCATCAGGAACTACAAGCTCGTCAGTTGTAAATAAAGTTTTGGACCTAAAGGATTTCAGGACAAAGTTCAAAAGTTTATGATCTCGCTCAATTTCCTAAAGGGTTCACTCAGGGAAAAGGCTAACTTTGTGTTACCTTTTCTCTTTTATCCTCGTAAGATACATTTTGAGTGATAAAAGAAATTGTAGCTTAAGATGATATAGAGTTACATCAGAAAGCTGTCAAAACCACCTTCCTGAGTAAAGACCTTTATAAAGTGGTCTATATGGTACAATCTGTAAGGTCCTAGGATCTAGACAGTACTGACGTATTTTGCGAGTTATGCAAATCAATATATGGTTTACAATAAACCTCCTGAAATGATACCTTACATTTGGTGAGGTTATGACCTCTTCCGGCTTCTTGGAAAATAAGGCCAAAGGATGCCTATATTATAAAGTTTAGGGGAGCAAAGTTACCTTCTTATTACGGCATGAGCATGGTAAATTGCTCACATCAAGTCACTTGACCATGCTATATGAGGATAAGCAACTTTTGGTTAAGAACCTTGACATAAAGGACCTTAGTAAAGCATCTTCTGTCCTAGGTATTCAGATTTACCAGGATATATCTCAACACTTATCAGACCTCTCAAAGAATGCATACATTGAGTATGTGTTACAAGTTTAATACGGTTGACAGTAAACCTGTCGTAACACCTGTCTCTCACAGTGAGAGATAATCTTTGGTACAGTACCCAAAGAATAAAGTGAAGAGAGAGATTATGAGGAATGTTCCGTATTCTAGTACAGTGGATAGCTGATGTATGCTAGGCTATGTACTAGATAGGACATTGCATTTACTGTTTGACTGCTTGGTCAATATCTGGTTAATCCAATTATAGATTTTTGGAATGCAGTCTAACGAGTGTTGAGATACTTGAAGGAATCAAGGATTATATGTTGACATATAGAAAAGTCAACATAGTCAACAGACTAAACCTCGTAGGGAATTCATATTTAAATTTAGCTATGTGTTTGGATGATTGAAAGTTTACTTAAGGTTACAGTTAAAATTTGCAGATGGTATAATGTAGTGGAAGTGTGTCATAGAGACACGTGTAACTTCCTCAACTAGGCATGCAGAGTGCATGCTAAGGGGCTGCTTCGCAGACGGTTTAACTCAGAAATTTGATTTCTAAGTAGTCTGTGGTCCATTCAATGGCTAGACCCATTTGGTTTTACTGTGACATTCTTTTTACAGTGTTGTTTAATAAACAACAAAAAATATCACAAGGTCATAGCATTTAAAGATCATTTATTTGGTCATAAAGGTGTTAACACGAAAAGGTGACAATAAGGTTTGGAGCATTTAAGGATTGAGGAACTGTGAGTCGATCCTTTAGCTAAAGGGCTTCACCCATTTGTGTCTGTAACACAAGTATACAATATGGGTGTTTTGACGTCCTTAGACATTGCTAATTAGGGGATTGTTATGGTTGCTCCATGTACATTTGTACATTTTAAAGTATTATGATAGTATGATAGTTATTGATAAAGATGATCATCGTTTATCCTGAGTATTACTTGTCATCATATATTGTCGTAATACGTATGAAAGTCTTAAGATTTGTGTCGATCTTAAACATTTGATGGTCATTGGGCATATATACAAATTGACCTTGTGCCTATGTCATTTAGACACATACAATTTAGCATAGATATCTATAAATTTGACATGACATAGGGGATATAAGTTTTTGATCCCATAAAGGTTCTCTAATGTTGTTTAGCATTCAGTTGGAGAACATAAAGGTTTTCTCTAATGTTGTTTAGCATTCGGTGAGAGAAAACAGGATTTCTCTAATACAGTTTAGCATATGCGGTTTAGCTTAAATTGGAGAAATCGAAACCTACAAACGAAGATGATACAATTTAAATCATAAAGGTATCATCATAGTTTGCCACACTCCATTTTTCCATTCATGTTAGCGAGTTATTAGGTATTCGTGATTGTATTAGATCCGTGTCACACATGACAAATGTATCTAATGCTTTTCGGTATCGAAAGCCTTACGGGACATAATGATGAACTTTTGTTATCTTTGGATTAAATGTTTTGTTTTTAAAACTTATTCAACTAATACAGTAGCGTAGCCTAACTGAGTTTTTAAACTATAGTCTACTGCAATTAATGCTTGTCCAAATGAGAGATTGTAAGACATTTTTGTCCTTAGGGACATTTTTGTCCATGTCTCATAAAGTTGGACAACATTAATTGTAATTTTGGTTTTTAAATAAATTATCAGTTAAGTTGCACCATTTGATCTAGATAAAGATAATAAAGTGGCCCAATAATTGATCTAGATTAATGGGTCGAAGTCCGAGTAGAAAATGGATCCCGATTAGTATGTACTTTTATATTGGCCTTGTGATGGGAAAATCCAATATGGAAGCTATATAAAGGTTAAGGTCTCTTACAGTTACTTAGAATATATCATTCATGAACATAAAGGAATTCTTGACCCGTTAGGGATGTTTGTGTTTTGAGAAAACTTTAGAAAGGCTTAGTCCGTGAGTCGGTGAGCACTTTCCACTAAAGGTCCTGGGAAATTAGGAGATATTTGAAGCTCGGAATCGACATCAGAATTAGAGATAGAACCGAAATCTAAGTATTCCGCATTACCTTCGTTTTTAATCCTTTCATGTAGATCCGGGATACGTAATAAGGCTTACACTACGTATTACATTGCGATCTTAATAATGATATTAATATAAATAAAGAGTCCTATTTGATTCATATTTTCTATTTAACAATAGAATAATTCCTAGCCG
>JAOTIZ010000201.1:25394853-25405207 GCA_027123425.1 Erythroxylum panamense | reverse complement strand
TGCACCGACGCGGCGCGGAAATTCGCCCCTCGCCGCGGCATCACCTTGTGTTTGCCGCGGCGTGGGAAGAAATTAAAAAATCTTTTAGGTAGATAAAGAACGGAAGGGCAATAGGATCGAATGAGATACCCATAGAGGTATGGAAGAGCCTAGGCATCGATGGTCTTAATTGGCTAATCAAATTTTTTAATGTGACCCTCGAGTCTGCTAGAATGCTGAATGAATGAAGACTGAATATGTTAATTTCTTTATACAAGAATAAAGGGGACATCCAAAATTGTAACAACTATAGAGGCATCAAACTAATTAGTCACACCATGAAGTTGTGGGAGAAGGTAATTAAGAAGAGAGTAAGAAAGGCAGCTTCTATATCAAAAAACCAAATTTTCTTTATGCAAGAAAGGTCCACGACAAAAGTTTTACACCTCCTTAGAAGATTAATGGAATATTACAGGGAAAGACATATGGGTTTTTATTGATTTAGAGAAGGCATATGACTTGTTCTTACAGAAATTATATGGAGGTGTTTAAAGTTTAAGAGAGTTCCTATGACCTATATACGATTGATTACAGATATGTAGACCTGGCAAAACGGGCGGGTCACCCGTTTACCCGCCCGTACCCGCACTAATAGTCCGGGTATGGGTTGGTATGTTTTTTACCCGTTTCATTTTTTACCCGTACCCAACCCACCCGTTGATTTTGCGGGTGGGTAAGATCCAACCTGCGGGTACCCGTGGGTACCCGCAAATTATTTAAAAATAAATAAATATTTATTTATTTTTAATAGAAAATTAGAAATTGACTTATCACTTCGTATCTCCAATTATTCTACCGCCTCTTCTTGTGGTCCTCTCCTCTTTGCCTCTTCATCTCTCCACAAACAAGGTCTTTTTCTCTCTCTTTTCCTTTCTTCCTGCATACTATACGTACTTGTTTTGTTTGGTTGCTGGAAAATGGTGATGTGGGTTTAATCATTTTGTGTGTTATTTATGGTTTTGGAGATTCTAGGATCTGGGTTTCTAGGTTTCTCACTCTGATTTGCTCTTTCATAGTCGCACTCTCTTATCTTTCTTACCTCTTGTCTTTGTGTCATTTCTTACGGTTGTATAAATAAAATAGGTTTGCATTCGTAAAGCATTTTCTTTGGCTGAAATTATTTGTTCAACTCATGCATCAGTTTCCCCGTCTCTGTTTGTTTCCAGGAATCTTTCACTTCTGGCAAAGTATATCTTTCAGAAACAAAAGAATTAGAGGTTGCAGAAATTTCCTAATAAATTTTATCTTCAGAGAGTCCTGAAATTTCGTTAATCCTGTGATGTTCCAACGGAAGTCCATATGTAAAAGATAACATCTTGGGAGAATGTGAGCATATATGTTTTGGCGTCCAATCCATGTAAGTGAATTCGTTAGATGATGTAATAAATTTTGTAACGCTAAGAGGGTTTAGTTGTTATTAACTGGAGCAGAAAACTTCAGTTGATTTCTAGGTAGATAAGGGATAAGCTGTGATCAAATTCTTCAATCGGTGAATACCTAAGAGCATAAATGCCAAAACCTACCACATGACATGAAGAGCCAAACTGACATGCCGATCCTTTCAAGATTGCTTCTTTTTTTTTTCCATTTTATGATGATGAAAACGCTAACCCTTTTCCTTTTTGTCTATTATATCATCATTTGCAAGCTCTATGATTGCACCACTAGAAGTAGAAAAGCCAGTTGGCAAGTTCCAGAGCCAAAGAAATCTCCGAGAGACAGAGCTACCAAATTTAATTGTTCCTTGTGTTAAAGTAAAACCGTGCCTACCACTTGAAATTGATGTTTTCTTCTTTTCACTAAAAGCAGCCAGTAATTTAACAAGGAACGGAAAGGAAGAAAAGACAAAGAACTGCTTGAGTTCAACTTCAACGACGTTGAAAGGATTACTGCCTTGACCTTTTTCTACAATCGCTCCAAACTAAGATTTGAATTAGAGTTACCCTTAACAAATGATTCATCGATGAAGTTGGAAAAAAAAATTAATGATGGGTTGAGATAGTAAGAAAACTGATTCAAGTTAACATTTTTTTGTTGTTCTAAAAAGAGGTTGGAATAATATACCTGAAGAATAAAATAGTACTTGCAAAGATGCAAGCTTTATTTATTATTAGAAAAGAAGAAAAAGATGCCACCTTTATTCCCAAAAAGCCAATCCATTCTTGGATGAGGAATCTTTACTATCGTAACACAGAGAGTAACAAAATCCTCCTTGGATTTGATTTAGTTGTTAGAAACTCCACCAGGCACCAACTGTGATTCGCCGATCTCTCACATCTGCTGAACACATGTTACGTAGCTTCCATGTCTCCGTTGAAACAAACAGAAAAAGACCAAGAACTAAATAAAAGAAAGAGATCTGTCTAAACAATTTCCCTTATTTTCCAAAGAAAAAGAGATTTATCTGAACAACCATATTCAAAACTAAGTAATCGAACAACCCAAAAGAGAGGTAGATTTAAGGTTGTGGTCTGCTGCAAATCAACAGAAAACAGACGTAGTTGGGAATTTGGACAGTCCATCGTTTTCACCATAATCCTAACTTTATGCACACTATTATCTTTATGGCCTCCTCCTAATCGCCCGTGTACAAGACCATAACCTCTTCACTTATGGCCTCTGGTGTACTGCCAATGCTATGAGGGGTAATCAAGTCAATTCTAGCACTAAAACCCACCTGTAAACGATGATCACTTTGCTCGAGAAGATTCAACAACGGTCCCAGAAAGCAACGTTGTAGACTTGCATTCACAGAGGGACAACTAAGAAAATGTCATTAAAATAATGAAGCAAAATGGAAAAAGAAAAGAAATGGAATACGATGATGAGAGACAGGCGTGTTTGGCCACTGAGAAAGTACTTTGTCGACAGAGAGAGAATATTTCGAGAGAGCGGTAGAGACATGCAATGCAAAATCTGAGACCCACATCACTTGCAATCATCAGAAACAAACCTTGACACCACCCACGAGCCATCACTGCTTTGCTTTCCCTTTTTAACTTTACTAAGGTTGTGTGTGTTTGATATGTTGGGATTTTGTTTTCCAGATGAAAAGAGACTTCATAGTCATTATTCCCTCTCCTTCAAGCGCCAGTTCACTGGTTCCCTTAATACTTGACAACGGAACTCACTTTCAATCATTCTAGGCACTCGTGGATCTTCGAAAGAAGAATAAGGAAACGGTTTTGAAGGTATCTTAAGTTTCCCACTCCTTAGGTGAGTTCTTAGTGTTTATGGAGTTCCAAAGTTGCTAGCTTTAAGCTTATTTCATTAAGCGAGCTTGTCATGAGCCTTATTTTCGGAGTTTGATCTGCGTAAATAGTCCAAGAATATTTTTCTCAAGCAAGCTAAGTGTTTTATTCGATCACCAAAGATAGTTTTCTATATTTTTCTAATTTTAGTTTAAGAAAAAAAAAATTTTGATTTTTGCTAACTTAGTTACAAACCCATTCCCAACTTTAGATTGCAATTTCGTTATAAGTAGTTCTCATGAAACTGCATTGTTTGGTTGGTTGAATTTGGGGTAGATTTCTCCTGTCTCATGTTCTGCCCCTTTTTATGGTGAAAACAATTGGGTAAGGTCTAACCTTGTACGAGTTGATGAGCAACAGTTTCTTCTTTGGATCATGCTAAGAAGTGTTTTAGCTCGTGCCATTTTGGAGAAAAATCAGCTTCTCTCCACGGTGGAAATTGCATTGTGTTGATCTAAAGCTGCTATTTCCCATCAAATATGGCTGAAATTAGAGTTAGAAAGCTAGAACAAGGCCAAACCAAGACTAGGAATGTTCCAATTGCGGTAACACCGGAGGGTTTTTGGTGTTGTCCATCTCCTGGAGGCTTTCAGAAAGCCTCTAAATATCAAAATCCTCTAAACAAAGCCAAACCTTCTTCACCACCACCAAAAACTACCGTGCAAAAGAAACAATCTTTAGTTAGTGACAGAAAGCCACCGCCTACATCAGTACAATCAGACGCTGCCTGCCAAGATCAACCCAATCGTAGCTCAGATACACCTGCTATTACTGGTTCTGTAACTAGTGAGACAGCATCAAGGCCAAAGATAGAAACTCTGCCAAGGAAGGTTGCAATCGAGTATGGGGAACCTGGAACCAGTGATATGAAGGTGGTCTTACGTGGAAAGCAGGGATTTTGTGTGAAGTTGAGTGTTCACAAGAATATTTTAGTGGAGAGCAGCCGCTTTTTTGCAGACAAGCTTTCCCAGGAAGCATCTGCCTTTTCCTGTCTTGAGATTGATGATTGCGAGGATGTTGAGATATATGTTGAAACTGTGGGCTTGATGTATTGTAAAGACATGAAACAGCGATTGATCAAGCAAAATGTCTCACGAGTGCTTCGAATTCTCAGGGTAATCTGCTGTTCAGTAGATCCATTTTTCTGTTTGAGCTATTTTTCAGTACAAAGCATGCTATTAATACTGTTGATAAGATAGTTATTATCAATTCTAATGAGGACTACATATTTGTGTTCTGGTGGTGAAAAGTTTGGGTTGGGTGTGGCCATGTCCTTTTGTTATATTGGATGTTTTCTGCTGGTTCTACTCATTGGACTGACTAGGCTCCAAATTTTGACTATTGCCTATAATGGCAATGTTAAGTATCAAGATAATGTTAAGTATCGAGATTTTCTATCACTCTAGACTAAGTTTTTAATATCCTTTAACAACAGTGTATATTCTTCCCTACAAAGGGACTTTGATTTGAGTGTTGATCTGCTTAGCTCTTAAGGGGCTTTTAAACAAGCAAATGATTTTATATGGACAAAGTTCATATTGTAATATTTCTTAATCTAAGATAAAAGGCATAACAGGAAGAAGGTAGTTCTGGAACATATTTGCGGTTGGTCAAGAGTAATGTTATTATGGCCCCCTGATGTACTCATTAAAAATTGCCTCTTGTATAGGCCTAGAGATTGTTTCATTTGTGTTGAAGAAGGATAAGTCCATTCTAGCCGTGGTTGATCATAAGTGCAGTTATGATGGTTTTACTCATTAAAAATTGCATAACGATGAAAATACTTATAAAAAGTTTCCCATAATGAAGACTTCTCATTAAAGTGGAAAATTCTGCAGGTTGCTGAAGTTCTTGGTTTCAACTCATGCATTAAGTCGTCTTTGGAATATTTGGAAGCAGTGCCATGGGTTGGGGAAGAAGAGGAAGAAAAGGTGTTGTCTTCAGTCCTTAGCCTACAAAATGAACGTGTTGGTGTAGAACCAGTTCTGAAACGAGTCTCTTATGGTGCTGCTAATCAACCTAATGATATACTTTCCAACATAATTGACCTCGTCCTCAAAAGCAATGACGAGAAAGGACGGAGGGAGATGAAATCTATAGTGCTGAAACTCCTTCGGGAGAGTAACATTCTTCCAAGCTATGTAGGTTCAGAGGACATCTGCAGTGAAACCATTTATATCTCCTGCAGAAGTTGCTTGAATTCATTGCTATCTTTGTTTAAGCAAGCTGCTGAACCAGAGTTTGCTGATAAACCTACAGATGAAAAGGATCCTGTGATGAAGCAAATAGCTCTTGGGGCAGACAACCTCTCCTGGTTGCTTGAGATTTTAACTGACAAGCAAGCATCAGACGAATTTGTTTTGATGTGGGCTAGCCAGCGAGAGTTAGCAGCTCTACATGCCAAGCTGCCTATTGTTTCCCGATACCATGTTAGTTGCGTTACAGCAAGGGTTTTTGTTGGTATTGGAAGAGGAGAGGTGCTACCATTGAAGGATACTCGCCATTTGCTTTTACAAACCTGGTTGCAGCCATTGATCAATGACTACAGTTGGTTACAACATGGGTGCAGGTCATTTGATAGGAAGGTAGTGGAGGAAGGCATTGGGAGGACAATCCTCACCTTACCTTTGGAGAACCAGCAGAGTATATTACTTGGTTGGCTAAGTATTTTTCTCAGATCTGGTGATAGCTGCCCAAATCTTCAGAGAGCTTTTGAGGTCTGGTGGCGGAGGACTTTCATTAGGCCTTACCTTGAGACACAAGGCAATGCTCTTCTCCCTGATAACTCGAAGAAATAAAATTGAATGAGTGACATTATGATTGTTTCTACAGCTTTAAGTGTAGAAAGGTTGTTGCATGAACCATTTCATAAAGCAAGAGGTAAGTAGGAGGTTGGCAACCACTGTCAGATTGACGTTACTAAACATGTATTATTTTTCTGATGCATGACTGAATGTGCGTTGATAGCTTAATTACAAGTTAATGAAAGGAATTGGATTGCAGGTGCTTCATTTGAGTTGTGTAATCCCATGGATGTTCTTGTAATGAAATTTGTTGCCTCCAATTCACCTGTCTTTTTCAGGAAGAATCTTTTCTGTGCTTATTGAAGCATCATGTAATGTATGCATATACCCACAGTGGAATGTTAATGTGGAGTTTTATCACATATAATTCTTTTGGATTCCATGTACAATGCACGTCATACAAGCCAAGGCAACCCAATCAGCTACCAAGCCACAGGACGGTAAATGTGGCTTGGCATTTGGCAGGTTTATTTAATTACATACATTGTCAATTACAGCGTTACAGAGCATAGGTGAGTCTTTTTCACATTCAGATTTTACTCTTCCTTGTCCTATTCCAGGCGGGTTTGTTTCAAATACAAATCATGTCTGTCTTTTTCTTCCCTAACTTTGCTCCGCTGAGATGATGATCAGTTGGTCACTATACTAAGGTAGTGGATTCTTTTCTGCCCTACTAGATACTTATTTTTCACATTGCAGTATGGTCATTCAGATTTTACTCTTTATTATCCACTTCCAGGTTGGTTTTTTCAAATACAAATCATGTATTTATGTCATTTTATTCGTTACTTTGGTCCAACGAGCTTAGCTGTCTTCTGCCGGAAAGAAAGAAAAACGTACGATCCAAACAATCACACCATCTTTTATGGGCTACCATTATCTTGTCCTTGTTGGAGCCTCCTAATCCTAGGAATTGGTCTTCCTATTTTCACATTCGCATGCCTTGATAGGATTTGATGTAGAAGGGACTTTGGATTTCTGCTGCACAAGTCCTGGAAATCCTCGCAGCCCCAACCAACTCTGCGCATATTCTATGAAGCCTGTATGCCTCAGTCCTCGGACTATTGTCAACTGAGAACAGCCATTTGCTCTATCTGACCAGGAGGCTGCACAATGATTAGGAAACTGTAAAGGAATATACGTATTATCAAGAAGTAATTATTCAAAATATACGTATTATCAACAAGTAATTATTCATATACTAGTTGGTTGTCTGTGTACATGCACGCAGGACAGACAAGCCACGTTCGACGAGATGGGCAGGTATGATGTACCTTGTCTTGCTCCTGGTCCTCTCCATCAAGAAACACATGCGAGTTCTATGTTAGAGAATGATTCAAAATTGTAAAAAATGTAATCCTATTTTTAATAAGTTATCCAAGTTTGTTTAAGTTATTTCCTTTATCCGTTTCAAAAAAAAAGTTATTTCCTTTATCTTAGATATTTAAACTTTTAAACTTTTGATTTATTTAGTTAATTTTTACTGAAATATTAGCTAAGTTTGATATTTTATTACTTATATATTTAAGCTTTTACCGTCAATGTAAAAAGTAACCCATCAATCAGTTGCCTCTTGTATTCTTTTCTACTCTATTTTTCTTGGTTAATTTCTAGTTCTAAAACTCAACATAATATCAGAGCTTCTTATGATCTTAAGAGGCCTATGAGTGTTCGAGAAACAGTAGCAGCATAACATCCAATAATACATGAGCTCTTTCACATCCAATTTTTAATAGTGAGAATTATCAAATTTGGGCAATCAAAATGAAAACTCACTTGAGAGATATTGGATTGTGGCAGTGGATTGTGGCAGTAGATTGAAGGTGAAAGGCAAATATCACTTCTAGGAAATAATCCAACACTCAATCAAATTAGGGCTCATGAAGATGAAGAAACCTAAGCTCCAATAGCCTTATTTCAAATTCATGTTGCTATCTCTTAATCAATTTTCCCAACAATTGTGGGTTGTGAAACAACCAAGAAAACTTAGGACACGCTAAAAGAACTATATCATGACAACTATAAAACAAAGCATATGCAAGTGTTAAATCTCAAAAGAGATTTTGAGATTCTAAGGATGGATTTAAAGGAGACCATACAAGAGTTTTCTGACAAGCTAATGATGGTGATAAATAAATTTTGATTGATGGGAGAAGAGCTACCTAATAACAATATCATAGAGAATGTGCTTGCAAGCTTGCCCGAAAGATTTGAGGTAAAAATTTCATCTCTAGAAGATTCAAGAGAATTAATTTTTTATTCATAAAAACTAATGTCTATTATTGAATTAATTATATGGATAAATGATGTTTATTAGTTGATATAACTTAGAATTTCCCTAAAGGTAAATCAATACTCTATGATTTATAAGCATAAAAGAGAAAATCATTATTTACTAATTAAACATGTTATATGTCCAAAGATATTGATTGTATTTTATGAGTTTTGTTTGATTACCCTATAAAGTTTGTATGACATTAAACTCATGATAATATATTATTGAGTTTGCCCAAAAGATACCTGCAGTATATTTTAAATGTTTAATTATTTGTATTTGATAATTTATTGAACATCTATATGTTTGAAGATATTTGTCTTCATTTGTATGCTTCTTCTGTTATTATGTTTAATGGTTTGAACTTCTATAAATGATGTGAACAAGTCAATTTCTATTTAGGTATGTTGGATCTTGATTTTATATTATTCGAAGAAAAACCTACTTTCATTACGGATATAAGTAGTGAAGTTGAGAGGAAAAACTATAAAGCATAGGAAAGGTCTAACCTATTATGCCTTAATTTCATGTGAATGACTATTACCAACAACATTAAGACCACTAATCCAGAAATTGATATAAGGTTTCGATCATACATTTCATGCATAAGATATATCAAATATACGTAGCGACAAATAAAATGAAACCTCAAAAACCATATCTACTCATGCATATAGATATAGAAAACAAAAACATGAAATGTAATATGTTTACACACCTTTCTGACAATCTCCTTCGTTCTTTAATTTTCTTCATGTTGGGTTGTCGTAAACCACAACGATCAACGTGGACCGTTTCTAATGAAAGTCCACACAAAGATAGAAGGATGAAACCTTACTAGGAGATGGCTAGAGTTCTTTCTTTGTGCTAGCAAAGATAAGAACTCTTGTAAGAGTTAGAGAGAAAAGAGTGTGCGTGTAAGAAAGAACCTTTCTTTTTCTTGTATCTCACACAAAATACACAAAAATCACCTCTATTTTCTACACCATTTGGCCTGCTATAACCTACATTACTAATGAAGAGTTATGGGAAGTTAATGATTATGAATAGTATGCATTAATGGAAGTTTTGGAAAGTTAATAACCAAATTGGTAGCCAACAACACTTATTTCTAATCCATTCCGTGCAATGTTTTCCACCACGATCACATCACGAAATAATCCTGGAACACTCTCTCATATCTTGAATCACCATTTAAGACCATTTTACTCATCCTTTGGATCTCTTATATGTGTGATTCAATAGGTTCTCAGTTATGTTGGCCACTTAAATTAACACTTAATTCAAATAAGTCAATAGCAGAATCTAACAACACGTCATGACTCCCAATTGACCGGAAAGTATGTGGTTTGACTACGAACCCTTCCATACAGAATGTTGTCATGCAATTTATCCTTTCTCCATCTATATCCCACTTGGTTCAGAGTATGGTCAAAGTGTCAACTTCTACTATACTAACTACGTCACATCTAGTCCAAATGATATTAGATCTTATCCTAAGGATTTCATTACTCTATGTATCATTGAAGACTCTCTTCATGACACGTATCTACTCTAACTAGAGACTCCTGAGTAATGACCCCAGCAAGAGGCCGCGGGTATCATCTCCTTCTATCATGAGTAATGAATCATTTATTGGCTACTCAATTACCTCTGATTACCTCCGAATACCTCAAGTTGTACTCAATCACTACCCTATGAGACCCTAAAAGACCCTATGAGACCCTAAAAGGCCCAGATGAATCAAGTCAAAGGACAGGATCAGTATTCAAGATATCCTTAAGCATTTCTAGTCAAATGATACTTACATCATTGCTATGATGAGACTATCATTGACACTGGAATAAAATATCCATATGATTGTCTGATAGTAGGTCAATCCAATGTACTTATTACCCTTAGTAAGTATCCACATGTTAACTCTAAACAACTCATGTCTACAGCTTATGAGATCTACTGCTTGATCCAATCAAGGAGTATAACAT
>JAOTIZ010000201.1:25365296-25384941 GCA_027123425.1 Erythroxylum panamense | reverse complement strand
ACAATTAAGCAAATATTCCATATGCAAAGAACAAGCATAATTCGTACTAAATTTCGTTAATATTCTAACCCCTAATTGGGGCGTTACATCAGTTTCAAGTTCGACCTTTTCTTCTAACATATAAAAAATTCTCTTTCAAAATTTTTGAAAGAGAAAAAGGACTATGATTTCTTACAATGCGATGGAGTTAGATAAATATTTTTTTACAGATTATGTTCCTCAAATTGAAGGCGAGCAATTCGATATATTGTTATGGTGGAAGATGTCTGGGAGACTTGTTAGCTATTCCAGCATCCATCATTGCTTCAGAGTCTGCATTTAGTACTAGTAGTCAGGTCATTACTTCTTATCGTGGTCGACTTCATTATTGCATTGGAAGCCCTTGTATGTGCTCAAAGTTAGTTAAGATATTGATGTTAAATTCTTTTTTAATATATTTATTTATCTATCTTTATATTATCTTACCTAATATTGTGTTTTTTATTTTCCTACAGCTACAAGTATCAATGCAAAGAGGACTAGTAAAATTAATTGACCAATTGAAGGTTATTTTGATCAAATATATAAAGATCAAGGTATTTTTGATTTTCTTTTAATTTAATATTACATTACTAAATATTCTTTTTATTTTAATATTATATTACTAAATATAATATTTGTACATACAGATGATTTGATCCAAACTATTGACGATCCTACTAACAAGTACAATTAATAAATTAGATGCTATCTCTCTCTCTCAATCTCCACTTTCGACTCTCCAATATATTCGACATAATAATATTTTAACTTTGTAAATTGTATCATTTCTTGTAAAATGATTCAAACAATCATTTGTGTACAACAAAATTTTTGATAGTTAATGAATTTGATTTTATCAATTCTCTCTTATAATAATTAATAAATTATTTAAGTAAAATTAAAATTAGTAATTAATTGAATTGAAATTCTTACCTATTACTACTTAATGAGTTTTCCTACAAAATTCTAATCAATCGAATTAAGATTCCTAATTAATCATACCAATAAGTACATCTCAATATTTAAATTTTAAAATATGTTTCCTCATTAATGATATGCAAATCTATGTAGCATCCTTCAATCTAAACCTAACTTTTAATACAAATTGTGTTAATATTTAGCTCATTATACCTAAAATATCACTTAAAACAATAAGAAGTTAGTGATGTTACGCTTTCATTTAATGACTTATAATTTTATTCAAATGAAATATTAAGTGGTTTAAATAAAAAGATATAAATATTTTGTAATTTAATATTCGATAAATTAATATCTTTATTATATCATAATTATATGTTGTTATAATTTAAAGTTGTGACATGATATATATATATTAAAAATAAAAAGGTGAACATTTTATAAATTTTATGAAATTTGGTATGCTTATAACACTCTAAGAATGAGAAAGATTTAAAATAAAACTTATATAAAGGTTTCGAGTAAGGAATTACTCTTAACAAACTTTTAATTAGATTAACTTACGAATAAATCTTCTAATATTAGAACTTATAAAGGAAAAATTATGAATATAGATTTAGATTAATGAGAATATAATGATTTTAGAAACAAAGTAAAAGAACTATTTTCAAAATTTATAAAAATAATAATTTATAAAACATATCAAAAGTATTTATAAAATGTATTATAGTTTTAATAAAATAATAGCTATTTTAATATAATATACTATACATATTTGTTTTTATAACTCAATTACTAATATATTCTTTTGAAATTGAGGCATTAGGATTAATAAAGTGATTAATTAATTTTAAAATTAATATAAATAAATATATGCGTAATGTATATATTGTGTAAATATGTTAAATGCGTTAAGAGTAATCAAGATATTAATTAATTTCTTTTAATATGAGTCGCATAAATATAAAATTTTACAATGATTATTCAATAACAGATATAATATGAAAAGACAATAATATTTATAGAAATAAACAAGTCAACAATAACTAAAAGTACAACAGTTACATCAATTAAGAGTTTTGTACATAATTTATAAAAATATTAAAAGATTGAAAATATTATATTATAAACTTAATAAACATATTTTTTAAAAATCATATTAAAAAGAGATATAATATTTTTTTGAACACGTAAAAATAATATTTGAAATAAATTCATTGTACTTAGATAATATCTTTTCTACATTTACATTATAATTAATTTTTATAATAAAATTACAAAATTAAAATTAAATTCACTTGTTTATTATCATAGTTACACATTTTTAATAAATATATATTGGTTCGTAATTTATTTCATTTATTTTTGTATAATTTATAGGTAAGATCATCCTGCAATTTACTATAAATGGTTATGCTATAATTTATAATTTATGAATTTTAAAAATACAACTATAATTTTTTCAAATTCTCTTAAAATAAATATATTAAAAAATTTTAAAATATTAAATGTTCGGACCGACTGAGGCTCCACGGGCTGCACGTGGCCCGGGGACCAACCCACTGGCCTGTTGACTTTGGCCCACCTAAAATAATTTGAATGGCCCAGGCCCAATCCCAATCCCAGTCTCAGTCCGAGCACGGTTGACATTCCTAACTTCATTTATTGGATAAAAAAATTATGTAAATGTTCTGTTTCATTAGTCAATCCACAAAAATAGGGCGGTCGGCCCGTTTTGAGGCATTTTTATTCATTAAATGTTAATAGCGGCCAACCCTACTGGCCTAGTTTACTTACAAGTGCAATGTTATGAAATTGTTAAATACTGAAGTTTAAATTGATAACCTACTTACTAGCCAATTTCAAGAGTAAATCAATCAAAATGACTACGTGAAACGTGAAATAATCGTTTATTGCATGTTGTCCTGACTTGTTTGCAATAAAAGCTTAACTGTAGTGAAGGTCCATCTCCATCCTATCCAAAGACCACAACAGTATTCTATGACCCTATCCTAGGCCTGAGCTGAGGCTGAACCCAATCAGCCACATTAACTTGTCACTGAAAGTCAGATCAGATGACCTCAAGCCCAAATTAAAGTAAATAAATAATTCCTCATGTGTTCCTGTCCCCATTCCCCAATGCCAACCCTACTCAATAGGTACCTGGTTGGTGTACAGTCCTTGGAATTAGATCTGAATGGTAGCTTTCAATCTAGCAAATTTTTACTTTTCAGATAGGGATAGGGTCCACTTAGCTATCTTTCAATCAATTAAAGAAGTTTAAGAAAACCCAACAAATAAATTTATTGTCTGTTTCTTTAGCAATATGTTTGTAATCTATGTGTTCCCAGGCAAGACAAGGAAAACACTCTCATTGATTAGGCCAGTGGGACTCCTGTTTCTGAGCTTGCATTCACAACCCAGGTGATATGAACTGTCCTCGCAGAGAAGGGCCACACCACCGCCAGAGAAAAAGCAACACTAATAACAACACCAAGCAAGAAGCATCAATTTCAGGGGGGGAAAAAATATGTATTAATTCATCACCAGACTTGGTCTACTTGGTACATACACAGCCAAATTATTTTATTGTCTTACATTTTAAGTGGTCTTATATCTTAAAAAATGAAAAGTAAGAATGTACAAATTGGCCAATACATAGCATAGAGCTTTTATATTAATCTGATTCAAGACCACGGCTTTTCGGTTTTTATTATATATATAGTCATGTTTTTTGGGAGTTAAATTCAAACAAATGCATTAATTCAACTTATGAGATTTTAATTAATTCAACAATAATCCATTCTTCCAATTTTCACGAGTGTAGAGGGCAAGATAATTTCTTTTCCTTTCCGGAAATTGAAGTTTCCTAAGCAACTTCGCCATCAAAGAATGAAACAATAGGTGAAAATGACATTGGCCTGTAGACTTGCTTGTGTGAAAGTGAAACATTGACAAAAAGTCCCTCAAACAAAACAATTATACCTTTATCACATCAAATCATCCCGCACCTCTCAAATAATTGAAACTTATTTTCTCTCCCAATATTCGAAATTGTTACTTAAATAATTACTGTACCTTAAAACTAAAAAAAAAAGAAGAAGACATGATCGTATCAGTAGAACAACGTACCTAGTGAATCCAAATTGAGAAGGTCTAGTGTTCCGATAAGGAAAAGCAAGGTATTAGGTAAAGGGTACTTGTTGCTTTGCATATTATATGTTTAGGTTTTAAGAAACCCTCATCCTCTGGTGTTGGTTATCAAGTAACATAACATCACCTACAACTCTACCTAGTAGAGCTACGACCTGCAGCAGTAGGTCCAAGGACACAGAAGCTTCATATTCACGGCGTTTGATATTATACCGTTCATTAATTGTCTTGAATTATCTTAATTGGATCGAGTGAAGCAACAACTTCTTAACCCTTGCTCAATCATTTTTCTTAACCCTTGATCTTATCCCACCATTTCCAGCATAATGTATTCCTCCTGCAATTAATCTCAAATAAGAATTGAGAATAAGAGGATTAAACTTAAACATATAAAAAAGTGAACTCTGACGTAGAATTTGAGTCTTTATGAATGAATTAAATCTTAGAAGAATGAATATCTTTCAACTTCATTTTTATTCCTTATACCACCGTCTCCGGCTGTCGGCTTAGGGCGGCTGCACCATGAAATCGAAATCATATTCCATTTGGCTATGTAACATTAACTTTTGGTCCTATTTGCCAAAGCATCACTATCCAATTTGGAGTTTTACATGAAATGGTGGGAATTTGAAAGCCAACTGTCTTTGGACAGAGTTGATTAGAAGCGAGAGAGAGAGAGAGAAGGACCAAGTCTTACCAAATAAAGGTTGCAAATCCATGTGCCTTAAATTCATGTTCAACCTGTTGTTTCTAGACTCCACCATGTTATGCAATGAATAGCTAGTAGCACTCTGAAATCAATAGCTTGCAGTGATGTACTCAGTCGCGGTTACAAAGGTTGCTATAATAGATAACATAAATATCTTTAGGGTTATTAAAGCAACCACTTGATCTCCTTTTGTCCCTTTTTTTTTGCAAAATTAATGATTTCATGTTATTCTAGTAAACATTAAGGTACAAAAACCTTAAATACATAGCAAAAACAATATATCTACTATACACAATTACAATCGACCCCATGTAGCTCTAGCTAACTAATGTTTGCTTCATTTTGTCATTTATGTAGAAGTAAGAAAAAAGGATAGAAACAGAAGACTAAAATTTTAGCTTAATTAAAGGTGTTCAAGTAATGAAATTAATCGATTGATTAATAATTAACAACCCCCAAATTCTCGAAAAGAGAAACTAGAAGTCTTCTCTGGGACTGGGATGTTCCCTCCGGCATGGCGTAGCCCTAAAGTGAGAGATACGTCTCCTGTGGTCCCAAACCTTACGAGTGTAGACCCGATGTCTGCAACATTGGCACTGGCAGAGGTGGTCCCATAATGTTCAGCTGCAGCCATGCTTCCACGGCGACAAGTTTCATCGGCCAAGTCATGGAAAGTTTGGCCAAGTGGCGGTGGTGGCGCCATATCTGTGGTGGTTGTGGTGGAGGAAGTGGAGGGTCTTGCTTGGTTTTCCGAGAAGCACTGTCTATTGATTGTAAGGAGTGAAGGGTCACTATCAATGGCATTGATTTCTGATCTTTTGCCTGCTGGTGATGTTAGTATTGTTGTTGATAGTGTTGGTGCTGCAGTTGTCGTTGCTGTTGTGGCAACTGGTGGTGCTGTGGATGTTGTTGTTGTAGTGGTATTAGTAGCACTAGTCGTAGGCATTGGTGCTTGTGCAAGACCACTGTTATTGTTATAGTGGTTTTGTTTCTTTTCTCCATCTCCTCCTGTTCCTTCTGAGTCTTCCTCTTTGTTCTCTTGTTGGTACATGTCTTCTACCATTGGTTTCCACAATCGGACCCTCGCATTTATAAACCAATTTGATACCTAAGATCATAATATATTAGAGGACTCATTAAGCTATCCAACTAACTTCAAATGGGTCAAGTAAGGCACAATTTGGTATCCTAATCATTCCAATCAAGGGAACTGTGCATGATATTAATCATATGCCCAGAATAAGCATGGTAATAATACATCTTAATAGTCAATTTCTTCTTTTTTGGCAAACCTGTGACAAGTCCTCAAAGTCAACGCCCGCCACTTTATAACACGGACGAACGTACATAAAGAGCTGAAAAATAGCATCAACTCATGCATGCATATTATGGGTCTTGTTAGAATGAGAAGAGGTTAAAAGTTGTTTATCTACTCTTAAACGTCTAAACGTTTTAAACATGCAAACTCAACTGGAACTCAGTGAGATAATAATAATACTAGTTTGGGACATGAAAAAGAGAACATAAATACTAAATCAAATGGTAATTAACAAAATAACTTTAGAGATACTAGTATTGGCTTGGAAACGCTCGTTCCTATTCATGCCTTTTGCTTGTTATTCAATACTATTAGTTAACAAGAACAAGAGTACGAAAATCTGTTCCAATATATCTCAACCATTCAATTGGTTACGTTGGATGGTTGATATGTGTTGATAACATGGGAGAATTGAGCGGGACAGAAGTTCTGTTCCCTTTTATTAAGAGCAAAACATAAAAGCTATCCATGCAAGACCTCGAAAAGACGTGCTTTATCTAATGGACATTACACTATTTAAGTTCATAATAAAAAGGACACTTTATTTATTAACCTGGATGACTGGCTGTCTTATCTGTCGGACATTAAAGACATATAAACACGTACTTGTTTCAATATGTTAATGCCCTCTATCGTGTGAATTATATGCGGTTCTAAGCTTTTCATGGGAATAACTTGCACGCTTATCTAGATGAAAACAATTTAGGTCACATTTTGCACGTTCATACTTTTAGTTGTAATCCTAACATCTTGGTGATGACACCTTAGAAGCAGGCTAGAACAGTTCATCATAAAGAAACTCTAAAACAAGATCTACAAACTTGGAAGTACTGACAGGGGAGGTTTAAGAACTGAGAAATGGCAAATAACAATTTCTACAAGTCAAAAAGAACACGACAAGTTTAAGATTCAAGGTACAAATTAAACTGTGTAAATTAATGGCTGGTCTCGTGTGGTTGGCCAGTGTTATTTGAGGACAGAGGGTGATTCAAATTTTTGTCTCATCTATCATGTTCTTGCAAACACTCTTAAATACTTGTGAGTTCCTTCACTGTTTAGTTATTTATGTCAACTTCAGAATCAGATTTTCCAATGAAAATGAAGCCGAAATAGATGTATCTTTCTCGGAGGCAAATGCAAGAAACTTGAGAAAGAAACACAAGACCATGCAAGTTATGATGAGCTTACAGATGGTTTTTTCCAAGCCTCTCATGTTGTTCTTTTTCATTTTCTTTATTAAATTTTAGTTTCAATCTCTTTTTAACCCTACGAGGGAGGCAGGATGCGTTGTTCTGATGCTCAGTACAAGAGAGCCCAAAAAACGTGAAACCTTGTTCCTAGGTCAGGCTTGAGGAGAGAGTGGACATATAGAGAGAGACTACCAACCTGATTTCTTGATAAACCTGTCTGTCGAGCCAATAGATGCTTATCTGCATCGCTTGGATACCTGAGAAAGAGACCAGAAAATGGCATCAGACACCTTACTAAAAGCGTATAAAGAGACACCGATGCTTTATGTACCCCTAGATTGGATATTGTTTCTCTGCACGGGCGTGAGAATCTAAGAGAGGAAAGATCTGATCAGCACACTAGCAGCGATCAGAGGTACCAGTAGTTTAGAGGACAACTACAGCCACTGATCAATCTTATTATGTACCTACCTCACTTACTCTAAAAACAGAGAAAGGGTGTGAGAGACAAAGGTCGAGACAACTAGGAAAAGTTGTGGCCAGTGAAATTATACTTTTAATAAAGTTGGTTTTTTTTTCATATTAACTAATTTCTGGGTCTGTCTGTAAGGTCTAAATAGGCAAATAGAAAGCCTTTAAAAGCTTTTGCGCTGACAAGACAACATCCAAGGACACTGCATGCTGTTCATCGCTTTAATCACCAATAACAAAAAATTAAAGAAAAAAGGCAACAGATAAAGAACAAGGACTCTACTTGGATCTTGTGTATCCATCATGTTTAACTAATCATAAAGTATGATTACCTTATCTTGAACAATAATTGATCCTGATAACTTTAACTTTCATTGATTATCATAATCGGGCAAGGATAAAGTAAACGTACGGGTGGAGAAAATGCTCAAAAAGCCAGGCTCTCAAAATGTTGACAGATCGTTCAGGTAAGCCTCTTTGAGGCCTCCAAGCCTCTTGTTCCATCATGCCTATTTGGTGAAAGGCTCTTTGCTGTCTTAGGCTTTGTTCTAACAACCTTAGCCTTGGTGTCTCTCCTTTTGTGACGCCTGAGGTCCCAGTTCCGTCTTTTTCTCCAAGTAGCTCACAGCTGTGCTTCAATTGTGCTGCTATAGCATCTTTTAGACAACGAAAATGCCGAGACATGGCCTTCTGGGCAAGTGCTGTGTAAGGAACTGCGGCTCCATACCCCATCACTAGATCGAATGAGTTCACCACCATTTGCATTTGTTCGCAGTAATGGTTGTATCGTCGATCGACCTGCATTTTTCAGACAAGAACATCAACGGACAAAGTGACAACCGTTAATCAAATTTCATCAATCCCAATGTTCCATAAAAAACAAAAGGAAAAGAAGAAGAGTAGAGGAGGGGAGTACGAAGGTGATTGTCACTGAATATTGATCGACCATTTAAAGACAAATAAAAAAAGCTGAAAGCTACAGTGGCAATTAATATGAAGAAGATACTAAGAGTCATACGTTACCAAGGAAGAAGCAGTAACATATCAACATCTTTATTTTGCAGATGAACAGAATTCAAGAAAGGATATAAATAATAGTATTATGCGTGATATTGTTTGCTGATGTTCATGAAGCTTGGGAGGGGATGCTCATACTGATGACAGTGAAAGAAAAATAACAAGTTCCCCTTACAAGATTATTATGACCATCATAACACTCTTTGTCAAGACATTGTTGCTCTTAAAGGAAACCAGAAGAAGAAGAATAAATGCTTGAATCAGACTGGTACAGTGAAATGATTGTCAATGGCAACAAAGAATATCCTCGTGTTCTTTCCCTACCCTCTTCTTACCCGATTCAAACTAATTGACAGGCTTGCTTGTGTATGTTTAAACAAAATAGAATGAGAAGAAAAGGTAAAGAAGTAGAAACAATAAACAAAAACTGAAGGTTCCCAAGTCAACTACGATTATGTAATACACCATATTGGCTTTCTTTTTCTCTCTTCTCTTAAAGATTACTATGACAGGTATGGACAGTTGCTAACATATTAACTTCCCTACGTAAAACGGTGGCTTAACAGTCATCTTCTCAATCAGGAGAAACGTCGCTTCTTGCTGGACTCATCAACCTATAACAGTAGTCTCTCAGGTTCTTTAAATTGTACAATGATTACTCGAAAACACAGCCTCTAATCAATCAATCAGTGTAAACTCGAAAAGATTATACATTTTTGTTCACGGAAACATAAATGACAATTAAGCCAACTATACCTCCTAGATCTTAAACCCTATTGCCACAAAGCATGCTTTTTGTAAAACTTTTTGTATTTGATGATCTTAAAATATATAGAGCAAGAAGTGGTTGGAATTTTTATGTTTCTCTGTCCCCATGGTTTTGAAAATTAATGGAGTAATTGAGTTAAATAAAGGAAAATGATGAGTCTGGACTATTGAAGAAGAGGGAAGGTGGAGAAAGAGAAAGCGAGAGAGAGAGAGATTACATGCCTCATCAAGCATCGTCAAAAGCTTGACCTTTCTCCTCTGATGCTCGATTCTATCAGCGGCCGACAAAGGAGGGACGTCCTTTGTTGAAGAACAAGAACCGCCGCCGCTGCCACCGCTTCCCCCACCGACGGGATTATTGGAACTAGGGTTTGAGTTGTGTCTACCCAACTTGTTCTTCTTGAACTGTCCTCTTCCAACACTACAAAATTCTTCTAGCAACTCTTGTGCTGTTTTCACATACTTGGAGTTTCTTAACACATTCACTACTCCTAACGAAGACCCAAATCCAATATGAACTTGGTGATTTTGTGGCCCTTGTAAATGCAATGACTGGTGTTGAACTTGACCACCAAAATTTTTGTAATATTGGCTCGCCCCAGAAGATGAACCTCCAGCTCCTTGATTGTAATATAAAAGTCCACCATCTCCCATCCTTAGTTCTTCAGCTTTCGCTACATCCAAATGTTGTAACGATGATGATAATGACAAAGAAAGTCCTTGTCCTTCCACAACACTGCCGATCTCACTCGGGTTATTGACATGATGAACACTAGTGTTTCCAGTTTGGTGTGAACTATCAGGAACCCATGTCAATAGCGGTGGAGAGATCACAGTACTAGCGCCGAAACCTCCTCCAGGTCCTGAGACACTAAACTCTGGAAGAGAAGTTGATGGGTTAGGAAGCAACACGTGAAGTGTAGAAGAAGTTGAAGGTGGATGTGGGTGAGAAGGGGTTGGAGATGGTGATCTGGGCTGTGGATTCATGAGAAAGAGTTGCATGGCAGCAGCTGAATCCTCATTAATGCCTGAAATCTGATGATGATGATGATGTGCCAGACTACTTTCTCGGTTATCGTGATTCTTTGAATCTCCTAACGGACCTAATCCTCCTACCATGTTTTGCCTGTTGTTGACGTACCAGTCATTGGTTGCTTCTTGTTGTTGTTGCCTCCGGTAATTAGATTGCAACTGCTGGTCCAACAATTCAGTAGCCGTGGCTGGTACTCCACCGGGAGGAAAATTAAACATCTCCGACAACATTCCTGCTGCTTCGTAGACCGGTAGGCCTCCGGAGACCTCCTCTTCGATGCCTACCAATGGTGGTGGAGGTGGCTCGTAGCTTGCTTGAACTCTAAGTTTATCTCTACGGATCTGTCGTGCTAAGTGATTCTGGTGTTGGTGTTGCTGTTGTTGTTGGTGGTGATGTTCCTGACTGCTTCTCTCGAAGCCATTCGAGAAGGAGAAGATAGTCTCATGGTAGTCCTGTTGGGACATAGAATAATCAGCAGAACTTGAATTACTGCTTTGGATTGGAGCAATTGGCTGGTGATGAGTTGTAGCTATCTTGAGAATTGGATGAAGAAGTGGAGCTGCTATCCCCATATCAGTATCTTGACAATCATCATCTCCTGTAAAATCTCCCCACCCCTTTGCTCTATCTTTCTCAATTCACCTGCTAGATGGATCCGTTAGAGACACATCAAGCCAAAACAACCAACACCCATCTAGTAAAACTAAACCTTTAGATATCAAGAGAAGACCAGGAGATGAATAGAGAAATAAACAAGAAAAACTATCAAACGAGTCTCCTTTTTACGATAAATTTTGTATAGTTTGGGCTTTGTTCATCGTCTAATATATCTATTTATACACACAAACAGACACACACTTGGAAGTATACCTCTAGTGAGTTGCAAAGAGTGTGAAACGATGTAAAGCTTTCGGACATCGTTTTCTCTTCTGGGGTACAGAAAGCTTCCTGAATTCCCACTTCTCTCTCACTCTCTCTCTAACTGGTGCTGTCCTCTGTCTGTCGTCTCTCTCTTTTTCTTTCTCTTTGTGCTTGCTCTTTGCCGCACTAGCAAGTGTGCCTTCGTAATCACTAATCACCCCTCTCTCTTGAGAGGTTTATATTGTCAAAAAAATAAAATTTATAAAAGGGAAAAAAAATGGAGGCTTTGGAGGAAGAGGTCTCCATGTGTCCCACAGAGCCATGCCAAAAGACCAAAAGAAATTAATTATAGAAGGAAAAAAGAAGAGGTCGCATTTTTAAAATCTTCAAGTAAATTAATAAAATGATTTATTATTATATTAACCGGTGCATTAAAAAAAAAAGAAGAACAATGACCTGAGCATATAATATACACATGATGTTGTAAATGGGCGAAACCACCTGCGACATGGTTGAGGGCAATTTGGTCAATTGAAAATTAGAAGCATACACATCCACAAGAAAGGAAGAGACTGACAAGCATCTGGGCTCTTTTACAGAAGCTGCGGGATTATTTTGTAATGAGAAATGAATCATATTAATTCAGTGTGAAAAGACGAAAATGTCACCTCAATACGTTGGCTATAATTGTCATTTTCGAAACGTCATTTGGAAACCAGCACAAACTACGGAATAAAATAAAGATAAGGTCAGTACGAAGTCATCTCAAATGATCCAAACTACCACCATCCTTCAATTTGATTTGTGTGACCATAATGCCCTAGCCGATGATTATTTCTAACCCCGAATAAATTCCCAGTTGGTAAGGTCAATTCGGACAAGTCCAAGTCTTTCTATTTTCTCTTACGCGCGTTAATACGACGAACCGCGGGCAATTGTAATTGGCTTTTGGCAACATAGGAAAGGCCACACGCAAAAGATGAGTGGCACGTGCCATAGATTTGGGGGCTCGGGACAAGGTAGGTCTGTTTTCGTGTATTTGTATGTATAGAGGAAGAAAAGGCGCTGTGGCCTGAAAGGCACATGTAACCGTTTTAAGGTTTGGCAATGTCAAGATGGGCTTGTTTGGTTCCCCTCATTACATGTCGAATTGCTTTTCCTTTTTTTCTTTTTCATTAGAAAGATAGTCTCTATTATTAAACTGTTATCCTTGTCTTGTTCATTTTTTGTTAGTTTAATGCTAAAACATTACAACTTTAGCGGATTGATGAACAGCGCATTATGGTTTAGGAGATGACATCTAACTTGGATGAAAATGACTACAAAGGAGCATTTCAAAAAGACATAAACTCAATAGTGAACTCACTTTTATCACTTTTGTTATTAATTTTGAGAGGTGAAAGGGTAGAATCTCGTTTTCGATTTAATTACTTGTTATTATTTTTAAATTATTATTAGAAAATCAGGTACTGGTGCCAACTATAACAGGATATATACTTAACTATTAAGCAGGTTGGCGTGTGAAAGAGGTACTACTGCTGTTGTTGATTGATATATACTCCCATCTCATGCAAAACTTGTAGATGGAGTTGGATTTGCAGTTATTATGTCTTCTATTCTATAGTTATGTTTGGTTATGATATATCATCCTTAAGTTTCACTTCCACTATTCCTAGAAGGTTGAACTCGACTCCTAGTTTTCCTACAAGATCTAATTCACCCTCCTCATTTACACAATTCTAGTGCTATAATTAATGAAAAAAAAGAAGAGATAAATTTGATATGTAAACTCATGAATGCTAATTTAGTTGAAGATAACCGTTCGTACATTCAATGAAACGAAAGTACAATAATGATTAAAAGTGTGATAAGGATCAAGGTCTTTTTAATGTTATAGTTCGATCTTGATTCCACTGTTGGTTTTGAAAAATAACTCAATGTAGGCACATCGCTTGAGAATGTAAGACACCAAGCGGTACCCATTACTCAAATCAATGCATTGTTCATCTAACATGCTTGCATCTTCTTTAATGGCTAGCTTGGCCCTCCGTCGACAAGGGTCCCTCGCAGATGAGATAATCATATGTAGTGCATCAACAATTTGTCTCAACTATAAGTTGTCAACATATATATAGCTGTGAGAAGTTAATGAACCTCACACCAAATGTCATATATATATATATATATATGAAATACTACTAATTAAAAATAGTAAAATATTTTCCCACTAAAATTGCAATAATAGGAATTGGCAATTCAAAACACAATTTAAACAAAAAAAAAGTAACGAAAAATTCCATATTTTTCAATACAATTACTTTATACTCACCCTTCTTCTTTCATTAATTGATTGAGATCATTTATTAAAAATTAAGTACAAATTCTCTTTACTTTCTAACTCTCTACCCCTCTCACTACAAGGCAATGAGCGGTCAACTTCTTGATGTGGTGCTTTAGATTAAAAAATTTATTTATTTATTTATTGTGTTTTACTTTTATTAGAACTACAAAGATGTTTTTATCCTTATTATTAAGTTTTAGGTCATTATAACTCATATAAATACTTTTTAATTGTACTGCAGAAGAAACTTTTGTTTATTTGTCAATCAAAACACTCTATTTCTCTTAAGGTTTTCGTCTAACTTTTGAGTTCTTTGTAGACCGTAGATTAGATCTATGTTTCTTGTACTTTTGGATTAGAGTACTGCGTTTTCTCGCTGCGTCAGGTGGTATCAAAACCTTGAAAACCCAAAGTTTGTTCGTTTGAAAATGACCAGCACCAACAATGATATTCGTAGGTTACTTGAAGTTTGGAAGTCAGTTCGCAATATGGAACGACAGCTGGCGTTGATTAAGGATCAGTTGCAAGCGTTGTTGCGAGAAGACAACACAAAAAGAATTGAGGAACCAATCGTTAAGAAAGGTGACCCTGCGAGACATCCTCAAATTCAAAATCTCGTGTCATGGACTCGTGAAAATAGTTCCAGTGATGAGGAAGAAGTCATCCAGCTAAGATGAAGAGGAGACTATGAATATAAACTTAAGGTAGATATTTGGATATTGAAGGATTTCTTGATTAGTTAGCAGAGGTAGAGAGATTCTTTTAGTTATACGGAGATTCTAGAGGATAGAAAAGTGAAGTTGGTGGCATACCAAGTAAAGGGGGAGCTTCCGTATGGTGGGAGCAGTTGTGAGAATCAAGAAGGAGAAAAGGATGGAATATGCTTTCTTCATGGAGGAGGATGAAGCAGTTGCTTAGTGGGAGATTATTATCGTCAAATTATGAGCATTATATTTTCAAAGCGTATTAGCAGTGTCATCAAGGCGATTGTAGCATTCATGAATATACAACAGAGTTTTTAAGGTTAGTAGCCTACAACCAGTTGTCTAAATCTCAACCTCAACAAGCCTCACGTTTCTTGAGAGGGTTGAGATCAAATATAAGGGAGAAGATAGGAATCTAGATGGTGCTTATAGTGCAAGATGCGAGAAATTTAGCTTTTAAAGATAAATCTATACTGAATGAGAAGCAACGGGGGTTTAAGCACTATATAGGTGAGAAGAGTCTAGGTGATAAAGGAAAGGAGGTGGTTATTGCAACTCCTACGAGAACTAGTGTTAGCAAGGGAAGCACTAATGGAAGAAGCTCAAACAAAGTAGCTCCAATAACTTCCAAACCCGTTAATTCGTATACTAAATAAGCTCCATCAAAGTGTTACAGGTGCAGCGAGCCAGGACACAAATCTAATGAGTGTCCAAAAAGGAGAGCAGTAAACATGGTGGAATAACAAGAAGAAGAACACATGAGGAAGTGTGCGGCCCGAAGGTGATGGTTAGGAACAACAGGGAGAAGAGGATAAGGAGACGTATGTGTGTGTCGTCAGAAGACTGATGATATCCTATAAGGAGCATAGTGATTTGCAAAGACATAAACTCTTTCGTACGAGGTGTTTAGTGTTAGGAAATTTGTGTGAGTTGATCATTGATAAAGTGAGTTAGGAAAATACTATAAGTGTAGCTATTGTGAAGAAATTAAAGTTGACTATCGAGCCAAATTCATATGCTTATAACATTGTGTGGATCAAAGAGATTGGACAGATTTTGGTTAAAGATTAGTGTAAAGTGACTTTCTCTATTGGAAAGTATCAGAATGAGCATTACAGTGACGTAATAGAGATGGATGCATATCAGATCCTGTTGGGAAGATTATGGTAGTTTGATGTAGATGTGATGTATTTGGAAAGGAAAAATACATACCATTTTGTAAAAGATGGCGTAAAGTACTTTAGTACTTATCATGTATTCAATTTTTGTGGTGCTTAACAGATTTTCTAAGGTGGCGCATTGTCACCATATAAGAAGAAAACAAATGAGATAGCCATTGCTAAATTGTTCTTTCGAGAGGTGGTAAGCCTCTATAAGATTCCAAAATCAATTACTTCTAATAGAGACACTAATTTTTTGAGACATTTCTTGAGAACTTTGTAGGTTATGTTTAATTCATCCTTGAAGTATAGTAGTACAGCTCATCCACAGACTAATGGATAGACTGAAGTGGTGAATAAGACTCTGGGTAATTTAGTACGATCTATTTATCGTGATAAGCCAAAGAATTCAGATTTTCTTATCACATCAGGTGAGTTTACCTACAACAATGATATACATAAATCTATCGGTCGATCTCCATTCTCCATGGTTTACACTAAGGTATCAAATCATGCACTACACCTTATTCAGTTACCTAAAAAATGTTAACATCCATGCAAGTGCAACCAAGTTTGCTAAAGAAACCTAAGAAATACAAGTCAAGGTGAATGAACGACTTGAAAAAAGCTAATGCGAAGTACAAGGCTAATGTGGACCCACATAGGAAGAATCAAGTGTTTGAGGTGCGAGATGAAGTAATGGTGTTTTTGAACAAGAAGCAGATTACTGAACATCGCCACAAGTTGAAGGCCAAGAAGTATGGTCCATTTAAGATCCTGAAGAAAATTAATGACAATGCATTTATCTTTCAGTTACCTTTGTGGATGGGTAATATCAACCTAATCTTTAATGTTGCAGATATTTACCCCTGCTTACTGGAATGCAAGTTAGGTTATCCAGAGTATAACTCAAGGTTGAGTTCTTTACAAGTAGAGGGGACTGAGGTGAAATATTAAAAAATCTATTTATTTATTTATTGTGTTTTACTCTTTTAGGACCACGAGGACGTTTTTATCCTTATTATTAGGTTATAGGTCATTATAACTTATATAAATACTTCTTTATTGAATTGCGGAAGAACCTTTGCTTATTTTTCAATCAAAACCTATTTTTTAATCAAAGTACTCTATTTCTCTTAAGTTTTTCGTCTATCTTTTGAATTCTTTGTAGATCTTGGATTAGATCTTCATTTTCTGTACTCTTAGATTAGAGTACTGCGTTTCCGTGCTGCGTCACTTCTTTAGCTATGTAATTTGGAAGCTAACCATTGACTAGTTGGTTTTATTGGTATCCATATTTTGGGCGTGGTCTTTCATGTGGGTATTTCTAATTATTATTTCCAATTTCCTGTTTTGGATACTTTGAGTTGCTACGTCTTTCTAATTTGCATGTCTATCTCCTTTTCTTTTCTCCCAGAGTAGTGTCTTTCAAGTTATCTTATGGCATGTTCATATGGTTAACTGTAAAAAATTTCAGTTTGTGACAGGTTTTCTTTTCTTGCAAACTTGCAGTACTATAAGGTATTATCTTAAATTTAAGAAGGTTCATGAAGTAGTTAACCAAAAATTCTCAAAAGCTAATTGAAAAGGGAGGAAAAAGAGACTTTGAGACTGGCCTAAATGGTTAAGAAGGAAAAAAGCCCATATTATTCCCTCAAATTATTTATATAAAATTAGTATTAACCCATCGAACGCGCACACACACACTCTCTACTTATATGAAAAAATCTCTCTATCTTTTTTTTTTAACCTTCCTTCACATTTTCATGAAATAAGTGGACATGAGAGCCTCTTAACATGGTAAACAATGTTCTATTGTTACAATTTACAGTATTTTTCCCATGTTAAACACATCAGTGGTTACACATGTATTTACCTTATTGACCATGCCCATTAATTGGTTTACTACATAGGCATGGAAGATAATTTTGGAAACTCCTGATTAGGTAATTACACGATACATATTCATTTAATTGTAATTAATTAAATTAGAATAAATAGAAAATTGTTAGAATCATCTCCTTTTTTTCCTCTTTGAATGAGAATAAGACTGATAATTGACGGGCTAACTTTCTTCAACTTTGGAGGATGATGTCACATGAATCCGACCCTTCCCCTCACACCGTGCCAATGAGGGCTCTAATCCTATTGCTATTATTTTTTAATTTGTATTCCCTTACCTATCCAAAAACTACCAATTCATTTTGTTCTTTTTTGTGAGGTTTGCCATATAAAAATATGTGATTAATTATATTGGTAATTTTATCATTAAATTACACTTATTCTATACTTAAATCCTATTTTTAATTTATTACATATTTAATACCAAGGGACATATTTTTTGACATCTTTCTTAATGACGCCATACAATACTAGCTAGCTTTCTAATCTTTTCTCTAATCTATAAACATTTTTAATCAAATAAAATATATAAACAGCATATATAATCAAGATAATTAATTTGCACGATCAAATCAGAAAAAGCATAAAAAATAATTTCTTTCTAGTATTGCCTTTTAAATTCAGTTGGTTATACTTTTTAAATAACTTTTTTTTACATAAAACATAAATTTTTTTTGTAAACTTGTTATTTGACTACCTAATCGTACTCATTAACCCTCTTTCTAACTTTGCTTATATGTTCACGGTCTAGGAATGTTCTAAGAGTTACTTGGAGATATAGTAGCCACCCCTTATTGGAAGAAAGGTGGTTGTAAGGTTAAAGATAGGGTTAGTTACGTTTGGTATAGCTTGGCTTCAAGAAATAGTGATTTCAAGCAACAAACTGAAATCACCCTCACCACTTTTTCCGTCACACACACAAACATCAGCCACCTACATTGTTTGTTTCCATGATTTCTTGATGACTTTTTTGCTTTTTTTTTGGTAGTAGAAAAAGGAGGATTTCAGTCTATCATAATATGCAACATTAAAACTATGTTATGCAACTTATAGTACCCATATCGAATTATTGATTAGCAATTTTTTCTACATACCGTGGACCATATTGAATTTGATGTTGACTTAATTGTAACACATTTTGATGTTGTCTTCGAAAAATCTCACCCTGTTCTTACGACAACTTATACAGTGTTTTCGATAATTAAGAAGGGCATACAAGTTGATCGACCTCTCATTTTTGCACAAGATGATCCTGCGTATTCGAAATGGGTCAGTTTAAGATTGTAATCATCAAAATAGCTGCTGATGATGTATTTCATGGACATTAGCATCGATTGGTCACATTAGAATAAATATTGCCACTGAAATATATGTTATTTATGCATGCACACTTGCACAAAAGAGGGATGGTTTGCATCAATAGGAGTGTCACATAAGTTAAGTGTGCTCTTATTTTTCTACCTACTTGGACGATACATTGATTAGTCTGTCCCTTAAGTAGGTATTCATGTTGTGATTCATATGCTGAGACGGAATAAAACAAAAATTTAGAGATAGAACAGAACAAAAATTGGAGACAGTGAAATGTTTCATTGTGATGGACAAAATAGATAAAATTGTGCTTGTTTTGAGGATAGAAATGTGTTTGGTTGCAGTTGACAGAATATAAAAAATAGTGTCAATGAATAAAGTACTCCTGTAGTATAATATGAATGAAAATATGTAATTCATTGATTATTTTTAAACGAATGATTTGTATTAGTAAAAAAGATAACAAATAATAATAATAATAACAATAACAATACAAAATTAATTTCATATAATAATAATAATAATAACAATAGAAGAAGAAAAGAAAGAAAATTAATAATAATAAGGAATTTAATAATCACAATAATAATAAGAAAATTAATTATGTATACTAATGATAATAAAAATAATAAGAAAATTAATAATAATAACAACAACAACAACAACAACAATAATAAGTACAAAATTTAATAATAATAATAATAATAATAATAATAATAATAATAATAATAATAATAATCATCATCATCATCATCGTCATCGTCATCA
>JAOTIZ010000201.1:25285605-25299878 GCA_027123425.1 Erythroxylum panamense | reverse complement strand
TTTGAGCCACCTTACAACATAATTCAAAATACAAACTTTACAAAAACAACAATTTCTCAAAATGCAACTAAAGCATTGTTTTTACAAAATCTATCTTCAAAAGAGCAAAATGTGCAAATTGGAGTGATGCCTTGACGCTCGACTCGATCACTCAATATCTTACTTATCACCTGTGGATGGGAAGGAGTGGGGGTAAGCTTAATGCTCATGGGTAACAGTTTTATAATCGGTAATTCGCAAAAATCATTGAAAACCTTCATGATCATAGCAATTTTTCACAAAATCTATAAAACAGATATTTCTCACTTATCAAGCCAATTCACAATTCACATAAGTCAAACAACCATCAAACTTGTCGACACATGTAAACACATAAACACATCATAATGGTTTAGGTGGATCCGTACAGAACATACTACACATTTCCCATACGGGTCTTGTGTAGTCGTGAATAGAACGTACTATTGCAATCCCACAAAATGGTCTTTCGTAGCCGTGATCTTATGGGAGTCTACGAGAGAACTCCATGCCACTAGCGAGCAGGTGAGAGAGGCCTTTTTAATCAAGTGCACTTGAATTAACTTAGGGAACCACCACAAACCCACATAACATGTAATTCATGACTTGAAAACTAATTGCCCAAATGGCACATTTCTAAAACTTGTTTGTCATGCACTTGACATATTTCACATGCATTCCCATCAACATTCCTATACCAAGCATAAAACCATTTCTCAAATCATTCAAAAGTGACAAATACAACTATTATAAAGCCATTTGGAAACATTTTCATATCATCTCATAAGTCATTCACAGAAATTCACATACAAAATCACATGACATATTCTCAAGGCATTTTTAAAGGACAATAAATGCACATTATCAAGGTAGTTGGAAAATCATTAACTTCCATTTATTTTAAGAAACTTTAATAACTTATTAACTCAACTATAAAAATGTCACCCACCTTGGTTTCCTTGCTTGAAACTTACTCAAGGATGTTTCTCCTCTTGCTCCTCTTACCTCTCTTGATTTTCTTCAACATTGACAAAAACTCCAAATCAAAAGGAATTTAAATTGGATAACCCAAAGAAATATATTCATAAAATTGACCCTAGAATACCTAAACTCATACATTTCCTAAGCTCTTTGAACCAAAACCATTCCAAAAATTCAAATATAAAAACACA
Source organism: Erythroxylum panamense (assembly GCA_027123425.1). Lineage (NCBI taxonomy): Eukaryota > Viridiplantae > Streptophyta > Magnoliopsida > Malpighiales > Erythroxylaceae > Erythroxylum > Erythroxylum panamense. Next base: position 25,298,688 of record JAOTIZ010000201.1, on the reverse strand, counting down.
AACTAACCCTAAATCTCCACCAATCAATAGATTTCTTGGCTCTAATGGAAGCTCTAATCTTCCTTTTCCTTTTTCCCTTCTTGCTCAACCCCATAATCCCTCTTGAAGGTTAAGAAAAGTTGAAACCTAGCTTAGCCCTATTTTCTTTCTCTTCTTTTCTCCTACACGACACTCTCTCTCCTCTCTTTTCTCCAATTTTTGTTTTCTCTCTCTTACAATGTAAGACCACTCTTTTCTTCTCCCTTTTTGTACCTTTAATGAATGCACAATGTCCATTTTGCCCCTCCTTCAAAGCTTTAAAGCCTTTCCACTTAAGTGATCTCCCCAAAATACCCCTTATGTAACTTATCACTTTAACTTTAATTCAATTCACCTATGTAACATAATCTAATTAACATTAACATGCTAATTAACTCCAACATATATTAATCTAGCAAGACCCCAAAATAAATCTAATTATGTTTAATCAAATAAATAAAAAAAATTAGGGGCCAAGACTGTGATAACCTGTGAAGGTGGAGATACTCCCGAAGAAATGTAATCTTCTAATTGAAGAGCTCGGATTGATACTATCACTTGTGCTCTCCAATTTATGAAGTTGGTTCGATCTAACTTAATTGGCAGATTGAAGTTCAAGGTTTTTGCCTAGGCTGGAAAGTCTAATAGAGGTGTGTTGAGCTGTGACTGTCGAGTTTGGTTAGAGGTAAAGGATGACTCTTGAGCCATTATGACGTTAGTCAATAATGAGGCTCTGATACCATGAAGCAAGATGAAGCAAGAAGAATATGATGTGTAAAACTTTTTCCTTGTTTATTTCATTTGCTATGAGAGCAATATATACAGAATGTATGTATGTTTCTAGACTATTCATTGAATAGATTTATTCTACTAACATATCAAAATTTGTTATTTACAGCTGGTAGTCTGTTGAGAAGGAATGACTTCGGTACTAGCAAGTGTAAAATGAGTTTTGGTAGTCTTGTGTAGTAGCTTGTTGTAGTCTCCAGAAGGACCCATGTTGATGTTTCCACGCCCTTTACAAGTTGCCTGGCCCAATGTCTTGTGTAGTTGAGCAGAATCTTTTATAGTTTGATGGCAATAAGGAAGGACTATCATTTATCATGATATTATAGTAGTGTATAAGGTGACGGATGTTTTACATCATTTACGATCTTTGATGGAAAAAAAGGTAGAAAGTCGAAGTCGTTGTTCTGACTGGTGAATGTAGGAGAGATTGGCATTTGTAATTTCGGAGCTAGTGGACCAAGTATTGTCATTGAATCTCATCCTATTTGCTAAACCTAAGAAGTGACGGCTTCGTTCTCATGAAATGTTGGGTCTATGAGCATCAATTCATTCAATTTTTGTAGGTTTCATTTATTGAATGGATAGATGCTTATAAAATAAGATAAAAATAAAGTAACATGATCAGGTGATTTGAACCTATTTTTTCGTTTTTACATGCTTTACCTCATTGTCTTTGTTCTCAAATCCTGAGACTTGAAAGCTCATTTTTTCATTCTAAAATATCATGGATTTCTGATTACAATTTACAACCAGGCTATTGGACGCTAGGTAAGGCAACTCAATTGAACATCGCTGAAGAAAAGTCATCCTAACCATTTTTTTTTTCTTCAGTGAAGCCAATTACTCAAGTTTGTTATTTATATAATCTTTCTTAACTAAACAGAATCTATATCTCTGAAACACACTCGTAAAACTTACTCCTTCCAAGGTGAGATGCAAAACACTGAACTGATCATGACTTGTTTCTTGAAAGTTGCCCCCTCAAAGGAATGAAGACAGCTCCTTCAGCACAGAACCTATCGATCTTCAAGTCTGCAGATGCAAAATGTCAAGCACTTGGTGTGCACTGTTCATGTCTGCTCACAACACAAGGAAAAATCGCAACTTCTGTCTCCACTGTTATGTAATCTGAATGTATGAGGTCTAGGAATTTTGTAACTGAAATTGCTCACAATATGGTAGATGTATGAGGAATGGTTTTGTGTAAACTGGGAAAAAACGAATTTAGTGCTACTGTTGTATTAAAACAGTGAAATTCGATTTTGCAGTCTCAATGTGTAAAGTCTGCTTCAACTATCTGTGGCTCAAAATGAAACTTTGCTTCCGAAGGAATAAACGATATGGAAAGATGTTAAACAGATCAAAGATAAGGGTTTGCAACTTGCTAAAACTGATGGAGTTCGGTTTTTCACTTTCAAGAACTTTCAAAACTAGCTTCAGGTTTTACAAAACAGAACACACATCAAAGGCTACTTTTCTACCTCTGATGCTCAACTTCTAAAACTTACTTCTGGAAAATCAAAAACCGAAATGACAAGTAAAAACAAGGCTCAAGAGGATAAAAACATGAACTGAAGGCTTTTTGTTGAATTTTTGGTTTCTGCACTATTCTCTACTGCTGGAAAATCAAAGGCAACACAGGAAAAATAAAACATAACAAGAAGATTGAAAACTTGAAGGATTGTATTGAGAGTTTCTGGTTTTTTTTACTCTCCTACGAAAAATGAACAACAAGAAGCCCTTTTTATGCAGCTTCTTCATGTTCAGATACAAGCTCATGATTTTTCTAAAGGACAAAGACACAAACTGATGAGTAAAGTTGACTAATACTGACATTTCCTAATTTGTCTAAACACAAAAGCATTTCATTTTGTCTTTTGCATTGCTAACACTAACATAGGCAAAAAACTGAAACTTGTACAGCATGAACATTAAATAAATTTCCAGCAGCCTCTTGATTCTTCAGCTCCCAAAACAGACATGCAATCCGATTGTCAGGCCACAAGGTGAAAAAGCTTGATGCATGGATCAGTTCCCCTTGACTTGCTATCTTCATTAAATCTCAATTATGCTAATTAAACCAACTTCATTGCTTCAGGTTTTACATTTTCCAGCGCTGCACTTCTTCCTCTGCTCTTCTTTTTACTGCAACTACTGGTTTTGTCAAACTGCACATTTTCAATTTTTTCTTAATTGCTTCTATCTTAACCTCATCTTCACTTTTCCACTGAATTTCACTCATTTGAAGTTGCTCTTTATTCCCTCGAACCATGCAGCCTTGAATTATGTCAAGTATCATCAACTTCAGTTTTTTTGACAAGTCTAGGATGATTCCACTTGATTTTCACTCTTCTTTTCTTCTTTAACTTGATTGACATTGCAAGATCTTCAGCAAGCTTCAATACAACAGGTTTTGCAAAACAAACCATCCCAACATTGTTAGGGTGGCAAGGACGTTGACCTTCATGGACATGGTTGGATTATATTTTATCTGAAGTTATACAATGGGCAACTCCAATATTCTACTAAAAAATTCCAGGACCGACAATTAGTGTAGTCAGATGCTGCTATAAGATCCAAACATCATCAGTCTTAACACTAACAGGCTTTTCTGCATCAGGACAAAGCTACAAGCGTCATGTTTTAACCACGCAACGTGGGTTTATGCTAACACTACTTGTTTTTATATTACGAAATCATTTGCAGTTGTTGAGGAGTTGCTTGCAATTTCAACGACTTGAGTTGATTCTCGTTAGATTTTAATGATTTTCAAGGGAGGGACCAAATTTTGTTCAATTCGCCAGCATAGCCTTGATAGACTGTGTATAGTTTGATAATATTAAGTTAAAACTCCTTTTTACAAACCCCAAGACGCATGTGAGTTGATAAGGGGTTCTTCTAATTTAAATGAGGTCGCGAGTTTAAACCGCTCTCATGTATACAATCGTTTGAAACTTGAGGTCAGAGCTTTGCCTCCAATAAGGGATCTACCTGGTTCGAGCGGGGATTAATTTGGGAGTAAATGGCTTAAAGATGTATTCCTATAATTGTGACCCTCCTATAACTCCTCGTGGGTAACTAAATAAAAAAAAGTCCTTTCTATACTTACCCTCATCACAAGGTTAGAGTGTTAGCTTTTGTATTTTGGATTCAACAAGTAATGGCATACGTTCGAACTTTTGGCGAATTAGGTAATCCTGAAGCAAAGTTGTAGAAATCACCGATTTAATTACATGTAATCGTCGACCCGAGTTGGCAATTGAAGCATTGGAGATATGAAGGGTTAAGTGTCAGCTTGCATTATTTGCAATATTATTCGAACGTAATGACTCTTTGAAGCATCAACTTTCTAACATGCCCCATCAACCACTTCAGAACAAGGAAATAGGGATTCAGACAGGAAAAGTCTAGTCTGCGGTGTCTGTTGTTTGAACTTCAGTTTTGGCCACCTCCTCTGACAGTGGATGGTGGGTAACTGAGAATTCACTTGCCGCATGTTCAAGCTTTTTGACTTATTGGGTTAACGAAACCTGTCGACAATTCTATGATTTGGTAGTCTACCAATCAAAGTTTTGAGGGGTCAGGTCAGGATCCATCTCATCACGGTAATTTGTGCACAGTTCTATGTCATGAATATTGAATGGAGAAAATTTTCTGGTTGTAACTGTTACTTTGACACTTAAATTAATTATTATATTTCAAATGAAATTATATCAAAGTTTAATCATTCTAATTTTATGTTAAATAAAATAAAATAAAAATAAAAGAGTTATGTGATAATTAATACTACGATTAGAATTAAAAATTAAAAATTTAGAACTTTATAGAAAAATTGAAATTCTTGCTTCTCTCCGGAAGATCTTTTGATGAAAGAAAAACCAAAAAAATGATGGCCTCCCGTTTGGTTTATTAAATGGAACGAACTTAAACAATAATGGGATAAACCAGAGCAGCAAACAGAGACTTGAAGGAATTATTAGAGAGAATCAACTGGCAGGCAACCACAAAACATGAGGGTTCGTTTTCCTTACGTTATTGTTTGGTAAGCTTTGAATTTTACTGATAACAATTGATGCATCATTCTTGCAAGACCCATGCTGAGAAAACATGAGAAGATCAGAGGCATAAAAGGATGGCTGTAACAACCATTTCATTCCGTAGATTACGTTAGATTCTGCTACTTCCTTACTTGAAATCATTTGTCGCCGTAGTAACTATTCGTTAATTGTTAGAAGGGTAAAGAAGAAAGACAAGACAGCTAGATTTGGAGGGAAGTTGTGGTTTTTCACGAGTAGAAGGTAGTGGGATTGTGTTAGACTTAAAAACTGACAAGAAGATTTTCGTCGGTACAAGTCTTACTGTTACACTTTCAACTCCCAAGTTTACACAGCCAAGTTCAACCAGAAAACATAAACTCTCTATATGTCATGTTTTCAGCAAGAATGATTCGTGGGTTTTTTGACATTTACCAGGTTGTGGTGGAAAATTAGCAGAGGACCCACTTGATAAAGGAGAAAATTTTCCAATTCGACCAACTATACCCACCCATCAGAGCCTTTGATTCCTCTCAAGCTCTGTCTTTGTCTGAAGGGGAAGTCTTGACCATTTTAAAAGGAGGGTCTTTCATATAGATTAGATGGTCATACTCCCAAAAGCTTGTACTGTTGGCGTTTTTGTCCTCTTTTAGGCTAGTGAGTTGCGTAGGATTCAAGTGCTTTCTTCAACTTTCCTCTTTGTTTCTTTTTTATCTTATCTTTTTCATAAAGTATAATTTGCTTAGTTTTCTTTTGTTTTGCGAATAAAGGTGGAGTATTTTGCAGGGTTGCTTGCCGTTTGTTTATATCGGCGCATATGCTATTCTGAGGTAATTTATACACCTGGGAATCGAGTGATGAAGTTGATCCTGGATTATTCTGCAGATTCTTGACGTACTGTAGCGGGTGAGGTTATGTTTTTATGATACAGTACATCTCGTTTTTGTGCGGTTCACAAACAACTGTTTCATACAGTTCCTGTATCTTTTAAAGCTGAAGCTTTACTCATCAATAAACTTTTTTAAATGGGGTGGGTGATCAACAGTCCTTACATTTTTTTATTCTGAATTAATCAGAATACTTTTGCGGTGTTCTTTGCCTTATAACACTTAATTAGCATCACTTGGATGTACTTCCAGTGCAGACCTTTGATGTGTTTGAAGATTAATAGAACACCAGTTCTTTCATTTGCTTCATTCACGGAAACTGAAAGTTTCAGATTTTTCTGTCCTACTTGTTGTTACGTCACTGCGCATCAATATTGGGATCAATAAGTTTGTTTGACAGGCCAAACTAACAAACTTCATCAGCCCAGTACTGAGGAAGTTTTCACATCATGGATTGGTTGACCGAGATTTTCAAAGGATCTACCTATAAAGGCCAGGATCATGGGAAGTATGAAGATCATGTGTACTGGGATGAGCCTCGACGATCAGTGGTAATTTCGATCTTCCCCTTTCCATATATTTCTTATTATTGATTGATATCAGGATTGCCTCTTCTGTATATTCTACGTCTCAATTAACTTTCTCCAATTTGACTGTACATTGATGGAAAATATATTGGATATAGGATAATTCATCAGATTTTGACCAAGAAGAGATTGACCGTGCTATTGCAATTTCCCTGTCAGAAGATCCTAAAGGGAAAAAGGTGATTGGTAAGCTCCACAGCTGTAAGCGCTAATCCTGATATCTTTCAAGTTCTTTGCATTTCAAGAATGGATACGACAAAACTCTTTAACATCCGTCTTTTAATGCCTAGTCCTAGTGGATGCTTACTTATTTCTATTTTTTTTAATCTAATCTTGTAAAAGGAATAATTCTGGTCTAAAGTTTCCTTATTGGAGGTGGAGTAAGAGGGTATGCATAATTTGGGTTCCTCTTATTCTGCCAAAAGAATTAACCCTTAAAGGGCTGTATTACTCTTTACAATCTGTAGGAACTAAGTGGCTGTGCATAGTCACAGTTGCAGTTAATTTTCGTGTTCTTTGCTCTCCCTAATCTGATTGTGTTGATTTACTAGCCAATGTTTAATAATCTTTTATATCTGTTAAATCGCTCTGATCCACCATTCCCTCCAGAAGGTTTGATTGCCAACACTGTCTTCCTTATATTTTGTATAACCATTTTACCTGGTATATTTGGTTAATTAATTCATTCATCTTCAGCAGGGGAAGATACTCAATCCCACCACACAGAAGATACTCATTCAGAAGAAGATGAACAGTATGTAAAGTCTCGATTGGAAGAAGATGAGCAGTATATAAAGTCTCAATTAGAGGATGATGAACAACTTGCTAAAGCTATTCAAGAAAGCTTAATTGTCGATTCACCTCCTCAATTGGATAGTAGGAATATACTTCCACCTTATCCATCCTCCCATCCACCTGGTTACAGGTACAGTAAATGTATAGACCATCTATTTTTTTCTATTCCAGTACTTAATAATGATAAGGAATTTTTTAGCTTCTTGTTAAAATTTCCTTGAAGAGTAGAGAGTGGCATTGGATTGCTGTGGCATGAACAATTTTGGCTGGATGATGAATTGATTTGAGTAGAGCAGTTTGCCTTCATTCAGAAGCTGTTTGAAGGATATAATTGGCTTATTCATATAATAGGAAATAATATAGACTTGTGGGATATCGATAGGAAATGAGTATTTTCATCTCAGCAAGGATTGAGAGTCAAAAGAGCTGCATTGCTTAGTCTGCTAAGCTTTTTCAATAATTGGCAAAAAGTTATACAGATTCTATAAAATGATCAAGCAAATTGGTGCCTGGTTGAAGATATTACCTCATGTCTTAAAGTTCACTCATGTAGTTTGCAAGATCAGTTGTGTAAGAAACTGTTCTGTTATACTTTCCACTCGACTTGAGATTACAACTACCTTACAAATCAGAAGGTTTGCTATTGCAACTACTTGATGAACTTGAAATGCATACAACCTTATTCAATATCAGGACCGATCAATTTTAACAATTGCTTATAGGACTTGCTTCAGCTTCTTGCACAATGTCTTAAGTGATTTTTGCATGTTGCAGACATGTATGAACCCTGACCTGGTTGTAAAAATGTCTTGGTACTAGGATCTGTGCTGGGTGCCATGCAGAGATCGGTCGTGGGCGTTTTTTAAGCTGCATGGGCGCTGTTTGGCATCCTGAATGCTTTAGATGCCATGCTTGCAATCATCCAATAACTGATTATGAGGTTCAACTTTTATGCGAGTTAATGGATTATTTGATTTTGAGGTCTAGAAAGTGTTGAGTAATTTATCAATTTCTCCTCTCGTCTTTAACATTATTGAGTTACATCAATAATCATTCATCTCAAAAAGTTTCCATCTTTTTCTCTCTTGTGATAGTTCTCCGTGTCAAGGAATCGTCCTTACCACAAATCCTGCCATAAGGAACATCACCACCCGAGATGTGATGTTTGCAGTAACTTTGTAAGTGCTGTTTAGAAAAGAAAGAAGTGTACATGAATGTCTCCATTGAGTTACTGGAATCATTCTACAAATCTAGACCCACGCATAAGCAGCCTGAACTGTACAGATATGTTAAATTTCCATATTGGTATTCTTACAGATTCCAAAAAATGCAAGCGGTCTTATCGAATATAGAGCACATCCTTTTTGGATGCAGAAGTATTGCCCTTCACATGAGCATGATGGGACTTGCCGATGTTGTAGTTGCGAGAGGATGGAGGTCAGTTAAAAGAATATGGAGAGCAAACAGCTCAATTATCACTTTTGTTTTCCCTAATCATTAACTTGTTGGTCTCAAAGAATTTCCATCCATGCAGCCCAGGGATATGAGATATCTATCACTAGATGATGGTCGCAAGCTATGTCTAGAATGTCTAGACTCTGCCCTAATGGATCCTCATGAGTGCCAGCCACTTTATTTTGAAATTCGTGCATTTTATGAAGGTTTAAATATGAAAGTCGAGCAAGAAATTCCCTTACTTTTGGTTGAGAGGCAAGCATTGAATGAAGCCATGGAAGGAGAAAAGAATGTAAGGCTGGTGCACTGAAGCTTTTACGAGGCAAACAACCACGATTCTTATTCTCCAGAGAACTAACATATCTTCACTTTCAGGGCCATCATCACTTACCTGAGACCAGAGGACTCTGCTTGTCTGAAGAACAAACAGTTACTACTGTATGTGTTCCTTTTCAGCACTCCCTGCTGTAGTTTTGGTTGCAATGTTTATTTAAGTGAGCTTAAATGTATAATTATATTACCAAATGTTGTAGGTATTAAGGAGACCAACGATTGGAGCAGGCTACCAGATCACAAACTTGGTGACAGAGCCCTATAGGCTAGTACGTAGATGCGAAGTAACTGCAATTCTTATTTTGTATGGGCTCCCCAGGTAATTTCTTTGTTCTGATTTGTTTGTAAGAGCCTACTCTGCAAACTTTTTGCTCCATGACTATGAGTTTTCCCACCTACAGGTTATTAACTGGGTCGATTCTGGCTCATGAGATGATGCACGCATGGCTTCGGCTTAAAGGTTATTGTTCTATCTATTCTCTCATCACTGTTTGCGCTTCCGATTCTGCTAGCTAAATTTATTTGATGACATATTCAACAGGCTATCCTAACTTGCGTCCAGAGGTTGAAGAAGGTATATGTCAGGTTCTAGCTCATATGTGGTTGGAGGCAGAGATCTACTCTTCTTCTGGAAGTGATGTTGCTTCTTCATCATTGCCGCCTTCATCTTCCTCCACATCGTCAAAGAAGGGAAAACGGTCTGACTTTGAGAAGAAATTTGGCGAGTTTTTTAAACACCAGATTGAGTCAGATGGATCATCAGCTTATGGAGATGGGTTCAGGCAGGCAAACGAGGCAGTGCTGAAATATGGCCTCAGGACTACCCTGGACCACATTCGGATGACAGGAACATTTCCTGTCTGATTCATAGCCATTTATAAGGAACCATCTTCCTTCAATGCCACCACCTTGGCACTGTCATGGACTCTTGGTTTATTCATAGCTGTGGAAAACAAACTGTCAGAAAACAATAAGCAACGAGATGCTTGCCATTAGGCTGATCATTAAGGTTGGGGTCATGTAAACATGCTATGATGAGGTATTAAATAGAGTATCAACAGATTGAATATAAAGATACAATAGCAGTATAAAGTTCTCTTCTCCTTTGATCATTGTGCTTTTCTACTCCATTGATCACCGTTAAATTTGACCAATTATCGCAATCTAACAAACTATTGTTCTTCTTCAAAATGAAACTAAACTTTAGTTCAGCGTTGATGAAATTATTACGAGGGTTTGGTTTCTCCTATGCAGGAAGGTAGAATATTGCAAGGCTCGATAATTGCACAATAATGTTTTGTGTGGTGTAACTAGTGGAACTGCCCTAGTGTTAAATAAAGAAACTGAAACATTATATTTGTCACAATCATTTCCGATTGATGTCATTTCAATCGTTCATATGATTTATTTCTATTAATTGACAGCTGTTCAAGATTTATAAGTTTCATATCTCATTATATTCCTATTTCTAATGTAAAATATATTAAAATAAATATAATCATTGTGATCTAAATTAAATTTAAAATATTTATTAATAAGTATCTCTAAAAGAAACAAAAAATGGTTTGCTTGAAATTTCAAACGGACCTAAAAATCAAATAAATCTCTTTGTTTATGTATTGATAATGTCTTTAATTTTATTTAACTCCTTAACATTATTGTGTTTTAATGTGAGAGTCATTTATACGAGTTGTTCCGCTTTATTTTTATTTTTATTTTCTATTTTTTTAAAAAATAGAAACACGTCTAAATTTGTAATAAAATTTGGAATTTTTTTATTTAGTTGAAATTTAAATAAAAATTAAAATTGTTTTTTATCATTATTTTCTCTCTGTTTTATTTTTGATAGTATGATCATTATTTACAATCTAGATGGCTCTTTTCTTATTTATAATGTTCCAAAAACGTTTCAATCCAGTCGTTTAAGAGAAGGCTATTATCATTATATGATTTGGTAAAATTTTATATCAGGGTAATTGATATACATACTATTACTCCAAATTGACCAATTATATGAACACATTAATTTAAAATACATTAAGAGACATCAAATCACTTTAATATCTAAATTGAGTATTTTAAAATAAAAATAGGTATTTAACGTTGCAAAAATAAGTTGCATGTTTTACCTTATGTTACTTCGCCTTTAAAAGAAAGTGTTTTTACCTAAGGATATCTTTGTCCATTGAGTAAACTATAGTATTCCTTCTCATTAACTTTTCATGATTCATTAATCATATATTGATTTAGATTTTTTATTTATATAGTTTTGGCTTTTGAAAAATGATAAAATTGTTTCTTTTTTTCCTTAGTATTACTAAAAGGAAAGCAAACAAGACATTGTTCTTTTGTAGATGTGAGTTAGAAAACCAATATCTTATTATTTTTGTTTTTAAATACTTCTTATGCATATTTTCATATAAAAATATATATTTTTGTAAGTATATTACACGTTTATTTAAATATTCAAAGATTTTTATTTTCATTTAATGATATGTAAATTTATAAAATTTATTTATTCTAATATTTATAATTTTAATATAGTTTTGAAGAACTGCACAACTAATTTATTGCAATAGAAATTAGTTAAAATGATGAGAAACGAAGTAGTAGAGTTTGTGTCTACTCGTTAGCCCCTTAGCATATAAAGGCACTTTACAGTTAGATGAAAACGGACTTTGGGTTGAAGGTTAGTTAGATCACACGCATGAAGGTGGTATGCGAGAGCTCCAAGGTAACTTAGCAAGTTAGATCAAGCATGATGTGAGTTTTTTTAGAGTTTTGGACTTTGTACTGACTGACTTGGCTAAGCTTAAGTTCTTAATGAACTAAAGACTTAGTGTATACTTAAATGAATGACCCATGACTACTAGACTTGATATAGGTAAGCATTGGACTAAACTATTATGCTATGAAAGGCTTTGGGTTTGGATGACTCATACAGAGATTATGGGGAGATCTTGGATGATGTGAAAGATAAGACCACAGAGGATATACATTAACTCTAAAAGATAAAGAATATATGGGAGGATCATCTATAGATAGTAGAGATCTTCGTGAATATAGATGTATCATTCTTAGATAAATATAATCTCCTTATCTTGTTATTTGGGATGTAGCTAAAATATAAATCTTATCAGATATAGTCCTATTTAGACGGAGATGTAATTGCTAGTATAATGTAATCTACTAAGGATAAGATGTGATCTAGTAGTTTAGTTCAATTAGTATAAGTTCATCGAAGCCTTACTCCTCAGATAAATACTAAGAGAGAGTATTCCTTTGTATATTATGAGGGAAGTAATAAAGGTTAACATTTGTTGTATCTCTTTCGTGCTTCTATCGTTGTCTTTAATCTTGTAAGAGTGAAAGAGTTAAACACTATGAAATTGTAAGGTATTCGAGAAAAAGTTAGTTAGTTAAAGATTATATGAAAAGGTTGACTCTAAATGGATCTAAGTGAGATTATCGTGTAAAGCAGTAGGTACAGCTTGTGATATAAGTTTTGTGCTTATAGGACCTTTGTAATAATAAGTATCAGAGTCACATTTGATATGGTGGGAGGCAGAAATTTAACAGAGCATGCCCTTAAGGTGGAGACATATATACGGCAAATTCCCCAAAGAGAGGAAGTGATCACTTCCTACAATATTCAGTTTTAGATGTTAGAGGAAAAGATCTAACAGTTGCAGTATCAAATAACATATTTGATAAAGGTACAATAGGAGACTAAGTTCCTGATGGCAATCCTAAGATATGCTATTGAAATATAAGATGTTGGACGTGTCAAGAGCACCACGATAAAGGTGCATGAATTCAAAGTTTTTGAAGGTGTGCAAAATGTGAAGGAGTTCAAGAACTTTCTATGGGATATGGAGTAGTATTTTGTGACTACTAAGGTACCTGATATTGAAAAGTTCAATATGAAAGCTATGTACTTGGATGGAGATGCCAAGCTTTGGTGGAGAATGAGAACCTCTACCGAAATCAGTGTGGGTTGAACTCCCGTCGACACAAGCCAAAAAGTGTTCATTAGAAAGAATTGACCCTTTAACTCCCTTTCATCTTCTCCCATGTGTCGATGGGAGTTCTACCCACACTGATTTCGAAGAAGAAAGGATCCAAGAAGGGAGATTTCATAAGAAGAAAGAATCCAAGAAGGGAGATTTCAAAAGAAAAGGTAAG
>JAOTIZ010000201.1:25249705-25261305 GCA_027123425.1 Erythroxylum panamense | reverse complement strand
GAAAGAAACGGTTAATCAGTTGAGTTCTGTAACTAACCCGAACTGACTCTTGCGTCTGCTTTCCATTCTTCTTCTGCGTCTGTATTTCAATTCGCGTCTTCATCTATTTTTATTTTGCGTCTGCTTCTGCTTTTCTAGCTTCTGCGTCTGTTTTTCTTAACGTTTGTGTCTGCTTTTTATTTTACGTCTATGTCTGCGTCTGCTTTTGTCTTTGCGTCTGCGTCTGCGTCTGTGTTTTATTCTTCGTCTGTATTACTGCGTCAACTTTTCTAACTTCTTTTATTTTTCACTTTGTTATACATCAAAATCATTTCTCAGCAAAGTTATTTTGACTTAACAGATACATTCTTCCATCACTATCCCTACCACTACGCTCAACAATTAGCCTTAGAACTCTATCTTAAGGAAGCAACCATTAATCCCAAAAATTGATCTTAAATGCTTCCATCCTCTTGTCATGGGCATCAAAACAAATGTATAATCTTTTAAACTATAACAAAATATGAACAGTACTAATATAATGTATAACATTATAATGAAGTATTAATAAGTTAGTGAATTTCATTTATCATTACTTGTAGCAACGAACTATATAATGAAGTATTAATAAGTTAGTGAATTTCATTTATCATTACTTGTAGAAACGAACTCTCCTGATTCCTTAATAATTGTAATTCCACTATTGATTCAAGATTTCTTATCTTTAACTCATGTACATAATCTTGCAGCTTCATTTATTCATTAATATAAGATGTTGCTTTCTCTTTCATCAATCTTTGCTCTTTTATACATGCTTTAATTAACAAAAATATTAAGTATTCCTTTGAGAAACTAGGCTTCTCAAGAATTCTATTTAAGAAGTATCTCATAAAAAATTTAGCAAAAACCAATTTTGGTTTGCTTGTCATAAAACAACTATGTTAAGGTTTGTAAGTTTTTACTTTAAAACATCTCTCATTCTTATCATATACAACATGTAAAACCCATGGACATCCATTAATACAACTAACCTTGATTTTATTACTTTCTTATATTTTATTTGGTTTGTACTGTATAATTGATAACGACATTTTAAAATTATTTTGTAGTTTCAAACTCTATTCCCAATCTCCACTACTGTGCCACATTTGTAGGATTATTCCTAACACTTAAACTGGGTGTAAACAAAGTTTCATATGGCTCGTCGCTATTAGGATATTAATCAGTGCTAATAAAACTATCACAATCAGTTGATTCAATTTCAACTAGTTGATGGTCATCTAAAATGTCTACATGAAAGTTTGATTGAACATATCCAACATGTTATTCCACATATGCAACCTATTAATCCACATATGAAACCTGTTCCTTCGTATTTTTATTCATATGTGCGCACTATTTCTCCACATTTTCAACCATATGTTTGCATTATTCCTCCACATTTACACTCTATTCATCCATATCTACACCCTGTTTATCATCATCACAGTCCTCTCCTCCAGTTATATGTAATATGTTAGAAGCATAGAAAGGTGTGCCTAAATGATGAGTTATATACACATCAACACTTCTATAAAGTTGCATAAGGTTTGCTAGCTTAATATAACTTTTGCTTGACTCAATAACTCTTTAAAGTTAAGACCTGACTCTACAATATGCCTTATCAATTTAATGGTACCATAAATCCTTCCCCATCTCATATATTTGTCTATTATTGATCTACTCAAAGTCATCATTTTCAATTGTATCAATAAACTGCTAGTAAATTAGATGATCTTAAAACCCAAATTTCGGATTTAACTACCTATCTAAAATAGACATTATGAGTATATCTCAAGATATAAACAAAATGAAAAAACAATATATACACTTAGAAGATCAAATGGTAGAAATACTACTATTCTAGCCTTTTTCTTGCTCAAAATCAATCATTTTTCACTACATCTTTGAAGGACTGTCTTAACTTTCTTTAAATGATCAATTTTATCTTGATTAGAATAAATGATAATATCATCAATATAGACAAAAGTAATGCTTTACTTGCCAACGAAGATAAAACAATCTAGAGTCATACTTGTTTCGCTTCCGTTGATGCTTTACTGCCAATATCCAAGCTCTTCGCAATATGGAAAGAAAGAGATAAGACTAAAGAGAGAGATCACAATCTTTAAAAATAGAAAGACCTCTTCGATTCTTTGAACCTAAAATAGAAAAACCATATATAAAAATCACAAATCCAATTGTATCTAACTCCGTTGTAATAGAAACTGCTAGTAAATTAGATGATCTTAAAACCCAAATTTCGGATTTAACTACCTATCTAAAACAGACACTATGAGTATATCTCAAGATATAAACGAAATGAAAAAACAATATATACACTTAGAAGATCAAATGGTAGAAATTCTACAAAAACAGACAACAATGTTACAATTAATCACAGAATTAATAAGTGAAAACAAAGTACAAACACAACAGATTAAAACTTTAGAATCCACGCTGAAGTTGGTATCAGAGCTAGCTGTACATCCATTGCGTGCCTAGTTCAAATCCCAGCCCTAGGCCTTCGACAAGGGATTCAACTTGTAGGTAGCAGAAGATTACATATAAAACAACAGGAATAGTACAATGATTTTTGTTAGATAATGAAGAAGCTTTAAAAAATACACCTCATTATTTCGAAGCAAATAATGATAGTACAACATTTCATGCTATTTCCATTGATATGCTCGTGAACATATATAAATTTAGGTTCTAACATGAAATTCTGACTATAGAAAAAGCCTTATACTTTCATGTTAAACCATTAAAACCATTGTAACAACCGTTAGAGTATAATAAAATAAATAAATGTCATTAAAACAACCAATAGAGACTCGAGTGTAAAAAACAATCCATAAGCAAATTCAGATAGTTCCTTTTCCTTTATTAATTCATTCATAATAATCAAAAACAACAATAACAATTTAGGGAAAGTCTCACTGATACGCGAGATCTGGTGAGGTTCACTAGTATACAACTTATCTTTAACCGGTGAAGAGACTATTTACATTCATAATTAAAAGAATAGCCAAAATGATCATAAGCGAATTATACTTTTAAAGACAAATTAGAGGAGATTTTTCCATTTCTTTTTATGAAAGGAAAGATGGCAACTTAATGCCTTAAGTTGTTTATGAAGGAAGATAACCCTCCTTACATTCTTGAAAAGAGTCAAAAAAGCATGCACTAATAATTTGTTAAAAAGTAGAATATTAGAATGACTACAATAGTTTGTCAGTTTGTTTCCTAAATTGGATAGGAAGGGGACTGCCGATGAGAAAAAATCATATCTCATGATAATGTATAGTTTTATATTTTATGTTTTGTTATTAATACTATTAATCACATTACATGAATTAAAGTGATTTTGATTTGAAACAACATTTTAGTTGTATATGTGATGAATTACTTCCTATTTTCTTATCAATATGTAGATTAATTCACAAGCTCTCAAAAATAAAAACTAAATTTGCAATAAAGTAGAGGAAATGAAAATAGAAATTGCTTCGTTGATCTAATAATCTCCATTGACAAAATAATAATAAGAATATGACAGGTTGGTATATTTGATGAACTAAAGTCTAACTTGGTCAACGTCCTCCATAATTAGACAATATCTGAGTTTAATCAGAAGATGCCAAGACACTAAAACATAGAAGGATTTGTTAACTTTCCTGTATGAGATAGAGAATCTGGACAAATGAGTGGGACTTCAAGAATATTTATGAGACACTAAGAATTGAAATCTCACAGGGGCGATCTCCACCACAAAACCAGGAAAGGGTGCTCGTACAAATACGTGGGAAGTATTGTGTTCAGGTACCTTGCTATCAAAACCTCCGCCTGGAACTCCGATGACCCGAGTCAGCACCGCTTGACAGTTCCCACGACAATGAAGAACTCAGGATTCTTGAGAGAGATTGTGCAATTTCATCCATGGCTGGGCGATCAGATGGATTTTTTTGCAAACAACTATCGATCAGTCGGACAAAAACAACAGCCAGTTCCACGGGATAATTCCCTTGCATAGAAGAGTCAATGAATTGGCTTAGGCTCTCCGGCTCATCGTTGTCAGAGAGAACTGTTTTTAGAACATCTGAGATGCACATGTTCTCTTCTCTGTACAGTGCAGGAATTTCCTTCCCTGTGAGTATCTCCAGCATAAGGACCCCAAATGCAAAGACATCAATCTTAGTGGAGACTATACCATTTTCCAAGTACTCAGGAGCCATATACCCTTTTGTCCCAACAATGTGCCTTGTCAAGGTGAATTCACCTTCCTGATTTTCCGCTGACCTTGCCAAGGCAAGGTTAGCAATCTTAGCCTTGAAATTACTATCAAGAAGAACATTACTGCATTTCATGTCTTTGTGGATATAGGGAGGACTAGTGAAATTATGTAGATAGTTAAGCCCTGTAGCCACATCGAAAGCAATCTGAATTCTTTGTCTCCAGGTTAAGAACTTCTCATGACTACCGATTTGATAGATCCAATCTGACAAGGGTCCATTTGCACCATACTCATAAACCAGATACCAATGCCCGTCACTGAAACAAACCCCAGATAGGCGAATTACATTGGAGTGATTGATCTTGTTCAACAAATTTATCTCTTTTGACACATCTCCATTCATTTTCTTGATGGCAGCAAAATCACCATTAAAGGAACCACGATAAACAGATCCCTTAATCCAACAAGACGGACTGAAATTATCTGTTGCAACTTTCAACTCCTCAAACTTGTACACCTTAATTGATTTAGCTATACTAGGTATAATACCTAAGAATTCGAGGGATTCTTCATCCAACTTTTTGTTTAATGGCTTCTCAACCGCCTCAAAGCTTTGTGTTTCTGAGCCCATAACGGGATCAGCTTTCTTCTTACTTCTGCGAATGAAAGCAAAGAAAACCGCCGTCCCTGCTGCTAACGTAAGAGAAATTCCTGCAACAACCCCAACAACCAAATAAACCCATGTTTTGCTTGAAGTTTTGCCAGAGGTTGAAGGCGACGATGGTGGTGGCGGTTGCAGAGAAGGTGGAGGTGGTGGCACCACAGTGTCAGAACTAGAAGGTGGCTTTTGAAGAGGAACCAACAGAGTGGTAAAAGGATAAATGTTGTAATTTTGCTCGCTAAGTTCATTAGCTTGAAGTGTCCTTCCTGTATCGGCTCCAAATTGCACACTGATGGCTGAAACCGTATCACCAAAAGTTACAACATAACTCAATAAATACTTGATACCTACATCACTCTGATTTTTTGTAGGACAAGCACATCTGAGAGGAACACTGACGCGTTCACCAGTATATATATTTTTAGTAAGTTTAGTGCTCTGATTCAAGAGAGCCTGACATGTCGAGAGACCTTGGTAGGTGTTGTTGGCAATCAAGAAGTAGGTGTCACCTTTCTGAACAACTTAAGATGTGTTGGTTTGATAGTACTCACCTGAACATGAACAGTTAACAGGAACTATCACCAGCTTGTTTGTTTCAAAAGTTGCATTCTCGGACACTTCATTTATCATCGATACCTTCGATGGGTCGGAACCTAAAAGTGTAGATATTGAGCCAACAGTGTTGTAAGGCGGTTGGGATCGGAAGGTGAGGTAAGATTGACAGGTGTTGTTCATGCCATTGCAGGAGAATCCAAGAGCAGAGCTTTTGGTGTTAGAACAATTTGTTGTTGATGTTCCAACGTAGGGTTGCTGTGCATAAATCAGGATGCATGAACAAAGATTACAAAGAAAAAGAAGCGAAACGACAGAGTAGGAGCTCATGGTGGATTCGGTTGAGGAGCCAGAATCTGTTCGGAGAAAGGGAAAGCTTGGCCGTAGTTCTATAAACTTTGTTAGAAACGAAAACGGAGACCCTAACAAAGGAATAAAATATGACAACTGATAGGGAAATAACTTGTGAAGATGGGAATGGTACCGTTGACCATTTAACACTTATTAGCATAGAGTTCCTTCCTTGACCATCTCCAACACGGTTTCCACTGTACTTCGGATGACTTAATCTAGTTTGCTCTATTTGGTTCATTGCTTTGACTTGCACAAGAATAGGCTTATGGCCCAGGAAAGTATGAGCTTTGATTTGCACAAATAAGCAGGCCTCAACACTATCACACATTGGTAAGGTATATCTACCAAAGCCCACAATTTTTTATAAATCGTACCAACCCAAATGACTATTGGACTTGTCCAACGCATATATAAGGCTTGCCCCAGTTGGTGACAAAAAGGTTCTGCTTCTATGCCTTTCATGCCCCAGTTGGTGACAAAAAGGTTCTGCTTCTATGCCTTTCATCGTTGATTCTAAATGGTGAAAAGGGATAACTTCCCTTGTTTTACCATTGTCCCAGGCATAGATACAATATTGTAAAGAAGAACAAGAAAGCTGTACCTATACAGTAACCAAAGCAGCGTAAATTACATACACAACTCCTGGTCCTGAATCCTTCTCCTACCATCTCTGTAACAACAGTCAAAATCCCAATTATGAGACACATAACTCCACCAACACTACTGGTGCGAAGTCCATCAGCCAGCCAGTTAGGTGTGACAACAAATAGAGTAAAGCGAGAAACTGCAAACAAAAGGGACAAACAACAATCAAACAAAGTGAACATTCAGTTATCGATAGGAACAGATGCTCCTTGATCATCTAAGAAATAATGTACAAACCTGGAAAATTTTCAGGAAAGAATAGATTCGCCGCAGTTAAAAGAAAGGCTACCCAGTAACCCAACTCGCCTCTGAATATGGACAAGTACTTCTTTCACTCGGTGTACTTCAAGTGAAGGCAATATTCAACATAAAATGGGACATGATTTAAGAAGCAAAACAATAAGAACCTTAAAATCATGAAGAATACAGATGGAAAGCTTATGAACAGATACAACGCTAGAAGCGTAGTCTGCATGGATGATTTCCTCCCTGTTTGGTTCAGTATCAAAAGGAATCTGCAAGACAAGGATAAGAAGAGATTAAAAAAAATTGATCAAGGATATTATTTGAGAATATGGACATACCAATAGGGGCGCCCCAATCCAACATAATTTTATGTTGAAGATCAACTGAAGTTGCAGAATAAGAACGGAAGTGACCCATATGATTAATTAGTATCAGAATCTGAAGAGAAACTCACAAGGAAGAGATGGTTCCACCCCATTCAAAACTTGCTAGACTCCTGACAGATTTCGATTCCGGAAAGCCAATTGTTGCTTCTGTTGCGTTGTATACAAGACTCGCAGCCACCTCAACTATCAAATTGTCCATCTTTGCTCTTCTGGGTCGAATTCTCCACCATTCAACCTGAACTTTGCTTCATTTCCAAAGATGTTTTTATCTCTTTTGATGATCGTGTCAGAAAGTGAGTTTCAAGATCGCGGAGTTCAAGAACCTCAGATCTGCGTGTCTAAGAAGTTCTTTGTGTTGGGCTCAGCTCAAGTAATCTTGAAGACGTGGCAAACAGGTTGCCATACCCATTCTCATTCCCTTCTACTATTATACCCATATTTATACTCAACCTTGTGCTCAAACCAAACGCCCCCTAAATATCAAACATGAGTCTTGGCCTGGGCTTCACTAAATTAACTTATAGAAGAAGAGTTGGGGCAATTAATCCTTTTTTTTTTCCAAAAATTATTCTTTTCTTTTTAATGTTCCAAAAAACGAGTGCATCTTCATCAACTTTTACGGATCCTCCATATTATGCTTCACCTTTAAGTGCACGATTATTCAAGCAACAACATAACTGAACTGAATTCTGGGGTTATTCTATATGATTGTGCTCCTCACTTTTGACTCTTTGAATATCAAATAAGTTAAGCATTAAATATCTTTTATTTAAAGAATCCCGTGAAAGTCGAGTTTCAATTTTACTTGTGATCGTTAAAATCTTTAATACACATTCATGTAATTTATATATAAAAAAATGATTCATAATTTAATATATTAAAATAGAATTTATTCATTTTATATGAATCACTCCACTCCTAAATATGAATAATTGTAAAATTTAATATCATATTATGAGTGTAATATTGGATTAAAGATTTGACTAAGCAAAATATTCCTCTATTTGTAAATGAGACTTGAGTGGATTAGAAAAATAATAATTTAAAGAAACCACGAATTGGTTAATAATTTGTCGTTAAAAAGGTTTATTGGTTACATATGGTCCATGTACTATTGTACTCTCATCATGGGAGTTATAACATTACATGTTAGGATATATCACAAGGGATGTGATTGGTTCGGAATGTTCCGGACTATATAGCAACAGTGCTAATATAATCAAAAATAGTTGAAAGTATTTTAGCTTTGTAATACGTAGTACTGACTTTATCACATACCCAAGATCAAATATAAAAGGATTAAAAACGAAAGTAATGCAAAATACCTCATTTCAGTTCCATCTCTGATTCCGATACCGATTCTGCCCAAACAATCACGAATCTTCCAGGATCTTTATAGAAAGTGTTTTCCCGACATGAGGTTTAGGACTTTCTATAGTTTTCTCAATACGTAAGCTCACTTAACGGATCAGAGATTCCTTATGCTTACGATTGATATGAGCAACTGCAGGAGACCTTAACCTTTATATAGCTTCCATATCGAGCTTCCCCATCACCAGGCTGATATGAGTTTGGTTCACACTAATTGAGATCCATTTTGTACTTGGACTTCGACCCATTAATTTAGATTATTTATTGAGCCACTTTATTATCTCTATCTAGATCAAATTATATAACTTAATCCACAATTTATTTAAAAATTGAAAAATAAAATTAATAGTTGTCCAAATTTATGGGAAAGGACAAAATTGTCCAATATTCTCCCCTTTGGACAAGTATTAATTGTAGTTTTGACTCTAGTTTAAAAACAGTTTAAAACTCGGTTCGCAACTGAATTAGTCGACTAAGTTTTTAAAACAAAATATTTAATCCAAAGATAATGAAAGTCTATCATTCTGTCTTGCAAATCTTTCGATATCGAAAAGTATCAAATACATGTGTCATGTGCGACACATATCCAATACAATCACGAATACCTAATATCTCACTAACATGAATGAGAAAATGGAATGTGGCAAACTAGGATGATACCTTTATGATCTAAATTATATCATCTTCGTTTGTAGGACTCGATTCCTCAAACTTTATTCTAAACTGCATTAGAGAAATCATGTTTTCTCTCACTGAATGCTAAATAGCATTAGAGAAAAACTTGTTTCTTCTCATCAAATGCTAAACCACATTAGAGAAAACATTTATGTTCTTCAACTGAATGCTAAACTGCATTAGAGAACCTTTTTGAGACTAAAAACTTATATCCCCCTATGTCATGTCAAATTCATAGATATCTATACTAAACCTGTATGTATCTAAATGACATAGGCTCAAGGTCAATCTATATATATGCCTAATGACCTTTAAATGCTTAAGATCGACATAAATCTTAAGACTTTCATATGTATTATGACAATGTATGATAACACGTCTTATTGAGGATAAACGATGATCATCTTTGTTGATGAACCATCACACTGTCATAATACATCAAAATGTACAAATGTACATGAAGCAAACATAATGATCCCCTAACTAATAGTGTCTAAAGGCATCAAAACACCCTTAATGTATACTTGTGTTATAAACATAAGTGGGCGAAGTCCTTTAGTTAAAGGATCAACTTACAGTTCCTCAGTCTTTAAATGCTCCAAACCTTAATGTCACCTTTTCGCATCAATACCTTTATGACCAAATAATTGACCTTTAAATGCTAAGACCTTGTGATATTCTTTATTGTTATTAAACAACATAGTAAAAAGATTACCACAGTACAATCAAATGGGTCTAGCTCTGTTAAGTCAAGAAGACTTCACTTCTATTAATTTTGATGACAATCAAATAATAATAATCTTATACGTATGTGAATTTTTTTGATAAGTTTGTTAAGTGCGCGGAAAAATGTAAGTGACACGAAGTCAAACTCAGAAGATACGCAAAATCAAACCTAGAAGATGCGTAGTCAACACCAGAAGATATATGGTCAACACCAGAAGATGTGAAGTCAATACCACAAGATATAGAAAGTCATCATAAGAAGATACATGTCAGCATAAGAAGATATAAGTCATCATAAGAAGATACACGTCGACACTAGAAGAAGCGTGATAATAGAAGAAGCATGACACTAGAGAAGTGGATACCAGAAGAAGTATAGTACAGACGATACAAATTGAAACTATTCTAGAACGTCAGTTAGTTAGTTAGTTGGAGTTAGTTACAAGACTCAACTAATAACAGTTTCTAGAAGATTCAAGAAGTAGTTTCTCAAGAAGACAGTTGAAGACTTAGGCTATAAATACTAGTCTTAGTTGTAAATAAAATAATGTTTTTATAAGAGAGAAAATCTGATTGTACAATACTTAGAGAAACTCTATATTCAAGTGCAAAAGAAAGAGAGCGAATACATCTATAACATGAAGCTCAAACAACATCTTTCGAAGAGAAAGAAAGGTTAGAGCCTAAAGAGGCTAAGAAAGCAGATAAAGAATACTTTGTAAGAGAGACCTGAAGAGGTTCTGCAAGTGTAGAAAGAATACTTGTAAAGTTGAAGAGTATAGTGAAATCTCAGACAAACTCTGAGGACTGGATATAGTCCAAGGTTAAGGGTGAACTAGTATAAAATCAAGACATCTATTCTCTAATTCTTATCTTTTAATTTTCTAGTTGTTAGAAGAGTAGATAATAATTTTTGCGATTGTATTACTCATTGACTTTAGTAAATTGTGTTTGTGATCATCTGAATTTGTAAAAAAATCCAAAAAAATTCTAAAGATTAATATCTTTGAAGATTTTACACAATTCAACCCCCTTCTTATGTATTTTAGATATTATATGTGATTTCTATATTAAAAAGTAATTTACTTCAGTTGGTATCAGAGCAAGGTTTCCAAGAAACACTGTTACAAAGCGAGGACAAAGATTCATGGCTGAATAACATCTTTTTATAGTTGAAAGTGCCTCGGTCACAAGACCTCCTACATTCAATGGTGAAGATTACCATTATTGGAAGGACAGGATGCGTCTCTTTATAGAATCCACACATATTGATCTTTAAGATATCATTGAGAATGGTCCATACACACCAACAAACGACAAAGGCAATAGCATCTCTTGTGGCAAATGGTCAACCGATCAAAAAGCTCAATTTCAATTAAACTCAAAGGCCAAGTTCTTTTTAAGTTGTGCCCTAAGCAGAAGCGAACATGATAAGGTTCATGGATGCGAATATATAAAGGAAACGTGGGACTGTAACATCCCGTCACCGACGCGATGGGTACAGTTCACCTCATACGTATTCTGTATACGTATTTAGCATGTGTATTCTTCGCATCTGCATATCCGATATATGTTCAGCATTGCATCAGTGTATGTATGTACATGCATGTGTGACAGATTTCTGACTTAATTGTGAAATTGGAGACTGAGTAATTAAGATTAATTGTGTTTTGATTAGTGAATGTGAGTGTCAAAATTGAATGTAGGATTTGAGAATTTGAAATTTGAGTAT